>CAUOFW020000864.1:0-177831 GCA_963454935.2 Ilex paraguariensis
GTGCTCCCCAAGCGCAATGAGACTTTCGCGGATGGTTTTTTACTTGGTGTATTCCAAAGTCGTTTTCCACGGGAAGGAAGTAAACCGAGGAGAGGTGATTTTGGGGAGAAAGAAAGTGTAAAAAATCTTTGATTGTTGGAAGTTGTTTGTGAAGTTGTTTTGATGCTAGTAAAATGAGAAACAAATGTTGGCAAATCCAAGAGGTCACTCCAATAGGATATACATACTCAACTCGAAACCCTCCTCCAATAGAGCATGAATGAACGATTGATTCGTGAAAGCTAGGGGTAAGATTGGTGAGTATCTAAGCATAAACCGTGACTAGGCCTACGAATATCAAAGACTCACCAAGTTTTCCCACCCTCAATCCAGTCAAACGAACCATTGAACTCTGAAAGAGGGGAGGAGAATGAGTTGAAATGGTATACCCAAGTGGAGGTTCCTCTTGGTTTTGCCAACTAAGAGATTTAGCTATTCATGCTTAAAATAAAGACAACAATATGATGAGAAGACATTATGAAAAAAAAATAAAGACTAAAGCTAAGCATACGAATTGCATAAATTTAACTTCCGGATAACCACCTCTTACTAAAGATTGGATGAGAAACTACTCACTCTTCATGACTTTGTTAAAACTAGAAAGTGAGTGATGCTCATCCCTCCAAGTAGAGGAGTTACAAGGTAACACATTTTACACAAGGAGCCGATCTTCGACAAAGAATGAGTGAATCACGTTCCACCCTTCACGGCTTTGTAAAGCTCTAGAAAAGTGGAAGAGTTTCACTCCTCTAAGGGAAGAAGGAAGCTCAAGCAATGGAAGTAAAAGAACAATAACACAATAAAAGAAAGCAATACTTAAAGTAAAAGAAAACAATAAATTAAAAGGAAGCAAGAATACAATAAAAGAAAGCATACTTAAAGAAAGATATAAGCAATAAGGAAAGCAATAATACTTTTGGAGGGTTTTCCACTACCAAAGATGAATGCTTTACAAGTCCTAAGGGGTGGTATTTATAGGCAACAAGGAAGGATGAAAGTCTTGTTATGGCCTTGAATCTTGTTAGGTGGACTTGAAAGTCTTGTTAGGTGGACTTGAAAATTTTGTTAGGTGGACTTGAATCTTGTTAGGTGGACTTGAAAGTCTTGTTAGGTGGACTTGAAAATCTTGTTAGGGTACTTGAATTCTTTGATCCTCCTTTGTTTTGAGCTTTGATAATTGGCACCCCAGTAGTTTGTAGCTTTAATGCAATTGGCTCCCCAGTAGTTTTGTAGCTTTGACGCACAAAATCCTGAAAAGAACAACAATTAATGCATTATCCTTTATTCACACACTAATTCTAATTTGATTTATTTTGACTAGTTTAACTTTATTCAACTAACACAATTTACCTATTAAATTATGCCTTAATTAGGGTTAATCACACCCCCCAACCTAAATATTACTAGTCCCTAGTAATAAACAACATAACAAATAAAATCACTTTCGTAGATAACACGATTGCATTTAGCATATGCAATAAGCCGTTAAACCCCTAGGTGATCCCTAGTGGACGAGTTTTGTCTCGTGAAGGTTTTCAGTGAAGCTACCTACAAACTCCAATTAAAAGATGTGTATATGTAAGATTTCTTGTCAAAATGAGTTAGCAACAGAATCATTGAGGCACACATCTCTTAATTTTGAATTGTTTTTCGAACACTTCTCTGTCATTGGTACGTACTCTATACAAAAATAAACACTTGTTACATTGGTATTTGGAATTCCTTGTGTAGTAGGAATGATCATTCTAGTAGCAAGAATTGTTATATAACAAACATTCTACTTTATCACCTTCCATGGATAGCTTTGATTTCTCAAATCTCTCTTAGAATGCTCTCAGCAAAAAAATTCACTCCGATTATAGTGACTTGTCTCTCAAAGGGCATGTGATCAGAGGATGGTCAATCGAAGAATCACATGCACAGTTAGAAAGGGAGTAAAGTCTTAAGAAAGTAGGCTAATCATGTTTTTGGCATAATCTCATGGAAGAATATCAATGCAATTAAAGAAATACTATTTAACATACCCCAGTTTTCGGTCGACAGCGCACATGCATTAGACTTGAGATCAATTAGGACTTTCTATAGGTTGTAATGTGGCCAGAGGTTAGTGGCTAATGAAATGACGTCAATGGTATTCAAAAGCTATCCCCTTTTTTAATGTAGCACACCTCTTTCTTGCTTTTCAGTCTTTTGCCTAGAAATGGTATTTCTTTCTTTCATTTTTTTTTTTCGTTGAACAGTAGCCACCATCTTCTTTTCTGTTTTTTTTTCTTGCCTTTCTATGTCATACCGATTTATAAGAGGGTGCAAGAAAAAATTGGATAGCAAGGTATGTTAAGTGTTTATTTTTTTTTTTTTTATTTTTTATTTTTTTTTTGTGTGGCTCGGTTATCATATGGGTTTTTTCGGAAAAAAAATCATCATTCATTGAAGGCTCAAACATGGCTAACTAGGGATATAATTTTGTAGAAGCAATGGCTAAGGTTCAAAATCAACTCAAAGATGACCTAAAATCCTTTCTCAAGTATGTGCATGTGTCGCATGCAAAGGTTCCCTGTAGGATATGTCAATAGATTACTTTAGTTGCATTTAATCAAAGCAAGTTTAATGAGATTATTCAACAATTGAAAGTGAAAGAGCTTACTTGAGTAAATGTTGATTGTCTCTCAGAAAGCATCGTAAGGCTCAAAACTTACCATGGTATTCTTCGTTATCTCCACTGGTTATGTCAGGTTTTCAAAGAATGTCAGTTATATTATAATTCTATTTTCGAGTCTGGTCATTCTGTACCTTAAGATTAACAAATATCAATGTACATTTGACATTTAAGCATAGAGAAAATACCATTTTTCAAGGAAATGCAGTTTTTTTTTTTCACTCGAATAAAAATCAAAACTATTTACATACACATTTATCTATGAAAATTTACAAAAAGACTAAATGCACATATTGAACTTGAAAAACTATGGTGTCTCAGGATAGGTCCCTACCCACGCTACAAGTTGGCATTTTAGGACAATCCTTACTCGACCCACATTTTTATTTCAACAAAAAGACTTTGTACATAAACAAATATTTACAAAAAAAAAAAATCGGACCATTAACCTTCATCCCCAAAACACATTTTTCCACAGCTTTGTCATTATTAGTTAAAATTTAATCCGAGTCGTCGCTTGTGTCTATGTCATTATTAGTGACCCTTCCCACTTCTTGTCGCACATAACATGTAAGTCCCGGACTGGTATAAGATGGCGTCTCAGGAAAATCTTTACTCTGCCCATACACTATCCAGTTTAATCGATCGGTTGCACGACCCGAAATTGGTTCAGAACACTGATTGTATTTTTTCATGTGAAAACATCTGCCACATTGTTTACAAGCACCCAGCCGTTTGGCACGACGACGTTTAGCAAAAGTACTTCTGCCACACAATGGTTTTGCTTGTGCTTCTCGAATTTCAATTTTTCTGACTACTCTTGTTTTTCTCATGATCACAGCATGCACATCAGATGGAAATGTGCGCAAGACTCCCAAACTAAACCAAAATTTTTAACATCCATGCTTTCTATGCTTCAAGACTCACTATCTGGTTCTTTAACGTCTGCCAGTCACAAAGACGATTGACGCTGCATTTGATGTGATCATGAAATATAAGCAAAAATGCTGTAAAAATACGCAATCCAGAACAATCTTTTTTTTAAAAAAAATACGAAACTATAACAAACTGGAATCGTAGATCACACCCCCCAACCTAAACCGAACATTGTCCCCAATGTTTCGAATTTACCAGTGTGTAGAGTTTAGAGATCAAGTTGTAGGGTAGAGATCTGTTCAACTGTCGAAACCTACAAAGAAAATACACAAATTAATCTTCTCTACGCAGATCTGGGTTTTCGCTAGGACGAAAACCCTTGATTTTAAATGCAGACAGAAGAAGAAGAGTCATGTACAAATAGAGTAAACAAATGCCGAGCATGAGACAAACGACTGGGTCTTCGGGGAATATGGTCATGGGATTGTTGGGAGTTGGGTCGTGTTATAGAGAATAGCACAATAGAAATAAGAAGAAGAAGAAGACGAAGAAAGAGGAAAAAGCGTGGGTGTAAAGATCTGTTTAGCTGCCGAAACCAACAAACAAAACACAACAATTAACCCACTCGAGGGAGATTTGGGTTAGGCTGGAAACCCCTCACCCTAAGTGTGAGCAGAAAAAGAGCACCCATGAACAAATACAAACATATAAGGCAAATTATTAAACAAAGGACTGGGTTGTCGGCGTATATGGTCATGGATTTGCATGGGTGGTTTGTTTTTACAGAGAACAGAGAGAACGACGAAGAAGAAGAAGAAGAAGAAGAAGAAAAGAGAAGGGAAGAAGAAAGGGAGACCAATCACCGGTGGATGGGAGAAAAAAAAAATTGAAAGCCTTATAAAGGCATCCTATTTTTTTTATTTTTTTATTTTGAGTGTCGGCAGCCGCATATCCGTGCGGAATATTCCCACCATTTTTTTTTTAGTGTCGGCAAACGCGAATATTCCCACAAACATTGGTGTAATATGCAAATAGTGCAACCTCACCCCCCCCCAACTTGATTCATGCAGTGTTCTAAAACAAATATGATATTCAATGATGGACAGTAAAAAGATAAGAAGGGTTAGAGAACACCTCGCACTTGAGCTTTGACAAAAACACCAATATCTGCGACTAAGAAAAACAAAACTATACGACAAAAGAACATAATTAACATGGAATAAAAAAAAATAAAGTAAGTAAATAAAAACCTGTACATTAAAAAGCAGAAAAAAAAAACTAATTATTCCTTCACAACTTCCGGGTATACCGGATCCATCAAATTCTCCTCCACCACTTGTTCTTCAAAGCCCCCAAAAAATGGCTTAAGTCTTTGGCCATTGACCTTGAATGTCTGGCCATTTTCGGGGTTTTGAACATCCACAGCTCCGTTGGGGTAGGCCACCTTGACAAGATAGGGGCCATCCCAACGGGATCGGAGTTTGCCTTGGAAAATGGAGAGGCGAGAATTGTATAAGAGTACTTTTTGCCCGGGCTCAAATGATTTCCTCACAATGGAGTTATCATGAAAGATTTTGGCCCTTTCTTTTGAGATTTTGGAGCTCTCATACGCATCTCGTCGAATCTCTTCCAACTCATTCAGCTCTAACTTCCTATGATCACCGGCCATTCTCAAATTAAAATTTAAAGTCTTAATGGCCCAATAGGCCTTGTGTTCCATTTCGACTGGCAGGTGGCAAGCCTTTCCATAGACAAGCCGGTAGGGAGACATGCCCAAAATAGTTTTAAAGGCAGTGCGGTATGCCCAGAGGGCATCGGTCAATCTATCGGACCAATCCTTCCTGTTTGGGTTAACCGTTTTTTCTAGAATGTTCTTTATCTCCCTATTGGCTAGCTCGGCTTGGCCATTTGTTTGTGGGTGATACGCAGTGGATACTTTGTGAGTGACGCCATATTTGAACATTAGAGATGCAAATGGCCTATTACAGAAATGTGATCCACCATCACTTATTATTGAACGAGGCATCCCAAACCTTGAAAAGATGTTCTCCTTGAGAAACTTGACTACGACTCGGTGGTCATTAGTCTTGGTCGGGATAGCCTCCACCCATTTGGACACATAGTCCACTGCCAGGAGGATGTACAAATAACCAAATGACATAGGGAAAGGACCCATGAAGTCGATGCCCCAACAGTCGAATATTTCTATGACAAGTATTGGTGAAAGGGGCATCATGTTTCTTTGGGTCACACTACCCAACCGTTGGCATTTGTCGCATCCCTTACAAAATGAAACACAATCTTTGATAAGAGAGGGCCAGTAAAAACCTGATTGAAGAATTTTGGCCGAAGTCTTTTTCGCTGAGAAATGTCCACCGCAAGCTTGTGAATGGCAAAATGCAAGGACATCCCGCTGTTCATTTTCAGGTACGCATCTCCTCATGATTTGGTCGGGGCAATACTTGAACAAATACGGGTTGTCGAAGTAGAAGTACTTCACATCTGCCATAAATCGTCTTCGATCTTCTGGGCTCCATTGCGGTGGTGTCTGTCCTGTTGCAAGATAGTTACATATATCAGCATACCAAGGACATACAGAGTGAATTGACAGCAAATGCTCATCAGGAAAAAAGTCAGGGATAGGAATGTGCTCATCGGCCTCTTGCACCACAAGCCGGGATAAATGATCCGCCACCACGTTCTCAACTCCTTTCTTGTCCTTGATCGTCAAGTCGAATTCTTGTAGGAGGAGTATCCACCTAATGAGTCTCGATTTTGCATCTTGCTTAGACAACAAATACTTTAAAGCAGAGTGATCAGTAAAGACAACAATAGGCGAACCAATGATGTAAGCACGAAATTTATCTAAGGCAAACACTACTGCTAGCAATTCTTTTTCGGTGGTAGTGTAATTCATCTGAGCCTCATTAAGTGTTTTGCTAGCATAGTGTATCACATATGGTCTATTTTCCTCCCTTTGACCGAGCACTGCGCCGACCGCGTAATCACTTGCGTCGCACATGAGCTCAAAAGGTAGATCCCAATTGGGTGGTCGCATGATCGGAGGTGTGACTAGCATGCTTTTAAGTTTTTTAAAGGATGCCTCACAATCATCCGACCACTCAAATGGGACCTCCTTAGACAGCAGGTTGGTCAAGGGTCGGGCCAATGCACTGAAATTCTTTATGAATCGACGATAAAAACCTGCATGGCCCAAAAATGACCGGATGCCTTTGATGGCTCTTGGCGTAGGGAGGTTGGAGATGGCCTCCACCTTGGATTTATCGACTTCAATACCCCTTGCCGAAACTATATGGCCAAGCACAATTCCTTCTGTCACCATAAAGTGACACTTTTCCCAATTCAAGACTAGATTCTTCTCCTCACATCTTGTTAGAACTTTCTCCAAGTTTGCCAAACATCCCTCGAATGAATCCCCAAACACCGAAAAGTCATCCATAAAGACCTCCACTATCTTTTCCACCATGTCACTGAAAATTCCCATCATACAGCGTTGGAAAGTCCCCGGAGCATTGCACAGTCCAAATGGCATGCGGCGGTAGGCAAAGGTACCATAGGGGCACGTGAAAGTGGTCTTCTCTTGATCCTCCAAAGCAATCTCAATCTGATTGTAGCCGGAGTATCCATCTAAAAAATAGTAGAATAGATGCCCCGCTACTCGTTCTAGAACTTGATCGAGGAATGGCAATGGGAAGTGGTCTTTCCTTGTGCAAGCGTTCAACTTTCGGTAATCAATGCACACCCCCATCCGGTGATTACTCTTGTAGGAATAAGCTCATTCTCATCATTCTCAACCACCGTAACTCCGGATTTCTTAGGTACTACTTGCGTGGGGCTAACCCACTTACTATCGACAATTGGAAAAATGATCCCCACATCAAGTAGTTTCAGAACCTCATCCCTTACCACCTCCTTCATGATGGGATTCAACCGCCTTTGTGGTTGTCGGGAAGGTTTGGAATCCTCCTCAAGATATATGCGGTGGGTGCAAATGAGAGGGCTTATCCCCTTGATATCCGCAATGGTCCACCCAATTGCTCCTTTATGTTTTCTCAACACCTCCAAGAGTTCTTTTTCTTGTTCCATGTTTAATGTAGAGCTAATGACCACCAGAAATGTTTCACCTTCCCCAAGATAGGCGTACTTCAAATGGGTGGGCAAGGGCTTCAACTCCAAGTTGGGCTTTTGTTCATCCGACGAAAAAATTTTCTTTTCTCGATGGGGTAACTCTTCGAATGTAGGGATCCACCTTTCCATCCCTTTCAAATCTTCTACCTCCTCTTGCTCATCATAATTCTCAAGATCCACAATTCCTTCTTCCTTAAATTTCAATATCCCCTCCAGCTCCAAGTGCTCCTCAACCAAAGTGTCGATTCTATTGACCTCACTTACTTCCTCATCATCACCCGGTTGCTTTGCCAAGTTGAATACATTGTGCTCCATTGTCATATTCCCAAATGCCAACTTCATTAGACCGTTCCTGCAATTTATCACGACATTAGATGTAGCAAGGAAGGGTCTTCCAAGTATTACGGGAATTTGGGAGCTAAGGTTTGCAACAGGATGTGTATCAAGCACAATGAAATCGACAGGGAAGTAAAATTTATCAATTTGAACTAAGACATCCTCAACTACTCCCCTTGGTGTACGGATACTACGATCCGCCAATTGAAGTGTGATTGAGGTGGGCTTCAACTCCTCCAGCTGCAGCTGTTGGTACACCGAGTAGGGAAGAAGATTCACACTTGCCCCCAAATCGAGGAGTGCTTGCTCCACTCGATAATTTCCAATGGTGATGGCTATGGTTGGACAACCGGGGTCTTTGAATTTGGGAGGAGTGTTAGTCCTCAAAATTGAGCTCACTTGCTCGGTGAGGAATGTTTTCTTGTGGACATTCAGTTTTCTCTTCACCGTGCATAAGTCCTTCAAAATCTTAGCACATGATGGAATTTGCTTGATGGCGTCGAGGAGTGGAATGTTAATCTTCACCTGCTTAAACATTTCCAAAATATCAGCATAATTAGCCACCTTGACAGGTGGCTTCAAACGACTTGGAAAAGGGGCAGGCAAGGGAGGAATAAACACACAATCATCAATTAATTTTCCTTTCTCAACAACCTCTCTTTCTTTCTCTTCACGCACCTCACTCTTGTCGGCGTCACCAAAGAGATCTTTTTCTTTTGGCAATGTGGTCTTGGGTGAGACCGCTGGCAAAATGGTTTTGTCAATTTCTTTGCCACTGCGGAGGGTGGTGACAGCTTTGAGTTGCTCGCAACTCTCTTTCGAAGGTTCCGATGACTCAACAAGGTGTTGACCCCTAGGGTTCTCTTGTGGTTGAGCGGGGAACTTCCCCTTTTCTTGTTGAGATGCCCCTATGGAGTTTGTCAACTTTGTGAGTTGGGCTCTTACATCATTGATGGCTGTGGCATTTTGGTTATTGATGGCAGTTTGGCTTTGAATGAAGGAATGGACCATATCCTCCAAATTCCTTTTGTGAGGAGGTTGGTATGTGGATGGATTGGACGGTCCTTGAGAAAAACTTTGTGGAGGTGGATTTGGTGAAAAATTCTGTGGTGGTGGGTTTAACAAATACCCTTGTGGATTGGTCCGGGGGTATTGAGAGCTAGATGCTTGCCCTTGGCCATGGTATTGGTTTTGCTTGGGAGGCATGGGAGATGCATATGCACTTGAACCATGAGGAATAGGGTTTTCATTTCTCTAACTAAAATTTGGGTGATTACTCCAACCCGGATTGTAAGTATTTGAATTGGGAGAAAATGATTGCCTCGTTTGGTTGAATGCATGGACTTGTTCATGGTACGCTTCTTTAAGGGTCGGAATGTTTGGGCAATCCGATAGGGAATGCTCCATACATTCACAAATTGAACAACCCTCCTTAGTTCGTGACACATTAGACACCTCGTGTCTCTTATTGACTTCAAGACTCTCAACTTTCCTTGACAATTTAGTAATTTTTGAAAACAGGTCTTCCCGTTCTCTTAAATCATAAATCCCTCCCCCTTGAGTTTGGCCAGTCTTTTGAGGAGAAGACCTCGGTACATCGGTGGGATCTGTAATGTCCCATGATTGTGAATTTTGTGCCAATGTATCAAAGTAATCTAAGGCCTCATCAGGGTCTTTGTTCAAAAACTCCCCATTACACATCATGTCAATGAACTGTCGATGGCCCGGTGTGATTCCTTCATAAAAGAAACTCACCAATTGCCATGGTTCAAAGCCATGATGTGGAAGGGATTGTAGTAATTCCTTGTGCCCCTCCCAACATTGATAGAATTGCTTATTGGGCTTTTCTGAAAAGTTTTGAATTTTCTTTTTTAGGGTAGTGGTTTTATGCACCGGAAAGAATTTGTTCAAAAACTCAGAAATCATTTGGCTCCACGATGTGATGGTTCGAGGCCTTAAGGAAATAAGCCACGTTTTTGCCTTGTCTTTTAGGGAAAAGGGAAACAATTTCATTCTAGCTATCTCTTCCATCCCATGATTAGGGAGGAAGGTTGCAACCATTTCCTCAAAATCCCTTATGTGTGAATAGGGGCTCTGAGTTTCAAATTCGTTGAACGTGGGAATTAGTTGCAACATCCCTGGCTTAACTATGAAAAGATGAGCTTGGATCGGAATGACGATGCATGATGGTGTGGTGCTTCATGTTGGTTGTAGGAAATCTCTCATTGACCTCACCGGGGGATCCATTTGAAAATTATTCCCCTCATTCATGGGAGGGGGAAAATTCATTCTCGGATTAGGTATTTGGGGTTCTTGTGGTCCCCCACCCCTTTGGACATTTGTATTTGCTCCCCTTTGGACATTTGGATTTGCACCTATATTGTCAAAATTGTCACCCGCATCCTCGGGTTGTTCTTGGTCAATATTCATGGTAGGGGCCAAATTTTGTCTAACAAGTCAGTTTTGGTCGTTCCGCCTCCACATAAAACAAAATATATACAAACAAAGTTATACACAAATAAGATTATGTACACGGAACAACGTACCTCAGCCCATGATGAAGATCATGGGACTTACCTCCATTGTCCGAAAATCACCTTCTTGGTTTGACACTTGCCTTCCCCGGCAACGGTGCCAAAAATACTTGACAAATTTCCTTGTTGTTTCCAAACCTATAAACATCACCTTTTAGCATGTATAGTATTTGAATAAAGGGTAGTGTCACTCTCTTAGGAATGATGTCAAAAGAAAGGGCAACGGAATGGTGGATGAATGAGATTTCAAATGTGAGTATGTGTGAACAAAAGTGCTCCCCAAGTGCAAGGAGATTTTTGCGGATCGTGTTTTACTTGGTGGTATTCCAAGGTCGTTTCCACGGGGAAGGAAGTAAACCGAGGGGAGGTGATTTTGGGAGAAAGAAAGTGTAAAATCTTTGATTGTTGGAAGTTATTTAGTGAAGTTGTTTTGATGCTAGTAAAATGAGAAACAAATGTTGGCAATTGCAAGAGGTCACTGTAATAGGAATACCGTCTCAATTCGAAACCCTCCTCCAATAGAGCGTGAATGAACGATTGATTCGTGGGAAGCTAAGGGTAAGATTGGTGAGTATCTAAGCATAAACCATGACTAGGCCTATGGAATATCAAAGACTCACCAAGTTATCCACCCTCAACCCAGTCAAACTGAACCATTGAACTCTGAAAGAGGGGAGGAGAATGAGTTGAAATGGTATACCCAAGTGGAGGTTCCTCTTGGTTTTGCCAACTAAGAGATTTAGCTATTCGTGCTTAAAATAAAGATAACAATATGATCAGAAGACATTATAAAAAAATAAAAATAAAGACTAAAGGTAAGCATAAATGAATTGCATAAATTTAACTTCCGGATAACCACCTCTTACTAAAGATTGGATGAGAAACTACTCACTCTTCATGACTTTGTTAAAAGTAGAAAAGTGAGTGATGCTCATCCCTCCAAGTAGAAGAGTTATAAGGTAACACATTTTACACAAGGAGTCGATCTTCGACAAAGAATGAGTGAATCACGTTCCACCCTTCACGGCTTTGGTAAAGCTCTAGAAAAGTGGAAGAGTTTCACTCCTCTAAGGGAAGAAGGAAGCTCAAGCAATGGAAGTAAAAGAGCAATAACACAATAAAAGAAAGCAATACTTAAAGTAAAAGAAAGCAATAAATTAAAAGGAAGCAAGAATACAATAAAGAAAGCAATACTTAAAGAAATCTATAAGCAATAAGGAAATCAATAATACTTTTGGAGGGTTTTCTACTACCAAAAAATGAATGCTTTACAAGTCCTAATGGGTGGTATTTATAGGTAACAAGGGAGGGTGAAAGTCTTGTTAGGTGGCCTTGAATCTTGTTAGGTGGATTTGAAAATCTTGTTAGGTGGCTTTGAATCTTGTTAGGTGGACTTGAAAATCTTGTTAGGTGGCCTTGAATTCATTGATCCTCCTTTGTTTTGAGCTTTGATAATTGGCACCCTAGCAGTTTGTAGCTTTAATGCAATTGGCTCCCTAGTAGTTTGTAGCTTTGACGCACAAAATCATGAAAAGAACAACAATTAATGCATTATCCTTTATTCACACACTAATTCTAATTTTATTTATTTGGACTAATTTAACTTTATTCAACTAACACAATTTACCTATTAAATTATGCCTTACTTAGGGTTAATCAGGGATGCCACGTTTTATGATTTGATCCTTACAGTACTTAAATATATACGAATCTTCCTAACAAAAGTTACAAACCTCCCTCAAAAATTTCTTTTTGTCCATGGGAGTGAAAGTCGGAGGGAGTGTTCCAGTAGCAAGGAAATTAGCAATATCAGCTTACCATGGGGTCTCATCAATTATGAATAGTTGTTGATCTGAGAATTTTTTATTGATTGACAGTCCATCCTTGTGAAATTCAAAAGTTAACCTAGACAGATGGTCTGCTACCACATTCTCAACACCCTTTTTGTCCTTAATGACTAGGTCAAACTCTTGGAGTAAGAGTATCCATCTTAAGAGCCTAGGCTTGACATCATTCTTTGTGAGCAAAAACTTTAATGTTGCATGGTTAGTGAACATAGTAACAGAAGAATTGACAAGAAAAGGATAAAATTTTTCCAATGCAAAAACTACCGCAAGCAATTCTATTTCAATTGTTGAATAATTCATTTGAGCATCATTCAAAGTTTTACTTACATAGTAAATGACATGTGGTTTCTTATCTTTTCTTTGTCCCAATACAGCACCAACAACATAATCACTTGCGTCACATATTAGTTCAAAGGGCAGAGTCTTGTTAGGGGGCTCCATTATTGGAGCAGAAATTAAATTGCCTTTAAGCTTATCAAAAGCTAGCTAGCACATTTCACTCCAATCAAAGATTACGTTCTGACTCAAGAGATAACACATGGGTTTTGCTATGGTACTAAAATCTTTTATGAATCTCATGTAAAATTCTGGATGTTCTAAGAATGATCAGACATCCATTACAGTCTTGGGAGTAGGCAAATTCCCAATCAAATCTACTTTTGCCTTGTCAACTTTCATACCCTTAGACGACACAATATGACCTAAGACAATGCCTTGTGTTACCATGAAATGTCATTTCTCCTAATTAAGCACCAAATTGGCTTCCTAACACCTTATCAGCACCTTTTCCAGATTGGCCAGACACAAATCAAACGAGTCACCATAGACAGAGAAGTCATCCATGAATACTTCCAAATATTTCTCGACCATGTCACTTAACAGAATCAGCATGTACCTTTGGAATGTTGTAGGAGCATTACAAAGTCAGAATGGCATCTTTTTGAATGCAAAAGTAGCAAAGGGGTATGAGAATGTGATTTTCTCCTGATCATTGAGTGCTATCTCAATTTGATTGTACCCGAAATACCCATCCAGGAAATAGTAAAATTCATGGCTTGTAATTCTCTCTAGAACCTGGTTAAGAAAGGGAAGAGAGAAATGGTCTTTCCTAATCACCAAATTGAGTTTTCGATAGTCAATACACATCCGCCATCCTGCGACGACTCTAGTTGGTACTAGTTCATTGGCTTTATTCTTGAACACTGTGACCCCAGGCTTTTTGGACACAACTTGGGTTGGACTAACCCATTTGCTATCGGAGATGAGCAAGATTAACCCTGCATCTAAGAGTTTAAGAACTTCCATGTTCACAGCTTTCTTCATGTGAGGGCTCAATCTTCACTGTATTTGATGATAGGGTATTGAATCCTCTTCGAGGTATATGACATGATTGCAGATCGACGGGCTTATACCTTTCAAGTCAGCGATGGTCCACCCAATAGAGCTTTTGTGGCTTTTAAGAACTTGAATCAGTTTAGACTCTTGCAAGTCTGTGAGCTTAGATGAAATTATCACTGGGTATGACTCGTTCCCTCCAAGGAATGCATATTTGAGGTCAGATAGGAGAGGTTTCAATTCAGGCTTTGGTGGCTTGACACTTGATGAGAGTGACTTTATGCCACTTGGTGAAAGTTCCTTGAATTTGGGGTCCATGTATCAACAACATGAGTCGGGCAATTCTTTGGATCATCACCTGTTGTCTTAGATGTAATAGATTCTAACAGAGAGGATTTAGTGGAATTTTCACAGAATGTGTTATTCAGATGGTCCTGAACCAATCACTCAATGGAATTTATTTGTCTCTATTCTTTGTCTTCTCTTGGGTGTTTTGGAACATTGAAAATATTTAGCTCAAGTGTCAAATTCCCAAAGGTTAATTTCATGACTCCATTCCTGCAATTGATTAGTGTATTTGAAGTTGCTAGGAAGGGTCGACCAAGAATTACGGGAATTGGGTTCTCTGAATGCTTTGTTGGCTGAGTATCTAGGACGATGAAGTTAACAGGGAAAACAAAGTTGTCCACTTGTACAAGTACATCTTCTGCAATACCCTTAGGGATTTTGACAGATTTGTCTGCCAACTGATGTGTGACACTTGTGGGTTTGAGTTCTCCTAGACCCAAATACTGGTAAATGAAAAAAGGGAGCAAGTTGACACTAGTTCCTCGGTCAAATAGTGCTTGTTCAATTATAAAATTTCCAATGATACACGACACCATCGGACACCCTAGATCTTTGTATTTTGGAGGGGTTTTGTGCTGAAGCAAGGCACTGGCATGTTTTATTCGGTGGCTTTATAAACATTCGAATATGGTCTGACCAGATCACTCAAGTGGTCTATGGTCTTCTGTGGAAACCCATTTTCACACTTCATGCAAAACTTGGCGTTTTGCACTCATCACTCTGGTCTTCAATCAAATCAAGTGGACGTTCGAACGTGAGTTGGCATTCGAACGTGGTACTCAAGTACCTAAGAGTCTTCTCTCTCGGTTGCAACATGCCATCTTTTAGTAGTCTGGGCTTCAAGTGGACGTTCAAACGTCAGTTGGTGTTCGAACGTGGTAGGCTTGGTCCAATCTTTCCCAATTTTGCTCCAGAATATGCTGGTATTGCATGAAAGTTTGATATTCATCGCCTTTAGTCCCTTGTACAATTTATAGCCTGAAATGCCATCATTTAAACTCCATCAAAGTATAATTAGTCTTAAAAGAGCATAGTAATATGCTAATTTTAACTACTAATCACACCCCACAACCTAGATATTGCTAGTCTATAGTAATACAACAACAATTGAATGTAAATCTATTTCTAATGCCTTTTTCGTAGGTCATCTGGTTGCATTTAGCTTATGCAACAAATCGTTGAACCACTAGGTTTACCCTAGTGGACGAGTGTTGTCTCATGAGGGTTTTTAGGGAAGGTACCCACAAACTTCAGTCGAATATATATGTGTGTGAGATTGCTGATTAAAGTGAATTGGCATCATGGTCGTTAGGACACTCAACCCTCAATCTTGACTTATCCCGCATGTTCCTCTTTCATAGGTATTTACTCTATGCAAAAATTAGCATCTGTCACATTAGCATTTGGAATTCCCTGGGTCATAGGAATGGTTATTCTAGAAACAAGAATTGTTACATAACAAACATTCCACTTTACCACCTTCCATGGTTAGCTTTGATTTCACAAACTTCTCTTAGAAGTGCCCTCAAAAAAAAAATTCACTCTAATTATAGTGACTTGTTTCTGACAGGGTATGTAATCATAAGATAGCCAATTGAAAAATCACATGCGCAATTAGTAAGGAAGCGAAGTTTAAGGGAATAAACTAATCATGTTTTGGCATAATCTCATGGAAGAATATTGATGCAAAAAGAGAAATACTATTTAACATACCCCACTTGTAGTCGACGACCTACACATGCATCAAACTTGAGATCAATTAGGACTTTGTAAAGGATAAAACGTGGCCAGAGGTCAGTGGCTAACGAAATGACGTCAATGGTATTAAAAAAAACTATCTTTTCCTTATGTATTGTAGCACATATCTTTCTTACATTTCGATCTTTTGCCAATAAATTGTATTTCTTTCTTTCATTTTTCTCATTTTTCACTTTCTTGGCAATTCCCTTTTTTATCTGTCTCTTTTCCCTTTTTTTTTTGTTTTTTTCGACTGATTGTTCTTTCATGGAACAGTAGCCACCATCTTCTTTTCTACCTTTCTTGCCTTTCTGTATCATACTGATTTATGAGAGGCTGCAAAAAAATTAGATAACAAGGTATGTTAAGTGTATTCTCTTGTGGCTTGGTTATCATATGGGTTTTTTTTTGAAAAATAATTTATTCATTGAATGGCTCAAGCATGGCTGACTAGGGCTATTCTTTTAAAAGCAATGGCTAAGGCTCAAAGTTAAATCAAAAGATGGCCTAAGATCCTTTCTCATGTATGTGCATATGTCTGTGTTGTATGAATAGATATGTCAATAGATTGCTTTAGTTGCATCAATCAAAGCAAATGCAATGAAATTATTCGAAGATAGATAAGTGAAAAACCATTTTCGAGTAAAAGTTGATCTCTTCTCAAAAGGCATCGCAAGGCTCAAAACTTACCATGGTATCTTTTGTTATCTCAACTGGTTATGTCGGGTTGTTCAGGGAATGTTGGTTATATATCAATTCCATTTTCGAGTTTGATCATCTTGTACCTTAAGAGCAACAAATATTGATGTTCATTTGACAATTTAAGCATAGAAACAATACCAGTTTTCCAAGAAATGCGGTATTAAGTCTCGATTGCTAAGTTATGTGTCGAACCGATCATGTGATTAGTTAGTTTAACAAACAATCTCAAAATCCACATTTGTTCCATCATTTATTAACAAATAACAGTACAATGATAATTCTATACATGCATTTTAGTAGACAAAAGGGATAAACTGAATCATTCATTTCATAAACTATGATCATTTACATCCATATCAACATTTAAAGATTCAATTCCACCACAAAAATGACAAAACACAAAATCTTCCACAATAACCTATCAAAGAAGAAACATACACAAAAGACTTCAAAAAATCCATAACAAACCATCAAAGAAGAACTCAATCAATGAAGAAACAACTACACCAAACCCATCATCAACATAAATACTCCTCCTCACTCTACTCCTAGTCCACTATCTCCACCAACTCCAGCAGGTCCACCAGCTCCACCCCTCATCAGTCTATGAATTTCATCTTGCTTAGCTTCAATGCTAAGCATGATGTCCTGTAAAGAATGTCGAGTGCTCATCCTGGGGCCTGCCTCTTAGGGCTACTTTCTCTCTTCCTCTATCTCTCTTTCTCTTCCTCTCGGTCAAGCTCGTCCTGCACTTCATCGACTCCTTGGGGAGGGAGCACTTCTTGTCTAGCAACCGTGGAGCCACTATGACCTTGGCTTATCCGGAAAGAGCCACTATGACACTGGCTTTTGAATTTCCGTCTCGGCCCTCGCCCTAACTGTGAAGACCCTGGTCCATTACCGGACCCCTGTCTTCCAAGTCGGCTGACCTGCGGGGCAAACCCCCACAGTAGCCTTTACCTCTGTCCCACATCGGGGAAAGAGTCGTCTCCCCACCCCCATATAAGCCGAAGCACCATATGAGAGCAGTACCCAAGTACCACATATGAGAGCAGTACCCAAGTACCACACTGTGGTACTTGGGTACTGCTCTCATATGGTGCTTCGGCTTATATGGGGGTGGGGAGACGACTCTTTCCCCGATATGGGACAGAGGTAAAGGCTACTGTGGGGGTTTGCCCCGCAGGTCAGCCGAAATCCTTTGGTGGAGGGCGGGATATCCCGGTAATGGGAGGAATGCCCTTGGAAGACAGGGGTCCGGTAATGGACCAGGGTCTTCACACTAACACCATGGTCTTTGCATATTTCAGTCACCAAAGTGGCAAAAGGGAGTGCACTCCTCTTCACATCGCATCCCTTCTTCATTTCACTCAAAATTAGTAAGGGGAGGTCGATGCTATGTTCCCTTCCATGTGCATAGAGCAAACGGGCCATGTCAGGTAAAACCTCATTTTTTCGTCCTATGGGGGGCGAGGTTAGACACTGCAATCAAGTTTAGCATCTTGTATTTATCAGTGAGCTCCTCTTGTTTTAAAAATCTCTTCCCTTCCCCAAAAAAGTTAGGCATTCCCATCAACTCCCTCCCAACCACATTCATTGCTACATTCTTTCGCGGAGGGTATGTCGGGTTTTGCACCCGAGGCACTTCTTGCCTCACTTCCTTAATATACGCTTTATCCACATCAATGTGGATCCCCCTCACGTATGTTCGGATTGCACCGTTGCTGATCTCGGCGTTGGAGTAAAACTCCCTCACCAAGTCAACAACGGCGTCTCCGCCGTTTCGAAAAAACCATACCCAATTCCTCCTCTCCATCTCTGCCAATATTCCCAACTCTGCAAAATCAGTAATCACAACATCCCTCTCACAAACTACTACATGATTCTGGAAGAATTTTTCATACCTTTCTGCCTTAAGGGCACTGGGAAATCGCGTTCGATCGTATCTATTTACCACTGGTCTCCCCTCCCTTTCCTCAATCACTACTTCTACAAAATTAGGCTCCTGATTTATCTGGTTTTGCCTGGTAGGTAGTTTAACTCTAGGCATGGTTTTGATAAGAGGATCTCTGAGAAGTCTTGATTTTCTTGTGGGATTGAGGTTTTTGATATGGGAATGAGTTTGGGGGGTCAATTTTAGGTGAAATTGGAGAATGGAAGATGTTTTGGGGGGATGGGTTCTAGGGTTTGAGGCGTTTTGGAAGTTTTTGGGGATTTTGAAGTGGGGAAGATTATCCTGGCTTTTATTTCCTGAGAATGATCGTTCGAACGTAAATAACCTTTGAACGTATGTAGAAGAATTTTTAAAATATCATTCAAATGTGGGTGTCATTCGAACGTAGTGAGCTCCCAATACTTTTGAGTTCTATCAAAGGGCAAAGGATTGTAAGTTACTCTCGTTTGAACGTTCTATTGACGTTCGAACGTTACCATCGTTTGAACGTTCTATTGGCGTTCGAACGAGCTGAGCTCCCAATACTTTTGTTTCCATCAGAGAATTCATTAGAGGCTGAGTACTGCAAGCGACTAACGTTCAAACATCACTTGGTGTTTGAACGTTGAATCAAAATTCACAATTTTTCCTGCACTCCACTATACACAATAAAAAAGGACAATGCACACAAGTTTGAACAAAAACAATTCCATGAGGTCTCAGGATATGTCCCTACCCATGCTTCAGGTTGGTATTTTGGGATACTCTTTACTCGGCCCATATTTCATTTCATTCAATAGAATTTGTCAAAATATAAAGGATTTTTTATACTTTTTACAAAAATTCAGACCCTTGACTTTCATTCCAACAACTCCAATCTGAGTCTCCCTTTGTATCTGTGTAGTGAGGACAACCAATGACTATCTTAATTTCCTCTCGCACAAATCGGTTAAGCAAAGTACTAGAATAGCATGACGTCTCAAGGTAATCCTTACTTAGCCCATTCACTATCTAGCCTAATCGATCGAGTGCGCGACCAAATATTGGTTTGGAACACTGATTTTACCTTTTTCTCGTGAAAGACTCTACCACACTGATTACATGCACCAAGCCTTTTGGCACAACGACATTTAGCAACAGTACTTCTACCACAGAGGGGTTTCTTTTGCTCTTCTTGGATCTCATTCTTTCTTACTAGTCTTGCTTTTCTCATGATCACAGTATGCACATCAGATGGAAAAGTGCGTAAAACTCCTAGACTAAACCAAAAATGTTTAACATCCATGCTTTCTACTTTGTAAGACTCACTATCTGATTCTTTAACATCTGCCAATCAAAAAGATGATCAAAGCTAACTCACAGACATCATCATTAATTGTACAAAAAACAAGGTAGGGTATACAATATGATCAAAAACAGCAACAACAATGAAAAATTTTATAGGCACAACAACAACAACAAAAAATTTTACGAGCACAAAATATGAACTGTTCTCTCCCCCCAACCTAGATTGAACATTGTCCCCAATGTTTTGAATTTATCGATATGTTGAGCTTGGAGATGAGGTTAAAATGTAGAGATCTATTCATCTGCTGAAACCTACAGGCAAAATACACAAATTAATCATCTCTCTGTAAATTTGGGTTTTTGCTAGGATGAAGACCCTTAATTTTGAGTCCAGACAGAAGAAGAAGAGTCATGTACAAATAGAGTAAACACATGCAAATCATGAGACAAAGGACTGGGTCTATGGGTAATATGGTCATGGAACTGTTAGGAGTTGGGTCGTATTTACAGAGGATCGCTAACAGCGAAGAAGAAGAAGAAGGAAAAGAAAAAGAAAAGAGAAAAAGGAAAGGGACAAAAGGGCATGGTAAGAGTGGAAAAGGGGGTGGGGAAAAAGAAAAAAGGGGGGATGCCTTATAAAGGTGTCCGCTCAGGTCGGTTTTTATCGGGTTTTTCCTGACCCAACCCCTTTTTGTGTCAACATGTGCAATTCTCGGAGGGATTTTTTGGGTCCATTTTCCATATTTTTAACATAATCCTTCAAAAATGGTTTCAACTACTGATCATTAACAGTAAAGGTATTACCGTTCAAGGGATTTACCACTTCTACTGATCCATGTCCAAACACCTTTTTAACAATGTAAGGCCCTGTCTGTCTTGATTTCAACTTACCAGGGAAGTGGCAGAGTCTTGAATTAAACAACAGGATTTTTTGAAAAGGTTCAAAAGACTTCCGATTTATGTTCTTGTCATGAAAAATTTTCATCCTGGATTTCACAATCTTAGCATTCTCATATGCTTCATTTCTCAACTCCTCTAGTTCGTTAATTTGTAGTTTCCTTGAAAGACCAGCCTTGTCTAGGTCAAAGTTCATTGCTTTAATGGCCTAGTATGCTCTATGCTCCAATTCCACATGCAGGTGACAAGGCTTTCCATAGACTAATCAATAGGGAGACATGCCCAAAATTGTTTTAAAAGTAGTGTGATATGCCCAGAGTGCATCAGTTAGTCTTGATGACCAATCTTTGCGGTCTGAATTTACCATTTTTTCTAAAATTAATTTGATCTCCCGATTAGCCAATTCAACCTATCCACTAGTCTGTGGATGATAAGGGGTTACAATTTTGTGAAAAATTAAATATTTTTTTATCAAATTCTAGAAAGGGCGATTACAAAAATGAGCACCCCCATCACTTATAATTGATTTTCGAATTCCAAACTAGGACAAAATGTGTTCCTTCAAAAATTTGATCACCGTTTAGTGATCATTATTTCGGCATGGAATTGCTTCAACCCATTTAAATACATAGTCTATGGCCACCAGGATGTATAGATAACCAAAGGAAGGGGGAACAGTCAAAAATTTCAATCACAAGAATCGGGTTTAAGGGCCTCATGTTTCTTTTTGAAATGCTTCCCAAACTTTGGCATCTATCGCAACTTAAACAAAAGGCATGGACATCTTTGAAAAGTGTGGGCCAGTAAAATACACACGACAAGATTTTTGCAGTAGTTTTTCTTGAGGACAAGTGGCCACCACCTACTTCAGAATGACAAAAGGTTATTATTGGTCTACTTTCTTGAGTGGGGATGCAACATATTTTGATTTGATCCTTATAGTACTTAAATATGTATGGATCTTCCCAAAAGAAGTTACCAACCTCCCTCAATAATTTCTTTTTGTCCATGGGGGTGAAGGACGGAGGGAGTGTTCCAGTAGCTAAGAAATTAGCAATATCAGCATACCCTGGGGTCTCATCAATTATGAATAGTTGTTTATCAAGAAATTTTTCATTGATTCGTAGTCCATCCTCATGAAATTCATAAGTTAACCTAGACAGATGGTCCGCCACCACATTCTCAACACCCTTGTTGCCCTTAAGGACTAGGTCAAACACTTGGAGTAAGATTATCCATTTTAAGAGCCTAGGCTTGGCATCCTTATTTGTGAGCAAAAACTTTAATGCTTCATGGTCAGTGAACACAGTAACAAAAGAACCGACAAGATAAGGACAAAAATTTTTCAACGCAAAAACCACCACAAGCAATTCTTTTTCAGTTGTTGAATAATTTATTTAAGCATCATTCAAAGTTTTACTTGCATAGTAAAAGACATGTGGTTTCTTATATTTTGTTTGTCCCAATACAACATCTACTACATAATCACTTGCATCACACATTAGTTCAAAGGGCAGAATCTAGTCATAGGGCTACATTGTTAGGGTAGAAATTAACTTGCTTTAAGCTTTTTCAAAGCTAGCTGGCACGTTTCACTCCAATCAAGGATTATATCCTGACCCAGGAGATAACACATGGGTTTTGCTATGGTACTGAAATCATTTATGAATCTCTTGTAAATGTTTGCATGTCCTAAGATTGATTGGACATCCATTACAGTCTTGGGAGCAAGCAAATTCTCAATCAGATCTATTTTTGTCTTGTTAACTTTCATGCCCTCAGATTACACAATGTGACCTACGGCAATGCCTTGTGTTACCATGAAATGACATTTCTCCCAATTCAGCACTAGATTGGCTTCCTAACATCTTATCAGTGCCTTTTCTAGATTGGCCAAACACAAATCAAACTAGTCACCATAGACAGAGAAGTCATCTAAGAATACTTCCAAAAATTTCTCAACCATGTCACTGAACAGACTCAGCATGCATATTTGGAATGTTGTAGTAGTGTTACAAAGTCTGAATGACATCTTTTTGAATGCAAAAGTGCCAAAGGGGCATGTGAATGTAGTTTTCTCATGATCATTAAGTGCTATCTCAATTTGATTGTACCCGGAATACCCATCTAAGAAACATTAAAATTCATGGCCTACAATTCTCTCTAGAACCTGGCCAAGAAAAGGAAGAGGGAAATGATTTTTCCTAGTCACCAAATGGAGTTTTTGATAGTTTATACACATCTGCCATCCTGTGATGACTCTAGTTGATACCAGTTGATTAGCTTCATTCTTGACCACTATGACCCCATACTTTTTGGGCACAACTTGGGTTGGACTAACCCATTTGCTATCGAAGATGGGAAAGATTGTCCCTGCATCTAAGAGTTTAAGCACTTCCATTTTCACAAACTTCCTTCATGTGAGGGTTCAATCTTTGCAGTGTTTGACGAAAGGGTTTTGAATCCTCTTCCAGGTATATGGCATGATTGCAGATCAACGGACTTAGACCTTTCAAGTTAGCGATGGTCCACCCAATGATGCTTTTGTGGCTTTTAAGAACTTCAATCAGTTTAGACTCTTGCAAGTCTGTGAGCTTAGATGAAATTACCACTGGGTATGACTCGTTCTCTCCTAAGAATGCATATTTGAGGTTCGATAGGAGAGGTTTCAATTCGACACTTGATGAGAGTGGCTTTGTGCCACTTGGTGAAAGTTCCTCGAATTTGGGGGTCCATGTATCAACAGCATGAGTCAGGCAATTCTTTGGAACATCATCTGTTGTCTCAGATGTAATATATTCTGACATAGAGGATTCAGTGGAATTTTCACAGAATGTGTTATTCAGATGGTCCTGAACCAACGACTCAATGGAATTTATTTCTCTCTCTTTTTTGTCTTCTCTTGGGTGTTTTGTAACATTGAAAATATTTAGCTCAAGAGTCAAATTCCCTAAGGTTAATTTAATGACTCCATTCCTGCAATTGATTAGTGCATTTGAGGTTGCTAGGAAAGGTCAACCAAGAATTACGGGAATTCAATTCTCTAAATGCTTTGTTGACTAAGTATCTAGGACAATGCAGTCAACAAGGAATACAAAATTGTCCACTTAGACAAGTACATCTTCCTCAATACCCTTAGGGATTTTAACAGATCTGTTTGCCAACTAAGTGTGACACTTGTGGGTTTGATTTCTCCTAGACCCAACTGCTGGTAAACAGAAAAAGGGAGCAAGTTGACACTAGCTCCTTGGTCTAATAGTGCTTATTCGATTCTGAAATTTTCAATGACACGCGACACAATCAGACACCATCGATCTTTGTATTTTGGAGGGGTTTTGTGTTGATGCAAGACATTGACATATTCTGTCAGGAAGGCTCTTTTTTTAACATTGTGGCTTCTTTTGACTGTGCACAAGTCTTTCAAAAACTTGTCATAAGATGGAATATGTTTGATTGCATCCAGAAGTGAGATGTTCATTTTTACTTGCTTAAAAAACTCATAAATTGTAGGCTGATTATTCAACTATTGTGAAGTTTTGAGTCTATGAGGAAAAAGAGCAGGAACAGAACACGAGGGTTCTTTTTCCCTTGATGGCTCTGGTTCTTGTTCAATCATGGGCTCGGGTTCCTCTTCTCTCACACATTTAGGCTCAAGTGGTGTATTGATTGAGATTGACTTAGGTTTTGGCTTTGGAAGTAGCATGCCTTTGATGGTCTTGTCAATCACCTTGCCACTTCTTAGTGAAGTGACAACTTGGGCTTGGTCTTGTGGAGTTTCCATGATATCATGATTTTTCACCTGAAATTGGCCTTGTTGTGGTTTTAGTTGGGTAGGAAACTTGCCCTTCTCATGTGTTGCCATAGATTGGGTCAATTTTTGGATGTAGCCTTTAAGATCCTTGATAGATTGAATGATCTGGATTTTGAAATCAGTGAAAGCATGGGTGGAACTATTGTTGTAGTTCATTTGGCTTTGCATGAACTAATTTAGTGTGTCCTCAAGGCTCCTCTTTTGTGATGGTTGGTATGGTTGATATGTGGGAGGTCCTTGAGGTGGTGGGTGTGAACCTTGTTGTTGATTCATGGGAGTTGGTTGTGTATTTCTCCAACTGAAGTTTGGATGGTTTCTCCGCCCTGGATTATATGTTTCAGAGTATAGGTTGTAGTAAGGCTTGTTGAAGTTAGAAATGACATTTGTTTGTTCCAACAAGACTTCCTTGAATGTCAGAATGGTTAGACACTCCCTAGTAGGGTGTCCTATCAGTGAACAGATCCCACACACTTATTCTGTGGGAGGGCCAACATCAACTTGATAAACCTTTTTCATCTCTAATGCTTCAAGATTTCGAGACAGGGTGGACATTTTTACTTATAGGTCATCCTCATCTTTCAAGACATATTTACCCCATTGGAAAGTGGATGGTTTGGCTTCAACAATGGTAGGGGAGGTTGAGTCCCACATCTGTGAACTGTTAGATATGGTGTCCAAAAAATTGAATGCCTCCTTCAGACTCTAACTTATAAACTCTCCTTGAGCCATCATTTCGACAAACTAACGTAGTCTAGTGGGCATGGAGGCATAGAAAAATCCTATCAAAGTCCAATTCTCAAAAGCATGGTGTGGGCAGGACTGGAGTAGACCCTTGAATCTCTCCCAATTTTGGTAAAAGGTTTCTACTTCTTTGCCAAAAAATTAATGATTTGCCTTTTTAGTGCATTAGTGCGATGTAGAGCGATAGACTTTTCAAAAAATTCATTTTGTAGTGCCCTTCAGTCAGGTATTGAAAGAGCTTTTAAAGAATTTTCCCATTGTTTAGCTTTATCCTTTAGTGAGAATGAAAAAGTTTCATTTTGGCTAGCTCAGAATTGTCTTGAAAAGTTTCGCAAACTTCCTCAAATTCTTTTATGCGCAAATATAGGTTTTCTGTTTCGAGTCCATGAAATTGAGGGAATAGTTGAACTTTCCCCGTCTTTATAGTAAAGAGGGCTGCATCTTTAGGAAAAATAAAACAAGAGGGGACACTGATTCATGTGGGATTTAAGTAATCTCGCAGAGTTCGAATGTTAGGCACTCCCCCCTCTCTCCCAGGAATTTCCCCTCGTCTTTCATCATTTGTCATTTTACTTTCACATGAGTCTGCTATTGATCTAGGTGAAATTGGTTTCATTTGATTCATAGACCCAGAGGATTCTGCTGGCAAATTTTGATAGTAAGGGGCGTCCTCAGACATAAAAATAATTAAAACAAATTTATACACAGTCAAGCAAATATTTATACCAAAAGAGGGGTCTTTTTACCTTTTACCATAAATCACCTTTTATGATTCCTGGGCAATGGTGCCAAAAACTTGACTTGATCTGAAATGTGTACACCCAAGTGCAGGCGATCAAGTTGTAGTAATAAGCCGGTTAAGTCCGGAGTCAAATTCACAGGGAACTGTGATTGGTGTTTTGGAGTGAGCAGTAATAGAGACCAAGTAACTGGACACCTTGAGAGTTTGAAGTTATGGGATTTCTTTGAATAGAATAGAAGATTATTTCCAAGAGTTTTCTAGATAAAATATAAGATAAATTCAAATGTAAAACAGTCATCCTTTCGCTTGAGGATCAGAACATGTAGTTAATCATCTGGTTTATTATACTTGTGTTTTATACCTCAACTAAAAACCCCATGTCAACAACAAGTTAATGGGAAGGTAAAGATGGACTGTGAGAATGAAGCATATGATTCTAATGCCTTTCTAGAAGTTGACAATAATTGTCTGTGCCGAGATTTAACCCATCTACAAACGAGCAAGTGTTTCTACAAGGCATCCAATCATGGCATTAATGCTCCATTCTTTACATAAAACACAATAATAGTGAGGAGTAAAATGTGTCAAGAAGATCTAGCCGGGGTACTTGCCTTCACCCAATGGGTCTTTCCATGCAAGAGTCATCCGTGACACAGAAATAACCCATAGTTATACTAACTACCTTAGCTTTGCTAGATGCATTCAATCATTCAATAAGTGAAATATAAAGCATAAAGCATAAAAGAAATGCACAAATATACCTTATGGATAATCAATACATGTTCATCATCTCTTACTAAAGAGTGAATGAAGAATTACTCACTCTTCATGGCTTGGGCAAAGCTAGAAAAGTGAGTCATACTCATCCCTCAAAGTAGAGAACTTACAAGGTAAAGTACAATAAACGAAGAGCCGATCTTCACCAAAGAATAAGTGAATCATGTTCCACCTTCACGACTTTGGTAAAGCTTTGGAAAAGTTGAAGAGTTTCACCCCTCTAAGAAAGAAGGAAGCTCAAGCAATGGAAGTGAAAGACATAAACAATGAAAGTAGAAGAAAGCTAGTCACTTTTGGAGGCTGGGTTCCTCAACCAAAAAATGGAGGGTTGCTTCCTCAACCAACAAGTGGAGGGTTGCTTCCTTAACCAAGAGATGGAGGGTTGCTTCCTCAACTAAGAAATGAACTGACTCTCTCGATACAAGTAAATATAACATACATCTAAGATTAATCAAAATGAGTGGGAGTCTAAGCCTCCATACAAACTCCTTACTAGTTCTTGGTGTAGTCTAAACCTACTAACCAAGCTCTAGCTCCCTATTTTACAAGAGAAAAATTACACCCTTGAAGCTCCCCTAATGGGAGTATTTATAGGTAAGGAAAGGGAGGGGGAAGATAAGAGAGGATGAATAGTGTATGCTGCCCAGTCTAAGTGAAAACCAACCACTCTGCAGGCAGTTTGTGGAGGATGTTTGAACGTGAGTTGACTTTCCAAAATTATTTCTATTTTGGCTTTATGAACGTGTGAACGTAGTCTGACATTCGAACGTGTCTTCTGTCTTTGCTTTAGGGGCATTTAAATGCCAGATGGGGTTTGACCATATCACTCAAGTGGTATATGGTCTTCTGTGGAAACCCACTTTCACACTTCATACAGAACTTGGAATTTTGCACTCCTCACTCTGGTTTTTAATCAAATCAAGTGGACGTTTGAACGTGAATTGGAGTTCGAACGTGGTACTCAAGTACGTCAGAGTCTTCTCTATTGGCTATAATATGCCATCTTTTAGTAGTCTGGGCTTCAAGTGGGCGTTCAAATGTTAGTTGGCATTCAAACGTGGTAGGCTTGGTCCAAGTTTTTCCAATTTTGCTCTAGAATATGCTGGTGTTGCATGAAAGTTTTATATTCATCGCCTTTAGTCCCTTGTACAATTTAGGGCCTGAAACACCATCATTTAAACTCCATCAATATATAATTCGTCTTAAAATAACATAGTAATATTCTAATTTTAACTACTAATCAGCCTGCTCAACACTCTCAATAGATCCTCTTCTTGCTTCGGCACTAATGAAGAACTTATGACTACCGGGTAGATTTTGTTCTCCCCTGAGAAAAACATAATTGAGAGTAGAAGGTAGTGGCTTCAACTCCAAGTTAAGTGTTTGTACAGTGGATGGGAAAATTCTCTTCTCTTGTTGTGGAAGCTTCTCAAATGTTAAGGTCCATTTTTCTACCCCTTGTATACTTTTTGGCTCGTCTTGATCAACAATCTCCTCCTCCCCCAACTTCAAAGTGCTCAATAGCTCTAAGTGATCCTCCAACAAGGTGTCAATTTGGTTGATCTCATGTACTTTGCCATCACCCGGTTGCTTACTCAAATTGAATGCATTGAGGTCCATTGTCATATTCCTGAATGCAATCTTCATTAGACCATTCCTGCAATTAATCACGGCATTAGATGTAGTAAGAAAATGTCTACCTAGTATGATAGGAATTTGTGAGCTAGGGTTAACAACCAGATGAGTATCAAGTACAATAAAATCAACAGGAAAATAGAAATTATCAACTTGAACTAAGACATCCTCAACTACTCCCCTCGGTATTCTTACACTTTGATCCGCCAATTGAAGAGTGATTGGAGTTGGCTTCAACTCTCCAAGTTGGAGTTGTTGGTACACTGAATAGGGTAGGATATTGACACTTACCCCCAAGTCAAGAAGTGTTTGCTCCACTAGGCAATTTCTTATTGTGATAGTAATGGTTGGCAGCCAGGGTCTTTGAACTTTGGTGGTGTGTTGGTCCTCATGATTGAGCTCACTTGCTCGGTGAGGAATGTCTTCTTATGTACATTCAACTTCCTCTTCATGATACACAAATCTTTCAAAATCTTGGCACATGAAGGAATTTGTTTTATGGGATCAAGGAGTGGGATGTGGATTTTCACCTACTTAAACATTTCAATATTGTCAGAATAATTAGCCACCTTCATGGGTGGCTTCAAACATTGGAGAAAAGGTGCCAGAATGGGACATGCATGCACAATTTTTTTCTTTTTCACTCACCTCACACCCCTCATAATTGCCCTTAATCTTTTTCTCTTTTTCCAATATGGCCTTAGGTGAGACTTTTAACAAAATGGTTTTTTCAATTTTTTTGCCATTCCTAAGGGTGGTGACCACCTTGAGTTGCTCATAACTCTCTTTGGTGGGCTCGGATGACTCAATCACATGTTGACCTCTAGGGTTCTCTTGGGTTTGAGTAGGAAATTTGTCTTTCTCTTGTTGTGACGACCCTATGGCGTTGATCAATTTTGAGATTTGAGTCCAAATGTCATTAAAAGTTACGACGGTTTGATTGTTGATGGTGGTTTGGCTTTGAATGAATTAGAGCATGACATCTTCCAAATTTCTTTTATGAGGCAGTTGGTAGGTGGGTGGGTTGGATGATCCTTGTTGACCAAAACTTTGTGGAGACGGGTTTTGTGAAAACCCTTGTGGGTTGGACCGGGGGTATTGGGAGCTAGACAAAGAACCTTGCCATGGTATTGATTTTTCTTGGGAGGAATGGGAGGTGAATATGAACTAGACCCGTGAGGAATGAGATTCTCATTCTTACAACCAAAGTTTAGGTGATTACTCCAACCCGAATCGTATGTATTAGAATGTGGGGACAATGATTGCCTACTTTGATTAAAGACATTGACTTGCTCATGGTACACTTCTTTAAGAGCCGGAATGTTGGGGCACTTCGATATGGAATGCTCAACACTCTCACAAATAGAGCTCTCCTCGGTCTTGAAAATGTTGGTCACCTCATGTCTCATATTGACCTCAATACTCTCCACTTTTTGAGAGAATTTAGTGATTTTGGAAAGCAAGTCTTCCTAATCACTTAAATTGTACATCCTTCTCCCGCTTTGTTAATTACTACCCGAAGAAGACCTCGGTACATCGGTGGGATCCATGATATACCAAGATTGTGCATTTTGTGCCAATGTATTGAAGTACTCTAGGGCCTCATCAAGATCCTTATTTAAAAACTCCCCATTGCACATCATGTCGATGAACTGTCGATGACCCGGTGTAATCCCTTCATAGAAGAAACTCACCAATTACCATGGTTCAAAACCATGTTGTAGAATGGATTGTAGTAAAAGAAAGCTAGTGGTTTTGCCTCTGATGGTTTTCTCAATCACCTTGCCACTTCTTAGTGTAGTGATAGTTTAAGCTTGGTCTTGTGGTTTTTTTGGTTGAGCAAGAAACTTGCCTTTCTCATGTGAGGTCATATATTGGGTCAACTTATGGATGTGGCTCTTGAGATCCTCGAAAGACTGGGTGGTCTTGGTTTTGAAATCAGTAAAGGCCTAAGTAGAACTATTGTTGTAGTTCATTTGACTTTGCATGAACTGATTCAGTGTGTCCTCAAGGCTCCTCTTTTGTGGTGATTGGTATGGTTGATATTCGAGAGGTCCTTCAGGTGGTGGTTGTGAACCTTGTTGTGGGTTCATGGGAATTGGTTGTGTAAAACCCCAAAAAAAATTATTATTAAAAATTGTAATTAAAGGGATAAAATAGTAATTGATTGTTAAAGCACAGGTCAAAAAAGTGAATTTTTATAAAATTCAAATGACAAAACGGACCTCATTGTTGGATTTGCCTCGTGAAATCTAGCTACCCAGTAAATTTAAAATTCTGAGATAATTAGATTTTTCACGTGTTACAAAGCGATCGGGTGTCGCACGACTAAAATAATTACGATCAGATTTTATTCGCGGGACCCAAAAAAAAATTTAAAATTAGTTCAATAAAAATACACTAAACTTAAGACGAGACGAGATTTAATTGACTTAGAATAAAATTGGACCCGTTAAAAAGAAGATGTGTGGCGCGATGTGAGCCACACATTTAAAATATATATAAAGTGAAAGACATTTTGTCTTCCACTTGTTTTGTCTTCTCTAATGTTCTGGCGAGAGAGTGAGAGAGATAAAAGTGAGTTTTTTTTTCTCCTTTCTTCTTTCTTAGATCTATGAAGATTCAACCGTTTAATGGCTTCTGATCAAGAATTAAAGTTGCTCTACTCAACGAGAACTACACAACCATACCGAAAATCTTATTTTTCTCCAAAAAAAAAATATCAAAGATGAGAATTTAGGTCTAAGGCTTGGGAAGCTAAATTTGAGTTTTCCTTGGAGTTCTACTATGTGGGTTCACGCTACGACAGGTAAGGTTTCCCCTATTTAGATGTAATTTCAACCTAAAATATGACATATGTAATTAACCTTTTTATTAGTAAAATCCTATTGTAATTAACTTGGTATAAGTTAATGTGAGTGGTTTAAAGTATGTTAATTGTACATTAGCATGACTTGATGTTTTAATGGCATATCAAGTTTAATAATATTATTAATTTGTTATGTGATTATCAAATAATAAGTATGTTAAATGATTATTTAGCATATGATTAGTGTGGTGGATTTGTGCTTGTGTTTATAGAATTAATAAAAATGTTGCCATATTGGAAGTAATAAACATGCTAGTTGTGTAAATTGATGTACTCTCTAGGCGTTTGTTTAAATGTCTTGGTGAATACAAATATGTTAGTTGAGTTGATTATCTTACATAACATGCTTGGGATTTTATATTGCATTCATTATGTAATGGACATTATAGATGGTACCAAAGGCAATTGCACATTATATTGCATTATGCATGGGTTGCACTACATTCATGGGCATTGACATTGGTGGGAGTGTGTGCATGGTATGAAATCAATCATCACATAGATTGTTGATCATGGGCTTGGGAAAGTTGCACTAAGGTCTGACTGAGCCGCACAGGAAATTAAATGGATAAACATGTCAGGGTATAACTAGAAGGGCTATACTTAGTTCGTACACTTTTTGGCAGTGCGATTCCAAAAAAATGTAATGGCGAAAACAAAGCCATAGGTGGGATGTCCTGAAAATCCGTTGATAGTGTGGTGTCTCATTGGTGAAATATAATAAATCATCTCCCTACAAAGACACAAGAAAATGAATTAATTAGTCATTGAGTGTACATAACATCAATGACAGGGACTTGGAATGCCCGAATACATACGCATGGTATTCCATGTGTTGTGGGAGCTCGGGATGGGACTCGGTGTTGGTATTGCTAGAGTGAGTCTCATCTAATGGCATGATGTGATGTATGGCATTTGTTCACAATAGACATATTTGAATGAATGCATGAAATGATTGTGGCATGTGACATATCATAAGCATTTGGGTTGAGAGCCATTCTCTATAGGAGTTACCATATTGAGCAATGACTCACCCTTTATGGGAACAAATTTCAAGTACACCATAGGCTTTCACCGAAGGCCCTCCTACTAGTCCGCTTTGACGACAGAGCCGCACTATGGCTCTTATTTGACGTCGTAATCCCTTGTATATGTTCACTTTTGGCCTTGTATAATTTTTGTTACAAAAACTTGTTTATATTTAAAAGGCATGTATACGGGACTCTTTTGAGACATTTATTCTTTTTATGAATGAATGTACGTAGTGATGATGATTGTGGTAGTATCCGATACTATATAATTGAATATGGATGAATGGACCTGGGGTGGTCAATGGTATATGATTGCGCAGGTTGCGTTTTCGGTAGAGCTCCCCGTACAAAGGAGATTCTGTCCAAATTTTGTTGAGCTAGAGATCTCTGTAAATGGGGTATAACGGCATGGTATTGAATCACACGGTATCCAGGGGTATTTCGCAGGTTGATTGGTGATCAATGGGGTAATTACGAACACCTAAATTTTGAAGTGTCACAGGTTGTGTGTTCCTGCAACTGAAGTTCGAGTAGTTCCACCACCCTGGATTGTATGTTTTAAAATATGGGTTGGAGTAAGGCTTGTTGAAAGAGGAAGTTGCATTTCTTTATTCCAACAAGATCTCTTTGAATGCCAGAATGGTAGGACATTCCCCAGTAGGGTGTCCTGTTAGCATACAAATCCCACACACTGGTTTTGTGGGAGGGTCAACATCAACATGATGTACCTTTTTCATCTCTAGAGCTTCAAGCTTTAGAGACAAGGTAGTCATTTTCGCTCTTAGGTCATCATCATTTTCAAGACATACTGACCCCCTTGGGAAGTAGATTGTTTGGCTACAACAGTGGTAGCAGAGGCTGAGTCCCATTTATGAGAACTATTAGATATGGTGTCAAAAAAATTGAATGCCTCCTCCAAACTCTTTTTCATGAACTCTCCTTGAGTCATCATTTCGACAAACTGACGTAGTCTAGTGGGCAAGGACTCATAGAAAAATCCTACCAAAGTCCAATTCTCAAAAGCATGGGTGTGGGTAGGAATGGAGAAGATCCTTAAATCTCTCCCAACATTGATAAAAGGTTTTATAACACCCCAATCCCACTACACTTTTATGATAAAAATAAAATTAGGCAATCCCACTATTAATAACACATTATAACATGACACTTTAAGCAAACCCATCCTAGGAATATTTATCTTAGGATCATTTGTTTTTTTTTTAAAGAAATGTCATATACGCGCGGCACACAAGCTTGCTACCATGTAGAATATACATATCCTAAAAATATTCACAAGTGTTGCTTACATGACAAAACCAAAATATTGACATCATATACAACCCAAATTTTTTTTGTTTTTTTATAAAACAAACATAAGAAACTGACACGAGCCCTTCCTGACACTCCTGAATGGACTTCTAGCTGCAGCAGTGGACTGCAAGCTTGTGTACAGTTTACCTGAAAAGTTTTCAAGCAAATCTCAATGAGTTCTCATTAATGATTTCATAAATAGAGCAAAGAAAATAATGTGATGTCCTTGCTCATTTATGGAATTTTAATTTTCTTGTTTCCATATCTTTTCTCAAAATTCTTTTTCATTGTGCTACAGTTTCACACAGAAATAATCATCTTGCCATCCAAGCAACAAAACACCACACAATAATATTCATGGTTCCATAACGTGTCTCAAAGTTCTATTTTGTTGCGCTACGATTTCACACAGAAATAACCGTCTTGCCACTCAGGTGACAAAACACCACACAAGTTAATCACCATATCAGTATACGATCGTCACTCAGACAATTTAACAACAATGTATCCTTTTCTCGATATTCTATTTTTATTTTTTGTTTTTTTTTAACAACTCACATCACATCAAAAATTTAGCTTCTGTCACGTAGGCGAAATCAGCTTTAACTTATCTCAGTCACGAGGACAAATTTGAACACTTGGGTTACTTTTAGTCACGTAGACATCACATTCTAATAATTCGCTTTCATCCCTTTGACGTCTTCACTACGCAAATAAAATATATCACACAAACATCCGACTCTTTATCGTCTCAACCATTTGATTTTTCTTCCTACTTGTCATACAGACAACTAAACTATAATATTTTAGTCTGTCACGAAGACATCTTATTCCTATCGTAACATTAGAATACTCAAACCATTTATTCACAATAGAACTCATAAGCTAGAAAGTCACATAGAAACAGATAAACCTTTACTTGTAGATAAAAAGCAAATGTTAGCATACATACATACCTTGCTGAAAATTTATCGTGTTGATGACTCCTCTGCCGGAGCTTTTTGAGTAATGTTCTTTACGGTGCTCGTCCCTAGACCTGAGACCCATTATTCAAAATCTCATTCGAGTATTAATAAATAATACCACTTTACTCGAATTGGTTTACACAAAGAAAATTTCTTAATTTAATTAAACCACATTTAATCACTCATCCACATCTAGAAATATCAATTACTCAAAAAAACATAAATAAATAAACTAGTGGTTATAATCTATTCGAGTCATAGGAGAATAATCCATTCATAGGTAGTAAGATTACCCACTCGAAGCCATGACATCCAAAGTAAACATTTCTCATAAAATTATAGTAACCAAAATGTAGTTGAATCTACATAATTTCCCAAATAAAATCATAAATTGCATGAACATTTCATATCCATGAATTTCATGAAAATTCAAGAAAAATTAACAAAATTCCTAATTATAAATGCCCAATCAAATCATAAAATTGTATGAAGATTCCATACCCATGAATTTCACGAAAATTCAAGAACAATTAAAAAAAACATTCTAAGTACCCACCACACTTCAATTTTTTTTTTTACAACCATGCTAACTTAATTTAGACACCCACATAAATATCAAGATGTAACTTTCATGCATTAATCAAACCTCATACCCAACATCATACATCCATATACAACATCTAAACACATACAAAATACCATCTTTGAAACACATGCAACACTCAAAATGCCTAAATAACAATAGGATTTTTTATGTTTTTTTACATACTAGAAGAAAGAAAATGGATCATAAGTCTTACCTTGTACCCACACTTTTCTTTTTTTTTTTTTTTTTCTTCCTTTCTTCTCTTTTCTTTTCTTTCTTTCCTTCTTCTTCTCTTGGTTTTCTTCTTCTTTCCCTCTGTGTTCTTGATCTAGCCGAATATCCCCAATTGCACCCCCCTTTTTTTTTGTTTCTTTTTTGCATGCAAGACATGCCTTGCATGTCTTACTAAGTGGAAGTAACTATCATGACCTTCTTTTATATAATATAATATATATATAGATATAGATATATATACATACACATATTTATTATATTAATACACATATTTATAATATACATACATATATACAATTATATGTATGTACCCATTTTTTCTTCTTCTTGTATACATATTTATACATAAACATGTATATACATATATTCACATTATTGACAATCTATTAAATTTGTCTCTCAAACCACTCGTATATTTAGGTCTCATATCATTACTCATAATTAAATACTAAATGTCAACCTACGCATGCATGTCACATGTGAACATGCTTATGACAAATATTATATATTGGTCATGTGTGTTCAGGTCTTACAGGTTTCTCCTTCTTTAACAGAAAAATTCATGATTTTCCTTTTGAGTGTATTGGTGCGATGTAGAGGAAAAAAAATACTAAAAAATTCATTCTATAATGCCTGCCAGTTAGGTATTGAAAGGGCTTTCAAAAAATTTAGTCATTGTTTAGCTTGTCCTTTAAAGAGAAAGGAAAAAATTTTAACTTGGCCAACTCACAATTGTCTTGAAATGTTCCACATACTTCCTTAAAATCTTTTATATGCAGATGTGCGTTTTCTGATTCGAGTCCCTGAAATTGAGGTATCAGTTGAATTGTCCTCGCCTTTACATTAAAGAGGGGTGCATTTGTAGAAAATACAAAACAAGAGGGGACATTATTTCTTGTGAGATGCAGGTAATATCTCAGAGTTCGAATGTTAGGAAATTCCCCCCCTCTCTCTTCGGAAGTTGCCCTTGCCTCTCATTATTGGCCATGTTATATTCAAAAGATTCTGCTATTGATCGAGGTGTAGATGGTTCAGACTGATTTACAGACCCAAAAGATTCTTCTGGCAAATTTTAAAAGTGAGGATCTTCCTCAAACATAAAATAAGAATTATACACAGTAAATGAAAAAATATATAACCCAAATGAAGGTCTTTTTCACTTTTTACTTTAAAACACCTTTTCGGTTCCCTGGCAACAGCGCCAAAAACTTGACTTGATCCTAAATGTGTACACCCAAGTGCAGACGGTCAAGTTGTAGTAATAATCCGATTAAGTTCAACGTCGAATCCACAGGAAATTAATATTGGTGTTCCGAACTAAGCAGTGACAGAGACCAAGTGACTGGATCCCTTGAGATTTCAAGTTATGGAGTTTATGGGATTTCCTGGACAGAATATAAGATTCTTTCCAAGGGGATTTTCTAGAAAAAATATATTAAGTTATCAAATGTAAAAGCCTCCCTTTAGCTCAAGGATTTGAACATGTAGTTGATCATCCAGTTGTTATACTTGTGCTTGGGAACTCAATTAACCCCTGTGTCAACATGAAGTTAATCAGAAGATAAAAATGGATTGTGAGAATTAAAAGCATTGTTCTGATGTCGTTGTAGAGGTTTACAAGAATTGTCTGTGCCGAGACTCAACCCATCTACAAACAAGCAAGTGTTTCTACAAGGCATCCAACCATTGTGTTGGTATTTCATTCTTAAGTGAAGCATAATGATGGTGAAGATTCAAATGTAGTCTTGAAGATCTAGCCAGGGTACTTGCCTAGAACCAATGAGTCTTCCTATGTCATAGAAAGGACTCACGATTTGTACAAAGTACCTTAGTTTTGCTGTATGCATTCAATTAGTCAATAAGCAAGTAAAATATAAAGCATTAAGCATAAACAAAATGTACAAATATAACTTTCAAATGATTTATACATGTCCACCATCTCTTACTAAAGAGTGAATGAGAAACTACTCACCCTTCATGGCTTTGGTAAAGCTAGAAAAGTGAGTGATGATCATCTCTCCAAGTAGAGGAGTTACAAGGTAAAATACACTACACAAGGAGCTTATCTTCGACGAAGAATGAATAAATCACGTTTCACCCTGTACGCCTTTAGTAAAGCTCTAGAAAAGTGGAAGAGTTTCACTCCTCTAAGGGAAGAAGGAAGCTCAAACAATAGAAGCAAATGAAACTAATAATGAAGTAAAAGAAAACAATAATGAAGTAAAAGAAAGCGAGGTACTTTTGGAGGGTTTTTCCACTTCCAAAAGATGATTTTTTAGAAGTCTCAAGGGGTGGTATTTATAGGCAATAAGGGAGGGTAAACGTCTTGTTATGCGACTTTGAATTACACTTTGATCACCCTTTGTTTTGAGCTTTGACAATTGGCTCCCCTATAGTTTGTAGCTTTGATAATTGGCACCCCTGTAGTTTGTAGTTTTGATTCAGTTGGCTCCCCTTTAGTTTGTAGCTTTGACAGTTGGCTCCCTAATAGTTTGTCACATTGATGCAACTGGTTCCCCTGTAGTTTATAGCTTTGACGCACAAAACCCCAAAAAGAACAACAATTAATGCATTATCTCTAATTCACACACTAACCCTAATTTGACTTACTTTGACTCTTTTAACTTTGTTTAACTAACACAATTGACCTATTAACTTAATTAAATTATGCATTAATTATGGTTAATCAGTTTATTAATGTATTCCTTGAGTGCTTGGAAGGCATTTTATGCATTCTGGTGTGTCCACTCAAAGGCTTTTTTGAGGACTTTGAAGAACTGGAGACACTTGTCATTGGCTTTGGAGATGAACCTTTTTAGAGCTGCAACTCTCCTAGTAATCACCTGGACTTCTCTAATATTCTATGGGGATCTCATCTCCACAAGCACCTTTATCTTCTTTGGGTTGGCATCTATCCCTCTTTGGGTTACCATGAACCCTAAGAATTTCTTAGAAGATACCCCAAAAGCACACTTAGCTGGGTTCAGCTTCATATTGTACCTTCTGAGGATGTCAATGGTTCTTCCTAATTGCTCAACATGCTCTATAGCTTGGAATCTTTTGACAAGCATGTCATCAACGTACATCTCTATTGAAAGACCAATTAGCTCTTTGAACATGTGGTTAACTAACCGCTGGCAGGTGGCTACTGCATTCTTTTATTCAAACGGCATGACCTTGTAACAATAGGTCTCTTCCTTTGTTACAAAAGAGTTTGATTAGCACAAAACATTGCATATTTATATGTACTTGTACATCCTTTTTACACTTGCTTTTGCAATTAAAATGAGCGAAATTGCAATGTTCAATCTTTTAATGTAGTTTCGGTATGTTTACAGGAAAAGGGGTTAAAATGGTGCTTGTTAGGCCCTATGATGATGCTTGAGTTGATTGGAGATGAGGTGGAGACTTGATGTTTGCTTGAAAGGTGAAGGAACCAAGAATTTTGCAAAACAAGGAAAAACCTACCGGTAGGGCCTACCGATAGTTTTTGGCTATTGGACCCGCACCTAGCGCAAAGCTACTGGTATTTTTTGCCTACTAGAGTAAAACCTACCGGTAGGTTTTTGCGATCTACTAGCAAGTTTTACTGACATAAGACAGATTTTGCATCTCAAGCTCTACAACTTTGGGGTTCCCAAAGGCTTTTCTAAGGACTTTGAAGAACTGGAGACACTTGTCATTGGCTTTGGAGATGAACCTTTTTAGAGCTGTAACTCTCCTAGTAAGCACCTGGACTTCTCTAATATTCTATGGGGATCTCATCTCCACAAGCACCTTTATCTTCTTTGGGTTGGCATCTATCCCTCTTTGGGTTACCATGAACCCTAAGAATTTCTTAGAAGATACCCCAAAAGCACACTTAGCTGGGTTCAGCTTCATATTGTACCTTCTGAGGATGTCAATGGTTCTTCCTAATTGCTCAACATGCTCTATAGCTTGGAATCTTTTGACAAGCATGTCATCAACGTACATCTCTATTGAAAGACCAATTAGCTCTTTGAACATGTGGTTAACTAACCGCTGGCAGGTGGCTACTGCATTCTTTTATTCAAACGGCATGACCTTGTAACAATAGGTCTCTTCCTTTGTTACAAAAGAGTTTGATTAGCACAAAACATTGCATATTTATATGTACTTGTACATCCTTTTTACACTTGCTTTTGCAATTAAAATGAGCGAAATTGCAATGTTCAATCTTTTAATGTAGTTTCGGTATGTTTACAGGAAAAGGGGTTAAAATGGTGCTTGTTAGGCCCTATGATGATGCTTGAGTTGATTGGAGATGAGGTGGAGACTTGATGTTTGCTTGAAAGGTGAAGGAACCAAGAATTTTGCAAAACAAGGAAAAACCTACCGGTAGGGCCTACCGATAGTTTTTAGCTGTTGGACCCACACCTATCGCAAAGCTACCGGTATTTTTTGCCTACTAGAGTAAAACCTACCAGTAGGTTTTCGCAATCTACTAGCAAGTTTTACTGACACAAGACAGATTTTGCATCTCAAGCTCTGCAACTTTGGGGGTCCCATCATTGGGTCTCCCACTCGTCCCTGACACTCCTTACACACAAGACATTCCCTTTTCACCCTGGCTTAGACTTTTGGATGCTTGGACATAAATAAGGAGAGAGAGAGAGAATGGGTGAAGCTGGGTGTGCAGGCTAGGCCTATACTAGCCTATCCAACCCATCATTTTTAGCCCCTTATTGATTAGGATCACATCACAGAAGCTAGGGAAGACTCCATGGATGTTTTGGAAGGCTCCAATTCAGCATTATGCAATATACATTGTAATATAGAGAGACAACTTAGAGGTTCCAAGGAAGAAGATGAATAGTGCTAGAGAGAGAAGTGAATATTTTTGCATTTTCGTCCATTCATTGCCTTGTAATCTATTGTAAGACTGATTTAAGCTTTGTTTAATGTCTTAAATTTCATTTGTTACCAGCACATTTCAAGTTTAGTCTTTCATTTTGGATTTCACCATTACTGCATTCAAGTTCGTCATTTTCAAGCTTTCAAATGGGTCTTAAATGCACTTTCCTATAGTATATATTTTCTTGCATTAACTTAGCTCCAATCTTCATTCCTTTACAATTTCTTTTCATTACATTATTGTCCTTGCTTTAACTATTAGTAGCTAAGATTTTAATTTGGTTAGTTCAAGGGAAACCTCCTCTCGGGTATGCCATTTCAACTCATTTTCTTTCCCCCTCATAGTGTACGTTAATTTGGTTTGACTGGGTTGAGTGTGGAAGTGGTTGTGAGTCTTTGATATCCCGTAGACTTGTCACGGGGTATGCTTGGATCTTCACCTCCATCCTAGTCCCTCACTTCCAACTAATAAATCGAACATCTAGACACCATTGGGGGAAGGTCTCCAGTTGAGTTGACATTCCCATTGCAATGAACCCTTCGGATTAGCCAGCACTTGTTTCCCATTTCATTTTTAGCAAAAACACAAACACCAAACTCAAACTCAAAGTTTTTTACACTTTATCCATTTTCACCAAAAATCACCTTCAACACGATTCACCTCCTTCCCTGAGGAGACAACCTTGGAATACGATTTCCAAGTAAAACATGACACACAAAAGTCTCTCTGCGCTTGGGGAGCATTTTTGTTCACACACACATAGACACATACATTTCATTCAACCATTATTCTATTTCCCCATTTCTTGCATCATTTCAAGGGAGAGTGACACTCCCCTATCCTTATAAGCCATACACACACTGAGGGATGAGATCCCAAGCTTAGGGAATAACCAAACATTTTTTACGCCGTTGCTAGGGAAGGCAAACGTTGAATTGAGAAGGTGATTTTCAAACAACAGAGGTAAGTCTTGTGAATTTCATCATGGGTTGAGGTAAGTTGATCCTTGTACATACTTTTGTTGTTTATATTTTCATATATAGATAGTTTGTTGTATGTGGGGATGGGACGAACAAAATTGATTGGTTAGACAACCTTTAGGCCCCAACATGAACATTGACTAAGACCCACCCGAGGATGCAGGTGATAATTTTGAGATTGTAGGTGTCAATCCAAACATGAAAAGAGGTGGGGGAGTGCAAGAATATAGAATGCCCAATCCACGAATGCAATACCCCCCTCCTGTGAATGAAGGAAACAACATCCAAATTGAGCCTCCGGCGAGGTCAATGAGGGATTACCTTCAACCCACAAGAAACACCACACCCTCATGCATCCTCTTACTGGTCTAAGCTCATCTCTTCCTAGTTAAGCCAGGAATATTGCAACTTCTCCCTACTTTCCACATAATTTAAAAGGATAACCCTTATTTGCACATAAAGGAGTTTGAGGAAATAGTTGCAACCTTCCTCACCAATCATGGTACGGAAGACATAGCTAGAATGAAATTGTTCCCCTTTTCGCTGAAAGACAAGGCAAAAATGTGGCTTAATTCCTTGAAACATAGATCCATTACATGTTGGACTCAAATGCTCTCCGAGTTTTTAAACAAATTTTTCCCAGTGCCTAACATCACCGCTCTTAAAAAGTAAATTCAAAACTTTTTGGAGATGTCCAATGAGCAATTCTACCAATGTTGTGATTGTTACAAGGAATTGTTACAATTCATTCCACACCATGGCTTTGAACCATGGCAATTTTTTATGAAGGAATCACACCGAACCATCGACAGTTCATCAATATGATGTGCAATGGGGAGTTTTTGAACAACAACCTCGATGAGGCCTTAGAATACTTCGATACATTGGCACAAAATGCATAATCGTAGGACATTATGGATCCCACTAATGTACCAAGGTCTTCTCCTCAAGGGAGTTGTCAAGCTTATGGGGGAGGGATGTATGACTTGAGATACCAGGAAGAATTGCTTTCAAAAATTTCTAAGTTGTTTAAGAAAGTTGAGAGTCTTGAGGTCAATAGGAGACACGAGGTGTCAAATGTTTCAAAGACCGAGGAGTCTTACTCGATTTGTGAGAGTGTGGAGCATTCCATATCAGAGTGCCCCAACATTCTGACGCTTAAGGAAGTGTACCACGAGCAAGTTAATACCTTTAATCAATCAAGGCAATCATTCTATCCAAATTCAAACAATTGCAATTCAGGTTGGGGCAATCACCCGAACTTTAGTTGGAGAAATGAGAATCCTACTCCTCATGGGTCTAACACTTATACACCTCCCATGCCTCCTAAACAAGGTCAATACCAAAGTCACTACCAAGGCCAAGGGAAAGCGTTTAGCTCCCAATATCCCCGGTCCAATCCGCAAGGGTATTCATCAAATCCACCCCCATACAATTTCTCCCAAAGTCCACTTCTCCAAAGTTTTCCCCAACAAGGGCCATTCAATCCTCCCACCACCAACCTCGCCATAAGAGGAATTTTGAGGATGTGTTTTACAATGTCATCCAAAGACAACCCCCCTTTAACAACAACATTTTGGCTCAACTCACAAAAATTACCAATCACATTGGGTTATCACAACAAGAGAAATGGAATTTCCCCACTCAACCCCAAGAGAACCCAAAGGGCTAACATGTGATTGAGTCGTCCGAGCCCACCAAAGAGAGTTATGAACAACTTAAAGCAGTCATCACCCTTGGTAGTGGAAAACAAATTGATAAGACCGTTGTGCCAAAGGTCTCACCTAAGGCCACATTTCCAAAAGAAAAAGAGGTTGAGGGTGACAGCGAAGAGGGTGAGATGAGTAATGAGGTGGGTGAGAAAGAAAAATTGGTTGATGAAAATGTGCTTGTTTCCCCCATGGCTACTCATTTTCCTAATCGTTTGAAGCCACTCGTCAAGGTAGCTAATTATACTGATATACTTGAGATGTTTAAGTAGGTAAAGATCAGCATTCCACTCCTTGATGTCATGAAGAAAATCCCATCTTGTGCTAAGATCTTGAAGGATTTGTGCACCGTGAAGCGGAGACTAAATGTGCACAAGAAGACATTCTTCACCGAGCAAGTGAGCGCCATCTTGAGGACCAACATCCCACCAAAGTTCAAGGATCCCGGATACCCTACCATTTCCATAACAATCAGGAAGTGTCGGGTGGAGCAAGCTCTCCTTGATTTGGAGGCATGTGTTAACCTCCTTTCGTACTCAGTGTTCCAACAACTCCAACTTGAAGAGTTGAAGCCAACTCCAATTATGCTTCAACTGGCAAATCGTAGTGTCTGAACATCAAGGGGAGTAATTGATGATGTTTTAGTCAAAGTGGATAAATTTTACTTTTCTGTTGATTTTATTGTGCTCGACACTCACCCAGTTGCATATCTTAGCTCCCAAATCCCTATAATACTTGGTAGACCTTTTCTTGCCATATCTAATGCTATGATTAATTGCAAGAACAGTCTTCTGAAGCTAGCATTTGGGAACATGACTATAGATCGAAATGTTTTTAACCTATCAAAACAAACTAGGGATGATGAAGAGGCACATGAGATCAACCGGATCGATACTTTGGTGGAGGAACACTTGGAACTAATGGGCACCTTCAAGTTTGGAGAGGAGGAGAATATGGATATAGAGGAGATTGATGAGCAGAAGGAGTTGGAGAGTTTGAAAGGGGTAGATAAATGGACTCCTACATTTGACAAGCTTCCATTTCATGACATGAAGATTTTCCTATCAAATGAGCAAAAACCCATCTTGGAATTGAAGCCACTACCATCCCATTTAAAGTCTGCATATCTTGGGAAGGACAAGACTTTTTCGGTAGTGATTAGCTTAACCTTGGAGGTAAAGCAAGAAGAAGATCTCTTGGAAATGGTGAGGAGGCAAAAGGGGGCGATTGGTTGGACAATTGCTGACATAAAGGGGATAAGCCACCTCATTTTCACACACTGCATCTACCTTAAGGATGACTCCAAGCCATCCTGACAACCACAAAGAAGGTTGAATCCAATTATGAAGGACGTGGTGAGGGACAAGGTGCTAAAACTATTTGATGTAGGCATCATTTTTTTATTGCTGATAGTAAGTGAGTTAGCCCCACACAAGTAGTACTTAAAAAGTCGGGAGTCATTGTGGTGGCAAATGAGGACAATTCCAACAAGGTTGATCACCAGATGGAGAGTGTGTATTGATTACCGAAAGCTCAACTTATACACAAGAAAAGACCACTTTCCATTGTCATTACTCGACCAAGAGTTGGAACGAGTAGCGGGGCTTCTATTCTATTGCTTCTTAGATAGATACTCCGGCTACAATCAAATCGAGATTGCATTGGAAGATCAGGAGAAGACTACCTTCACTTGTCCCTATGGTACTTTTGCCTACCGTTGCATGCCTGTTGGGCTATGTAATGCCCCTGGAACCTTTCAACGTTGAATGATGGGAATCTTTGGTGATATGGTGGAGAATATTGTAGAGGTGTTTATGGATGACTTGTTGGTCTTTGGGGATTCTTTTAGTGGATGCTTGGAGAATTTGGAGAGAGTTCTTGAGAGATGCAAGGAAAAGAATTTGGTTCTAAATTGGGAGAAGTGCCACTTCATGGTGACACAAGGAATTGTTCTGGGGCATATCGTCTTAGAAAAGGGGATCGAAATGGACAAATCAAAGGTTGAGGCCATTTCCAACATCCCTACACCGAAGGTCATCAAAGATTTCAAGTCGTTTCTATGTCATGCCGGCTTTTATTGTCGTTTTATTAAAGACTTTAGTGCATTGGCCCGACCTTTGACCAATTTACTATCTAAGGATGTCCTATTCGAGTGGTCGGATAATTATGAGGCATTTTTTACAAAACTTAAAAGCATGCTTACTACACCTCTAATTATGCGACCTCCCAAGTGGGATTTACCTTTTGAGCTTATGTGCGACGCAAGTGACTATGCCGTCGGCATAGTGCTTGGTCAAAGGGAGGAGAAAAGACCGTATGTAATATACTATGCTAGCAAAACCCTTAATGATGCACAAATGAATTATACCACAACTTAAAAGGAATTGTTAGCAGTAGTATTTGCATTGGATAAATTTTGTTCTTACATCATTGGTTCGCCAATAGTAGTCTATACTAATCACTCTTCTTTGAAGTATTTGTTGTCTAAGTAGGATGCCAAACCAAGACTCATCAGGTGGATGGTCCTACTCCAAGAGTTCAATTTGACAATCAAAGATAAAAAGGAAGTGGAGAACGTAGTGGCGGATCATTTGTCCCGACTGGTGATGCAAGAGGCCGATGAGCACATTCCTATCCTCGATTTCTTCCCTAATGGACATTTACTTTCAATTCATTCTATGTGTCCTTGGTATACTGACATATATAATTATCTTGCAACAGTACAAATACCACCACATTGGATCCCAGAGGACCGAATAAGATTTATGGTGGATATGAAGTACTTCTACTTCAACAACCTATGTCTGTTTAAGTATTGCCCTGACCAAGCCATGCAGAGATGCGCACCAGAAAATGAACAATTTGAAGTCCTTGCATTTTTCCATTCAAAGGCATGTGGTGGCCATTTCTCTATGAAGAACACTTCAGCAAAAATTCTACAGTTAGGTTTTTATTGGCCCTCTCTGATAAAGGATTATATTTCATAAAGAATGTGATTAATGCCAATGTTTGGGTAGTGTGATCCGAATGAACATGATGCCTCTCTCCCTTGTACTTGTTATAGAAATATTTTTTTGTTGGGGCATCGACTTCATGGGTCCCTTCCCTATGTCGTTAGTCTATCTATATATTCTACTTGCAGTTGACTACATGTCCAAATGGGTGGAGGCTATCCCAACCAAGACCAATGACCACCGGTTCGTGGTCAAATTCTTGAAAGAGAACATCTTTTCGAGGTTTGGGATGCCTCGTGCAATGACAAGCGATGGTGGGTCACATTTCTGTAATAGACCATTTGCATCATTGATGCATAAATATGGTGTCACACATAGGGTATCCACCGCATATCACCTATAAACCAATGGCCAAGCTAAGTTAGCCAATAGGCAGATTAAGAATATCATAGAGGAAACGGTGAAACCAAATAGGAAAATTGGTCATTTAGACTGACCGATGACCTATAGGCTTACCGCACTGCCCACAAGACTGTCTTAGGTATGTCTCCCTACTAGCTCGTCTATGGAAAGGCTTGCCATTTGCTAGTTGAGATGGAACACAAGGCCTATTGGGCCATAAAGACTGTGAACTAAAATTTGAGAATGGCCGGAGAGTATAGGAAGCAAGAAATGAATGAATTGGAAGAGATTAGAAGAGATGTGTATGAGAGGTCAAAAATTTCAAAAGAGCGGACTAAGATCCTTCATGACAAATTGATTGATTTGTTTCCATTGTTGTTTCTTAACCTCCTAACATCATCCCTCCATATGTGTGTAGTGTATGTGTGTGAAGGGGAATGTCACTCTCCTTTGGAATGATGTCAAAAGAAAGGGCAACAGAGTGGTGGATGAATGAAATTAGTGTGTGTGTGTGTACAAAAAAAAATGCTCCCCAAGCATAGAGAGACTTTTGCTTGTCATGTTTTACTTGGAATCGTATTCCAAGGTCATCTCCTCAGGGAAGGAGGTGAATCGTGTTGAAAATAGTTTGGTAAAAGAAAAGTGTAAAAATCTTTGGTTGTTTGAAATTTGATTTGGGATTGTGTTGTGATGAAATGCAACGGGAAACAAGTGTTGGCCAATCCAAAGGGTTCACTCCAATGGGAATGCCAAATCAACTTGAAACCTTCCTCCAATGATGCATAGATGAACGATTGATTCGTGGGAAACTAGGGACGAGATGGAAGTGAGGATCCAAGCATAACCTGTGACAAGTATACGGGATATCAAAGACTTACAGTCTCGCTCACCCTCAACCCAATCAAATCGATCCATCGTACACGGAGGGGAGGAAAGAAGATGAGTTCAAATGGCATACCCAATAGGAGGTCTCCCTTGGATTAGACGACATAAAGACTTAGCTACTCATGCTTATTAGGAAACACAATAATATAATGGAAGACTTTCTAAATAAATGAAGATTCTAGCTAAGTTAATGCAAGAAAGTATAAACTAAGAGAGAAAGCATTGAATACCCATTTTTAAAACTAAGTAATGAAGAACTTGCGTGCATTAGTGATGAAAGCTTGAATGGAAGACTAAACTCGAAAACAACTTCCAACAAATGGTATTAAAAACTTCAAACAAAGCTTAGGAGATCCTTACAAGAAATTACAAGACAATGTATGGAAGAAAATGTAAAAATCTCAACTTCTCTCTCTAACACTATTCATCTTCTTCCTAGACTCTCTATATCTATATGCCAATGTATATGGAACTAATTGTCAATAATGGTAAATTCAGCTCTCCAAAACATCCATGGGGTGTCCTCTAGCTCTGTGATATGATCCCAATCAATAGGGAGCTGAAGGGGATGGGTTGGTGCAGGCTTTGTCTCCACACCCAGCATCTTCTCTCTCCTCTCTCCACATTAATGCTCAAGGCTCAAAAAGTCCAATGTAGGTTGAGGAAGGCCTTCTGGACATGTGTGGAATTTTAGGGGATATGTTGGAGAAGTGTAAGTGGGACCCCCAAGTTGTAGAGTTGAGTTGCAGGTTGTCTGGGCAATTTGGGCAAAACCTTCTGGAAGCTCGACAAAAATCTTCTGGAAGGTTTGTGTAGGAACAATTAAATGAAGAAGTCAACAAGCTAAACCTTCCGGAAGGTTTATTCCAATAGACAAAACCTTCTGTAAGGTTTGATTCCAGTAGACAAAACCTTTCGGAAGGTTTGACTCCAATAGGCAAAACCTTCCGAAGGTTTAATCTAGTAGACTTTCACTCCAGTAGGCAAAATCTTTCGGAAGGTTTCACTCTAGTAAGCAAAACCTTCCGGAAGGTTTAATCCAGTAGACAAAACCTTCCAGAAGATTTTGGCAGTGAAAAAATTAAATCCAAGGCAAAACCTTCTGGAAGGTTTTTACCCAAACCTTTCGAAAGGTTTTCAACCACTTTGGATTTTCTTGGCTTCTTCACCCTCCAAACCTTCCTTTAAGCAACCCCCCCCCATCTTCATTGTTTTCAACCACTTCTTTGGGGGCTTAACTTGAGTTATTTATATCATATTTCCTTCATTTACACAAAACTCCATTAAAACAAAGATTAAACGTATTTCTCCCCAATATCATGATAAAAGCAAACATAAAAGGAATATTAGGACAAAACATATGTCATGTTTTTGTGCTAACCACAAATCCATTGTATGGAAGTCATTCGAGCTTGGCCAAAAATTGCTTTTATACAACTCTTATATCTCGATCTTTCAAGGGAAACTTAAATCCCATTGGGATGGCCATATCTTGTAAAGGTGGCCTATCCCAATGGAGTTATGGAAGTTATAAACCCTGAGGATGGCAGGACAATCAAGTTCAATGGCCAAAAAATCAAGCCATTCTTTGAGGGTTTTGAAGGACAAGGAGGGGAAGAGGATTTGATGGATTCGGTATATCCGGAATTGGTGGAGTAACTGGTTTTTATGCTTTTTAGTGTACAACCAATTTTAATTACTTACTTTACTTTTGTTTCATGTTACTTTCTTTTGTCATATAGCTTTGTTTTTCCTAGTTGTAGATGTTATTTTGTCAAAATCTCAAATGCGAGGTGTTCTTTAACCCTACTCATCTTTTTTCAGTCCTTCATTGCATATCATATTATTTTGTTGCATTGAAGACAATGCGTGAATCAAGTTGGGGGTGAGGTGCACCATTTGCATGATTCACCAATGTTTGTGGATAATACCAATTTTTGTGGTGAAAAATTCACCTTTCACATATCATACAGATTTTTGTTTACATTAGTGCAAATTATGTGAAAAGTATTTGAATGTTGATCGGTATTCCCTTATTAAGAGTGCTTGGGTTGGATGATATGTTGATCTTTGTTTTTAACCTTGAGCCCATGAGCATGTTATAAAAATTAATCCTAGGTGTAAGTATCACATATGTATCTACTTTTGAATTCAACTGTATGTGCTCCTTAAATGTGTAATTTTGGCAATTTATAGATTGGATCCATATTCTAAGGTTTGACATGAATAGTGGAGATGAGTAAGAACCGATAAAAGCTTTAGTGCCAATCCTTGTTGGAGGGTACTTACATTTACTCAAAGAACAATTCTTCAAATTTCAAATTTGTTCAATAATCTCACTATGCTTGTTTTGGCTAGATACATTTGGGTAGTTGATTGACTTTGTCTTGGAATGAAATGTGCTCTCCCATCCATATCTAGAAATGATCTTAGACCATCTTTGTTTTGCTTTGAGCCTTAGCTGATTCACACTTTTTCATGATCGGATTAATATTATACACCCAAGTATAAATGGTCAAATTGTAGTTTTCTCGGTTTTAAGTCCAAGTATCGATCCCACGAAGAATGTTTGTAATTAGGAAATAAAATAAAAATAGTGAATTTGTTATTTCGAATAGGACAGCATGTGATAGCTTGTGATGTGAGCTTGGATGGATAACTAGTTTAATTAAAAGGTTGGTTGTACCTAAAAGGTTGGTTGTAGATAAATTGTTACATGACAATAATATAAAATGTGTCATTCAGTTTAAGGATTTCATATGCGTTACATTGGTCAAGTACTAGAAATGCTACCTTACAGCAATTAACTTCCATGTTACTGGCAAGTCAATCGGTAGGTCTGATGTATATAAACCGTCACACAGCAACTTCTTAGGTTAGCTGGTGGTATCCATGGCAACTAATTAATCCAAGCAAACTAGAAGGAAAAGCCATTCATGATGAATACTTGAATTATTCAATTGACTACATGATAGTAAGTGTGTACATAATAAACCATAACTCAACAACTTCTTAGGTTAGCTGGTGGTATTAAGTTATAACACAGCAACTTCTTAGGTTAGTTGGTTATAGATGTGTCATTTTCTTCATGTATACCAATTAAATGATCTTAGTAATCAAGAAGGACAAGTCGTTCATGAGGATCACTTAGGTCACTAATCTGATAGTTATATATAGTAGTTAAGAAACCCTGATAATTTAGAAGGACAAGTCATTCATGAGGATCATTTAGGTTTTGTACCATACAATAGTAGAACATCCTCAGCGTTCCGGTGGAGGACAAGACATGCCGATAGGAACACCGTAGATATATAATCGGTAGGTTCATGATGCACTGATGACATAATTCCAGCACAACACTGAAATTACGTACATCACTGTATCATGCATGAAGCGTATATAATACATAAATAGATAAATATATGAATAAGACATCAGCATTTTCAGTACTTAACCAATATTGTACATATGTTTACCTTTCACTAGAGGATATAAGTAACTATTCACGCCCCATTGCTATAGACAAGCAAGGAGTGCGGGCAGTTTTCATTACAATTGAAATTAAAATACAGACTTTGAAACTTCTTTCACAAGGAACAACTGAAATATAACCACCTTTAGTATTAGTCAAGACAAAAAGGTGGCGGCAATTCAACTATCCGAATAGAAAGATACATCAAAAATTTAGAAATACAGAGTTTCAACTGAAGTGCATGATGAACTGGATTGGATTGCAATTTCTCTTTCTCTCTTTCTTTTCTCTTTCTTTTTCTCTTTTTCTCCTTTGGAATTCTCTCTAGATTCCTCTATGGCTGGCCTTGTTCAAATGAAGGAGGACACCCCCATTTATAAGCAAAAAGGAAGCAAAAGGTGGAGGGATAAAGCTCAGCCACCTTTGGGGACCGTCTGGACACCTCTCCACCGTCTGGATGCCCATGCCTTGCTGGTGTTTTTGCATGCTGATTCACTTTGCATGTTGGATTTCTTTGGGTATATTACACTTTGATCCTTTATTGTTTCAAGCTTCAACAATTTGTTCCTTGTATTTTGCAATAATTCCGCATCAAAACCTGAAAATTTAGACATAACACACGTAAAACCCTAATTCTCGCACAAACCCTAATTGATAGTTTTTAGTTAGTTTATCTTCTCAATTTTACTTATTTAAAAATTCTAATTTATATCCCAATTAAGGTTAATCAGTAGCCTTTTTCTTGTGAAAAGTTTATCCCAAGTGCCGTGATTGAGTCTTAATTGTAAATTCATTTTCATACCACACATTTGACCAAACCAGTGCAAAATGATAAAAATCTACCCCACCTTGGTTGTTCCTAGAGTTGAACATGAGTGAACATAAAAGAGAAGGAAGTATGGCGGAAACTCAACAAAAGGGATGAATGATGTTGAAACTCAAAGAGTTGAATGGGAAAGAATGAAAATCCAAGAAAAAGAGAAAAAGGGGTGAGAAGAAGAAAGAATGATCAAAAGAAAAGGAAAATTTTATGGAAAAGAAGAAAAGAAATAAAGAGTGTGATGATGGGTTTGGACTGAAAATCCCATGAAAAAGGAGATGTGTTTGAAATAAAGGTCTTTCACTCAGAATAATCCTTTTTGTTATCCTATACCCTTCGTTTCTTTTGCATAAATATCACCCTAAGGCCCCATTATAGCCCTTGAAGTCCTAAATGATCTAGGGAAGCATGGGAGATGCATACTTTTAAATAAAAATAAGAGTTAGTTTTGCTACATAATGTCCTAGCATTCTATTCATGAGATTATGCCAAGGTCATTTCATTTTTAGCATGAACTTCATTTTTGGATTACATGTGAGCATACTTTGTTTTGTGCACTAGATTCTATCTCGCATGTACACATGGAGTGCATGACAGGATAACTATAGTGTGATTCATTGTTAAGAAAGACCATTGGTGAGTTTTGCATTGAAGCTGAATTTGGCTAGCCAATCAAATGTGAATTATGTTGTGTAAATGCTCAAATTACTTGTCTAATTCACACACACACGAGTTTGAAAATGAATGTGTAGGTGCATACTCTAGACTAGTATTTAAGGCTATAACTATATTCATGCATGCTTAGTTTGGCCATTTGAACAATGTGTTGAACAGCTCCGCACTTGCAAAATAGGGGAATATTGCTCAAGTTTTTGATATTGGAATGAATTAGGAATGCCTTTGTTATTTGCATATGTGTCTTACCTTGTGGTGTTCACTTTGGTAGTTAAAGGTAGAAATTCATGCCTTGTTGTTGAAAGCATCAAAGTTTCAAATCATATCACAATTTGGTAATGAATTGGGCATGATAGTTCAAATTGTGGTGTATAAGTGTAGCACATGTTATGGGTGGAGGAGAGGTCATTTACAGGGTGTGAGAATGTGCAGGAATGGAAATGAAGTGGAGAGGGAGTGATTTGGACATCATATTGGTATTTTTTGCAATTAAGGAAAAACCTACCTGTAGGTTTTGGCCACTGGTTCTGCACCTACTGCAAAACTATCAGTAGGTTTTGCCCAGAATGCCAAAATTAGGTCTTTTAATCAAATATTTTCAGGGAAAATCTTCATTGTTTCCCTAAATTACAGACCCTAAGGCATTCCCTCTCACTCAGAACACTCCTAAGCTTAAGAATCCCTCATTCTATTGCATTCATCTCTCAAATCTCACTCCTAGGATTGTGATTAAGTGGTTTTCAATCCTTAAACCCTAGTTTTTGCCGAAAATCCTCAAAGCCATAATCTCCATTACAATTTTCAAAACCTACAAAATCCTTTCATTGGCTCGTCAAGGAAGGATTGTCTCTAATGTTTTGGACCCAGTTGAGGGGTTCTGGTTGGCCCTCATTTCTCTTTTGGTGTTCGGGGCACTGTTGTTGTCCGAATTTGTTATTGATAATTTACGTGCAAGTATACACAATCAACAAGTAATAAAGTGATAAGTAGAGTATCGTTACCATAAATATTTATTACTAATAATGTCCAAGTACTAATTTTGTATCAATTCAATTTTATTTAAACAATTGGAATTGAACTATGAAGTGACTAATTTAAAACTAAATCTAAACTAAATAATCAAGGATTGAATTTACCAGATAAAAGAATTTAAGATTACAACTTCCCCTATTGCTTCGTATAAATCTTTCCACTCTCTTTCTAGTTAGTTGATCAAAATAAGTTGTTAACTGAGAACTCAATTATTTATCAAACCTCTTCTGATAGTTAGATAAAAATATCTCTTCCAATTAAATTACTATATTCCTATGCAAAATAATTTGAAAAAGATTCATTAAGTTCAAACTCTCATAAAAGTTACACACGACATATAGGTATATTTCTATCATATACACAAACTCAACTATTCAATCTAAAGAAGAATTAACCACACGCATGTCATCATATTCAGATCTAAACTATAATTCATCTCCCAATTTCATCTAGGAAATAAAATTAATTGTTGGTCACACAATCATATATTAAACACAAAATATGATAAACAACTTTTATATCATCAATAAGAACTAGAAATGAGAGTAGATTCATTTAACTCGACATCAGGTTCCGTTGCAACCTTAATAAAAATTTAGTTCATAGCATAATTGAAAAACATCATTCTCAAATTCATCAACATCTTAGAAAATCAAAAACTAAAAATAAGAAAAAAGAATGAAAACTTAGTTGCAATCTTCAATCTCACTCTGGCCTTTAAGTCCAATGTTCTTCGTGTCACTTCCTTTGATCCTTGCCTTCAAATTTTTATCAATCCTTGGTTAACCCTCTATTAGCAGCCCCTAATATCAGTATATTTTCATCCAAACTCAAATCTTAGCATATATGTAGCATTAGAGTTCAATTTCAACTAAAATAAAAGTCAAAATTCGCATCCACATTAAAACAGGCGTTGCAGCCCATAAAATCAGCTGCTTGATGGTTTCCACTGTAGTCCGTACCCCTAGACATCATCCCTTGAGGTGTATAGTGTATGTGTAAAGGGGAGTGTCACTCTCCCTTGGAATGATGTGAGAAGTAGGGCAACGGACTAATGGAGAATGAAATGAAATGTACAAAATATGTGTGTGTGTGAACAAAAATGCTCCCCAATCGTAGAGAGACTTTTGTGTATCGTTGTTTTACTTTGAAAAGTATATCAAGGTCGTTTCCTTAGGGAAGGAAGGGAATTATGTGAAGGTTATTTTGTAAAAATGCAAAAGTGTAAAATCTTGTAGTTTTGTGTTTTGGTGAGTTTTGTTCTTGATGAAAATGAAAGAAAACAAGTGTTGGCTAATCGGAAGGGTTCATTCCAATGGGAATCCCAAATCAACTGGAAGCCTTCCTCGAATAGAGCTTAGATGAACGATTGATTCGTGGGAAGCTAGGGACTAGATGGAGGTGAGAATCGAAGCATAACCCGTGACCAGGCCTAAGGGATATCAAAGACTCATAACGGCATCCACTCTCAACCCAGTCAAACCAAACCATCATACTCTGAGATGAGGAAAAAAAGTGAGTTGATTTGGCCTACCCAAGAGGAATTTTCCCTTGGATTAGCCAACTTAAAGCTCTAGCTACTCATACTTGAAGGAAAGACAATGATGTAATGTAAAGGGATATGTAAAAGAAATGGAAATGAAAATGAGATAAAAATCAAACTTAGAACTTGTATTAATGCTAGGAAATGGTAAACTACAAAGAGAAGTTCATTTAACACTAAAATTGAAAAGTTGAAGAGAAGACAATTGAAACCCAGCAAAGATTATGGAATGGCAAGAACATTGAATTAAACTTGGTTACACTAGAATTAAAAAAGATTACAATGCAAGAAATAAGGATGACAAGAGAACTACAACTTACTGCAATGAAATGGGTGAAGAAAATGCAAAAACATAAATTTTGTCTTTCTAGCACTATTCATCATCTTTCTACTTGGACTACTCCTAAGCTTAGGTTGCCACCCTTCAATGGCTTTTGAATGCTGAATATATGGAGTGTGAGAGCTCTGCATTTTTGTCCATAAGGGTCCCCCATGGGCGTGTGACAAGCCTCCCATCCATAAGAGGCTGAGATGTTGGCTTGGGCAGGCTAGGACAAGCCTAGCCTGCAACCCACCATGCCTCCATATTTCTCTCTCCTCCTCTCCCATCCTCCACCTTCCTTTGCTGGCTTTGGGGTGTAGGAGGCATGTATATATGTAGAATATGTCATGGGGCAAATGGGAGAATCAATGGTGGGACTCCCAAGCAAGTGGAGCATGATTTGCAGGCGTTCTAGGCATTCAGTAGAGCATACTGCTTGACAAATTTTCTTGTTGTTTCCTAACCTATAAACATCACCTTTTAGCATGTATAGTATATGAATAAAGGGGAGTGTCACTCTCCTAGGGATGATGTCAAAAGAAAGGGCAACAAAATGGTGGATGAATGAAATTTCAAATGTGAGTATGTGTGAACAGAAGTGCTCCCCAAGCGCAAGGAGACTTTCGCGGATCGTGTTTTACTTGGTGGTATTCCAAGGTCGTTTCCACGGAGAAGGAAGTAAACCGAGGGGAGGTGATTTTGGGAGAAAGAAAGTATAAAATCTTTGATTGTTGGAAGTTGTTTGGTGAAGTTGTTTTGATGCTAGTAAAATGAGAAACAAATGTTGGAAAATCCAAGAGGTCACTCCAATAGGAATATCGTCTCAACTCAAAACCCTCCTCCAATAGAGCATGAATGAACGATTGATTTGTGGGAAGCTAGGGGTAAGATTGGTGAGTATCTAAGCATAAACCGTGACTAGGTCTACGAAATATCAAAGACTCACCAAGTTATCCACCCTCAACCCAGTCAAACCGAACCATTGAACTCTGAATGAGGGGAGGAGAAAGAGTTGAAATGGTATACCCAAGTGGAGGTTCCTCTTGGTTTTGTCAACTAAGAGATTTAGCTATTCATGCTTAAAATAAAGACAACATTATGATGAGAAGACATTATGAAAAAATAAAGACTAAAGCTAAGCATAAACAAATTGCATAAATTTAACTTTCGGATAACCACCTCTTACTAAAGATTGGATGAGAAACTACTCACTTTTCATGGCTTTGTTAAAACTAGAAAAGTGAGTGATGCTCATCCCTCCAAGTAGAGGAGTTACAAGGTAACACATTTTACACAAGGAGCCGATCTTCGACAAAGAATGAGTGAATCACGTTCCACTCTTCACGGCTTTGGTAAAGCTCTAGAAAAGTGGAAGAGTTTCACTCCTCTAAGGGAAGAAGGAAGCTCACGCAATGGAAGTAAAAGAGCAATAACACAATAAAAGAAAGCAATACTTAAAGTAAAAGAAAGCAATAAATTAAAAGGAAGCAAGAATACAATAAAAGAAAACAATACTTAAAGAAAGCTATAAGCAATAAGGAAAGCAATAATACTTTTGGAGGGTTTTCCACTCCCAAAAGATGAATGCTTTACAAGTCCTAAGGGGTGGTATTTATAGGCAACAAGGGAGGGTGAAAGTCTTGTTAGGTGGCCTTGAATCGTGTTAGGTGGACTTGAAGAATCTTGTTAGGTGGACTTGAAAATCTTGTTAGGTGACTTTGAATCTTGTTAGGTGGACTTGAAAATCTTGTTATGTGGCCTTGAATTCTTTGATCCTCCTTTGTTTTGAGCTTTGATAATTGGCACCCCAGTAGTTTGTAGCTTTAATGCAATTGGCTCCCTAGTAGTTTGTAGCTTTGACGCACAAAATCCTGAAAAGAACAACAATTAATGCATTATCCTTTATTCACACACTAATTCTAATTTGATTTATTTTGACTAGTTTAACTTTATTCAACTAACACAATTTACCTATTAAATTATGCCTTAATTAGGGTTTATCACATACTGGTATGTCAAACATCAGTAGCTGAAGCATCCCGGTATGGAATACCAGTATGGTCTTCCCAGAAGGTGCCTGCTCTGGACCAATATTTGTAGAATTATCATAAATTTTAATCCAACTGTCCGATTGAATTGAAATTTTGACACAATACATAGGACATCCAGATCTACAACTTTCATGTTTTGAACATTTCCAGATTATAAGTATATCATGGTCAAAAAAATAAGAAAACCAAGGTACTACAACCAAATGGTGCGGGTGTTGGTGCCTATGTTACCAAGCACCAATATCTCCTTGATTTTTTTCATTTTTAAGCCTCCAAATCCTCGTGTAATGTGTTCATGTCTTCACCACACATCGATACTCAATTGCAAGGTTCTAAAATACATGATTTACGCTGTAATTACCTGCAACATCAAAAATTCAACATTATTCATAATTTTGGCTAACTTTAAGTACTTAGATGCAAAGTTGAGTTAAAATTTATGTAATGAGGCCGTTAAATTTGCAAATATTTTGTGCTCATCACACCCCCCAACTTAAGCTTTGCTAGTCCCTAGCAAACAAAATAAACATATACTAATTCTGCAATTGCATTTAGTATATGCAACAAGCCTTTAAACCCCTAGGTGATCCCTAGTGGACTAGTTTTGTCTCATGAAGGTTTCCAGTGAAGGTATTTACAAACTTCTTTTCCTAGTATCCAATATTTAAAGCATAGTCTCTTATCTTAACTAGCACTGGGATGTCAACAATAACTTTGTTCAACACTCCCAAACTAATCACACATGAAACACATCATAGCTTTAAATACTATTCTAGAGTATACACCTACACATTTCCTTTCAAAACTCGTGTGTGTGCAAAATGAACATGCAATTTAAACATTTACACAACGGAGTTCACATTCACTTTGGCTATCCAAATTAAGCTTTGATGCAAAACTCATCAAAGGTTTCTCTCAACAATGAATCACACTATGATTATCTTGGCATGCTCTCCATTTGTATATGTGAGTTAGAATATTATGCACAAACCAAAGTATGCTCACATATAATCCAAAAATGAAGTACATGCATAACAATGAAACAACCTTGACCTAATCTCATGAAAAAAATGTTAGGGTATTAGATAACAAAACTAACTTCTCTTTTTCTTTAAAAGTATGCATCCCCCATGCTTCTCTAGATCATTTAGGACTTTGAAGGGTTGTAATGAGGCCTTGGGGTGATATCTAGGTAAATGAACGAAGGATATAGGATAACAAAGAGGGTTGTTTCAAAAAGATCTCCCTTTTTATGGGATTTCCAAGCTAATCACCATCACTTCACTCTTTATTTCTTTTTCTTCTTTTCCTTAACATTTTTCTTTTCTTTTGTCATTATTTTCTTCTTTCACCCTTTTCTCTCACTTTCTTGTATTTTTCATTCTTTTTCCATTCAACATTTGAAATCTACATCATTCATCCCCTTTTTTGAGTTTCCACATCACCATTCCTTCTCTTTTATGTTCTATCAAGGCTAGCTCTTGCAACAACCAAGGTGAGGTAGATTTATTTCATTTTGCACTCGGCTTGGTCAAATGTGTGGCATAGAAACGAATTTCTAAAAAGGCTCAAACATGGCACTAGGGATATAATTTCACAAGAAAAAAGGGTTAAGGCTCAAAGTATTTCAAAGATGGCCTAAGATCATTTTCATATAGGTATGAGAGTTCATTGTACATTAAAGACAAAGTCAATTAACTTCCCAAATGCACCTAACCAAAACAAGCATAATGAGATTATTGAACAAATTTTGAAATTTGAAAAATTGTTCCTTAAATAAATGTAAGTTCCCTCCAAACAAGGATTGGCATTGAAGGTCACATGGGTTCTTACTCATCTCCACTCTTCATGTCAAGCACTAAATGTGAACTCAATCCGTAAATTGCCAAAATTACAAGTTCATGGTGTACTTATGGTTGAGTTCAAAAGCAAACAAGTATGTGATACTCTTAGCAATAGGATAAAATTCTATAATGTGCTCATGTATTCATAGTTCAAGATGAAGATCAAATTATCAGTAAATCCCATAACAATTAGAGTAAGGGAATATAGTTCAATATTGGATATTTTTCACCAAAAATTGTCCAAATTTTTCAAAATTTTACATTTACAACTATTATGTACAAAAAATGGTGGAACATGTAAATAGTGCATCTCACCCCCCCCCCCACTTGAACCATGCATTGTCCCCAATGCACAAGGAATCATGCAATGAGAAAAATGAAAGTAACATGGGAAATAAGATACCCTCCTTTTTCTTTCCTTTTTCTTTTTTGTATACACATTAAAGGGAAAACCAAAAAGTTTTGTTTACACCCCCCAACTTAAACTCGTACAGGATATTGAATGAGATTTTCTACAATGATGCTCAAAATGAAATGAGTCCAAATTAGGGAGAGATAAACAACTTCTACACCACAACATCAATAAAAGGAAAATATAACAATTAAAAGAAATCTAACTACTATGTACATGAAAACAAAACAAAAAAGGCTCATGTCAATCCGACTTCAATTCGGATAGGAGCTTGCACCCACTGATTTTTTTGATTTTAAAATTTTTTTGTTGTATAAATGCCCTTTCTAACCAATCTATCCAACAATACAAAAGATAATCATTAAAAATTCTCAACCAAACAAAGGTGTAGGCAAGTTTATGCAATCCCAACAATGGAGTATACAATTTCTCTTTGAAAATTTCTACACTTAACTCCATTTCGATGCCCTCCCTAAGTTGAGAAATGTGAATCTCAACACCACTCTTTGATGAAAAAGTGACCTTGGGCTTATTAGCCTCATGTGAGATAATAACTTCATTAAATGTTTCACAATCAAGAGTGGAGGGAGATTCAACATCAATATGCATTCTATTGGGATGATCATCCTCAATACATTGACTATACTCAAGATGTTGTTCTGCATCCATAGCAATTATAGCATCAGTCAATACACTAAGTTGCTGGGTTACTTGGCCATTGAATTTCATTTGGTATTGCATAAAATCGCACAAAATATTTTTCAATTCTTCTTCGAATGAGTCCCAATATGTTGGATAGTGGTAAAATTCAGTTGGTGGTGTGAGATCAGATGAAAAATTATAAGGTTCATTCTCCCAACCATAACTCGGATAACTCGGTGTAACATAGTGGTTGGGGTAAAAATTTTTGAAGGCCAAAATTGAATTTGAACCTTCGCAAGCAAAGTCTTGAACCGGATAATTTATTGGGCACTCACTAATGATGTGTCTATAATCATCACAGATCTCACACACATTTTCATAATATGGGGCATTTAATACATTATCATAAAAATTACAAGACATTACATAAAACACAAGCTATTTACAAACTATTTAAAAAAGAGACGACATACCTTGGCCCGTGATGAAAATCACGAGACTTACCTATGCCGTCCAAAATCACCTTCAAACTCGACGCTTAATGCTTGACAAAATTCCTTGTAGTTTCCTAACCTCTAAACATCATCTTTTGCATGTATAGAATATGGATGAAGGGGAGTGTCACTCTCCTATGGGTGATGTCAAAAGAAAGGGAAAGGAGATGGGGGAAAATGAAATGATGGTAATGTGATATGTGAATGAACAAAAAATGTGTTTGTGTGTACAAAAGTGATCCCCAAGTGCAAAGAGACTTTCGCGGGTTGTGTTTTAGTTGGTGGTTTTCCAAGGTCGTTTCCACGGGGAAGGAAGTAAATCGAGGGGAAGGTGATTTTGGGAAAAAGAAAGTATAAAAATCTTTGGTTGTTGGAAGTTATTTGGTGAAGTTTGTTTTGATGCAAATAAAATGAGAAACAAATGTTGGCAAATCCAAGAGGTCATTCCAATAGGAATATCATCTCAACTCGAAACCCTCCTCTAATAGAGTATGAATAAACGATTGATTCGTGGGAAGCTAGGGATAAAATTGGTGAGTATCTAAGCATAAACCATGACTAGACCTACGGAATATCAAAGACTCACCAAGTTATCCACCCTCAACCCAGTCAATTCGAATCATTGGACTCTGAAAGAAGAGAGGAGAATGAGTTGAAATGGTATACCCAAGTGGAGGTTCCTCTTGGTTTTGTCAACTAAGAGATTTAGCTATCCATGCTTAAAATGAAATTGACAATGTAATGAAAATGTATTGCAAAGATATGAAATTCTAGAGCAACTAGATACAACAAACATAAGCTATAAGAGAGTATATTGAATACCCATTTGAAAACTAAGAAAATGAAGAAGTTTGATACATTAATGGTGAAAGCTTTAAAAGAGCATTAAACTTGAATTGAACTTTAAAGAAAACAACATTAATGGCATTAAATGAAGTTTTAAGGATTCATACCAGAGATTATAAGACAATGTATTGAAATAAATGCAAAAATTTCAATTTTCTCTCACTAAACACTATTCACCATCTTCTACCAGACCTTCTCTCTATATATCTCTGTGTAATGTAGAATGCTGAATAATGGAGTTTTTTTGCTGCCAAAAACATGCATGGAGAGGTGCCCTAGACTCTAGAAGTGACCTCTATCTGTAGGGGTGTAGGAGGAATGGCCTGGACAGGGGGGTTGCAGAGCTTGTCTGCACACCCAGCTCCTCTTCTCTCCTTTCTCCTCATTGATGGCCAAGCTTCCAAAAGTCCAAGATGGGTGTACCAAGGGGTGTTCTGAGTGTTGGGCGTGTCAAGGAGTTGTAGGAGGATGTCTTGGTGGGACCCTCAAAGTAGCAAGTCTGAGTTACAGAGCATTTGGGCATATTAGGCAAAGTGTACCGGTATGCCGAACTCCAGTAGCCTCAGCGTACCGATACGGTTTGGCTGGTTTTCTGATTTTTTGATTTCCTCCTCTCCTGAGCTATCTTTTCATCCCCATTCATCCCAAATGGTTTGGGAAGGCCTTAAGTGGCCTCATTTAGCACTTTTTAACTGCAAACGCCAAATATCATCATTAAGAACTCAATTAACATAACCCTCACTATTTAATCTCCAAAAGCAATCAAAACAAGATAATTAGCACGTAAAAATATACAAAGTTTTGTGCTAATCACACCCCCCAACTTGGGTTTTTCTAGTCCCTTAGCACAATTTAACTTCAAAACAGCATAGCAAGACTAACACATGACAATCATCTGTAAATCAAAATACAAAATCGTAGTGCAATATTCAAAATAAATATGGACAAGGTGGAACAGAATTGTGGTATTTCATTACTGTGTTTCAAAGTTGGAGTACATGGAGTCAAAGAGACAAAAATTGGCCTATTTCCTACAGATTCTTCTACCAGGCCAATGACCCCTTCCTAAATTGAGTACAACCCAACACAAAAGAAAAAGACAAAGGCTACACAACTACTCTTCATCCCCATTCCCATCACCATCATCGTTGTCATCATCCTCTTCATACTCACTCTCACCCTCCTCATCCTCGTCAGAATCATCCTCATCATCGCCTTCCTCAACCACTATGGAAGCGGAGGGCCTAGATGCAGAGGGAACAACGGCAGGTGGTGAGGATCCTCCTAGGATAGGCCTCCCGAGAAAAGTATGCTTAAACAATTCTTTCATCATCGCCTCTATCCTATGCACCGTAACCTCTAGTGCATTGAGGCGCTGGGGAACCGAATGTTCAGATGCAACAGTGGATGGCCCACAGATGAAGATGCACCGGGGGCCTTATAACTAGCACCCATGGTCTTGGCACGCTTCCCCCTACTCATTGCCTTTCTTTTCTTGTTGCTAGTCCTGCCAATGGCTCCAAGTTCTGGGGGCGTGATCTTGTCGAAAGCATAGCCCTTGACTTTGGGCATGCACATCTGGGTTATCAAGCTCTCGAATGGCAGCTTGATCATGGGCTTCTGCGTCTCCTCAAACTCTTTCATTTCTTGCCAAAATGAGAAGAGCAAAGTCTATTATTTTCCCTGAGACGACTGCATCCACAAGGTTTAACTTCTCTACATTTGATTTCTTCTTCGCACCTCTTGGTGAAAGATTGCAATGGAGGAGCTTATTCAATAGTCTATAAGTGGGCTTCAACCTCCCACTTTGAATTGTTCCCTTGAAGGTACTCAGATCCTCATACATCAGCTCAACCAATTCAGGCATCTTTTTGGGTCGGGGAACATTATTGGGATAAACTGGTGGGGTAGGAGGTGGTCTCTTGTAGTTTCCAAGTAAAGTGGCTATTTCATCATGAGTAACCACAAACTTCTTACCCCGCACACTTGACTTTAAGACCTCCACCCCATCCACCTCTGTCACTCGAAGTCTTTGGTAAAATTCCCTGCACATTGACAAATTATACCCATCCATGGGCTCGAACCAAAAATTCATACCATGTGCTTCAATGATCCTCACTGCCTCATTCCTTGGGGTAAGAGAAATGGAGTCCAAGTACCGCTCGCAAGTGACCCCCTTTTCCTGGATCAGTCGATCCCTAGCTTCATTCTTTGCCTTCTTCCTCAGCTCACCCCTATCGACACTAGACACCTCTCCACTTCTCTTGCAATTGCTAGAAACCTCGAGTGGTGAAGATTCTGGTCCCACCCTTTTGGTTTGGGCCATATATAGCAACAGTGCCCCTATAGCGAAGAAGGAAAAGAAAAGTAGGAGAAGCCCCTAAATCGGGTCTATGACCTCAAGGCACACCTCTAGATGACGAGCCATTAGGAATTACCTAGAGAGATTTGAGAGTTCTTGAGGATTGGGGAAATTTGGCACCTAGGGTTGCAAGGTTGAAATTGCACAAAATTAAGGCTTAAAGAGGAAGTGGGTTTATGGATTGAGAGAGAGATGAAGGGATTTGGGGGTTGGGATATTTTCGAGTGAGGGAGCGAGAGAGTTTAGGGTTAAACAAAGGTGGGAAGTGAAGGTTTAAACATTTGATTAAAAAGAAAAACCTGACCTTTGGCATGTCAGATGAAGCGTACCGGTACAACGAACTCCAGTAGCCTCAGCGTACCCGTACGGTTTGGCTGGTTTGTAGAAAACTCCTGCTGAGCAACCCTTCACCACTCCTTTTCATTTTAGGACCTTCCCTGAACATTCTAACACTCTCTTTATGACCTCTACTCTACCCTAAACATATACTCCACTTGTAAATCACCATTTGAACCATCATGCCCAATTTATTACTGAAATTGCAATGCGATTTAAAATTTTGATGTACTAAATATACAAAACATAGCCTCCTACTTTTAGATATCAAAATGTAAAACATAAATTTAGTTCAAACCAGCATTCCTAACTCTCTTCAAATATCCAAAACTTGAGACATATTCCCTCATTCTTCAAAGCATGGAGCTTTTTAACAAATTTATCAAATGATTGAACTAAGTGTACATGAGCAACACCATAGTCTTAGACACTAGTCTAAAGTATGCACCTACAAATTTATTTTCAACTCGTGTGTGTGTGCATTAAACAAGTAATTTGAGCATTTACGCAACAGAATTCACATTTGAATAGCTAGACAAATTCAGTTTCAATGCAAAACTCACCAAGGGTCACTCCAAAGCAATGAAATACACTCAAGTTATTCTGGTATGCACTCCATGTGTACATGTGAGATAGAATCTTGTGTCCAAAACAAAGTGTGCTCACATGTAATCCAAAAATGAAGTTCATAAATGAAAATGAAGCGATCTTGGCATAGTCTAATGAACAGAATGCTAGGGCATTAGGCAGTAAGACTTAACTCATCATTTCCTCTGAAATCATGCACCTCCCATACTTCTCTAGATCACTTTGGACTTTAAGGGTTATAATGGGGCCTTGGGGTGATATTTAGGTAAATGAAATGAAGGATATAGGATAGCAAAGAGGGTTGTTCCGAGTGAGAGACTTTTATTTTAGAAAACACTTCCCTTTTCATGGGATTTTGATTCTCAAACCATCACAACACCCTTTGTTTCTTTTCTTTCTTTTCCTTAAAATTTTCTTTTTTTTTCAATCATTCTTTCATCTTCTCACCCCTTTTCTTCCTTTTCTTGAATTTTCATTCTCTTTTTTTTTTCAACTCTTTGAGTTTCACATTCATCATCCCTTGCTTGAATTTCCACACCACACTTCCTTCTTTTGCAATCACTCATTTTTGCTTTAGGAACAACCAAGGTAAGGTAGATATTTTTCATTTTTCACTGGCTTGGTTTAATGTGTCGCATAGAAACAAATTTTCAACAAGGCTCAAACATGGCACTAGGGATAATTAATTTCTCAAGAAAAAAGGGCAAAGGCTCAAAATATTCAAGGATGGTCTAAGATCACTTCTGGGTCCGCATGGAATGGCATTATACAATCAAGACAAGTCAGCCTACTATCCTCAATGCACCTAACCAACACAAGCATAATGAGACTATTGAACAAATTTGACATTGAAAAATTGTTCTTTGAGTAATTGTAATTTCCCTCCAAAAAGGATTTGGCACTAAAGCTCCCCTGGGTCCTTACTCATCTCCACTACTTATGTCAAGCTTAAAACATGAATCCAATCCCTAAATTGCCGAAATTACACATTCAATAGTCACATACAGTTGAGTTCAAAAATCAATACATATGTGATACTCATGCACAGGATCAACTTCCATAGAATGCTCATGTGCACAAAGTTCACAACAAAGATCAACATGTCATCCAACACACACATTCTTCATGAAGGAATACTGATCAACAATCAGATATTTTTCATCAAAAATTTCACATATTTTTCACTAATGCAAGCAAAAATCTGTATCACAAAAATTTCACACAAATTTCCTAACAACCTTAGTGTGTCATCCAAATGGTGCACCTCACCCCCCAACTTGAATCATGCATTGTCCTCAATGCAACAAAAAATATATATAATATGCAATGAAGGATAGTAAAAAGATGAAAAGGGTTAGAGAACACCTCGCGATTGAGCTTTCAATAAAAGCACCAAGATTTGAAATTAAGAAACAATGCTATACAACCAACGAAAGTAAGTGACATGAAATAGAAATAACATAAGTAAATAAAAGTGACTGTACACTAGAAATCATAAACACTAGCTAGTCCTCCATCAAATTTGGATATACGGGATCCGTCAAATCTTCCGCAACTTCTTCCCCTTCAAAACCCTCGAAGAATGGCTTCAGTCTTTGGCCGTTGACCTTGAATGTTTGGCCATCCTCGAAGTTTTCCACATCAACAGCTCCATTGGGGTAGGCCATCTCAATAAGATAGGGGCCATCCCAACGGGATCGGAGTTTTCCTTGAAAAATTGAGAGGCGAGAATTGTATAAGAGCACTTTTTGACCAGACCAAAATGATTTCCGTACAATGGAATTATCGTGAAAGATCTTAACCCGTTCCTTTGGGATTTTGGAGCTCTCATACGCATCTCGTCGAATCTCTTCCAACTCATTCATTTCCAACTTCCTATGTTCATCGGCCATTCTCAAGTTGAAATTTAAAGTTTTAATGGCCCAATAGGCCTTATGTTCCATTTCGACTAGCAGATAGAAAACCTTTCCATAGACAAGCCGGTAGGGAGACATGCCCAAAATAATTTTCAAAGCAATACGGTATGCCCATAGGGCATCGATCAATCTTTCAGACCAATCCTTCTTATTTGAGTTGACCATTTTTTCTAGAATACCCTTTATCTCCCTATTGGCTAGCTCGGCTTGGCCATTTGTTTGTGGGTGATAAGTAGTGGATACTTTATGAGTGACTCCATATTTGAACATTAATGAAGCGAATGGCTTATTACAAAATTGTTATCCACCATCACTTATGATTGCACAGGACATCCTAAACCTCGAAAAGATGTTCTCCTTAAGGAATTTGACTATGACCCGGTGGTCATTTGTCTTAGTCGGGATAGCCTCCACCCATTTTGACACATAATCCACAGCCAGGAGGATGTACAGATAACCATATGACATAGGGAGCAGATCCATGAAATCGATACCCCAACAGTCGAATATTTCTATGCCAAGCACAGGGGAGAGGGGCATCATGTGTCTCCAGATCACACTACCCAATCGTTGGCATCTGTCGCATCCCTTAGAAAATGAAACGCAGTCTTTAATGAGAGAGGGCCAGTAGAAACCTGATTGAAGAAATTTAGCTGAAGTCTTTTTAGCTGAAAAATGTCCACCGCAAGCCTGTGAATGGCAAATTGCAAGGACGTCCTGCTATTCATTTTTAGGTACTCATCTCCTCATGATTTGATCGGGGGAGTACTTGAACAAATATGGGTTGTCCAAGTAGAAGTACTTCACATCCGCCATAAATCGTCTTCGATCTTCTGGGCTCCATTGTGGTGGAATCTATCCTGTTGCAAGGTAATTACATATATCAACATACCAAGGACACACATAATGAATTGAAAGCAACTGTTCGTTAGGGAAAAAGTCAGGGATAGGGATGTGCTCATCGGCCTCTTGCACCAGCCGGGATAAGTGATCCGCCACCACGTTTTAAACTCCTATCTTATCCTTGATCGTCAAGTCAAATTATTGTAGGAGGAGTATCCACCTAATGAGTCTTGGTTTCGCATCCTGCTTAGACAAAAAGTACTTCAAGGCAGAATGGTCAGTAAAGACAACAATAGGCGAACCAATTATGTACAAACAAAATTTATCTAAGGCAAACACTACAGCTAACAATTCTTTTTCGGTGGTAGTGTAATTCATTTGAGTCTCATTCAATGTTTTGCTAGCATAGTGTATCACATACGGTCTATTTCCCTCCCTTTGACCAAGTACTACACCGACCGCATAATCATTTACGTCGCATGATCGGAGGTGTGACTAGCATGTTCTTAAATTTTTTAAAGGATGCCTTATAATTATCTGACCACTCGAATTGGACCTCCTTGGACAGTAGGTTGGTCAAGGGTTGGGCCAATGCACTGAAATTCTTAATGAATCGGCAATAAAAACCTGCATGGCCCAAAAATAACCGGATGCCTTTGATGGTTCTTCGCGCGGGGAGGTTGGAGATTGTCTCCACCTTGGATTTGTCAACTTCAATACCCCTCGCCAAAACTATGTGGCCTAGCACAATTCCTTCCGTCACCATAAAGTGACACTTTTCCCAATTCAAGACTAGATTCTTTTCCTCACATCTTGTTAGTACTTTCTCCAAGTTTGCCAAACATCTCTCGAATGAATCCCCAAATATCAAAAAGTCATTCATGAAGACCTCCACTATCTTTTCCACCATGTCACTAAAAATCCCCATCATATAGCGTTGAAACGTCCCCGAAGCATTGCATAGTCCAAATGGCATACAGCGGTAAGCAAAGGTACCATAGGGGCACGTGAAGGTGGTCTTCTCTTGATCCTCCAAAGCAATCTCAATCTGATTGTAGCTGGAGTATCCATCTAAAAAGTAGTAGAATAGATGCTCAGCTACTCGTTCTAGAACTTGATCAAGGAATGGCAATAGGAAGTGGTCTTTTCGTGTGCAAGCGTTCAGCTTTCGATAATCAATACACACCCTCCATCTAGTGATCACTCTTGTAGGTATAAGCTCAATCTCATCATTCTCAACCACCGTAACTCCAGATTTCTTAGGTAATACTTATGTGGGTCTAACCCACTTACTATTGGCGATTGGAAAAATGATCCCCACATCAAGTAGTTTCAGAACCTCATCCCTCACCATCTCCTTCATAATGGGATTCAACCGTCTTTGTGGTTGTCGGAAAGGTTTGAAATCCTCCTCAAGATATATGTGGTGGGTGCAAATGAGAGGGCTTATCCCCTTGATATCCGCAATGGTCCACCCAATTGCTCCTTTATGCTTTCTCAATACCTCCAAGAGTTCTTTTTCTTGTTCCATGTTCAATGTAGAGCTAATGACCACCGGGAACGTTTCACCTTCACCAAGATAGGCGTACTTCAAATGAAAGGGTAAGGGCTTTAACTCCAAGTTGGGCTTTTGTTCATCCGACGAAAAAATTTTCTTTCCTCGATAGGATAACTCCTCGAATATAGGGATCCACCTTTCCACCCCTTTCAACTCTTCTACCCCTTCTTGCTCATCAAATTCCTCATGATCCATAATTGCTTCTTCTTTCAATTTCAACATCTCCTCTAGCTCCAAGTGCTTTTCAACCAATGTGTCGACTCTATTGACCTCACTTACTTCCTCATCATCGCCCGGTTGCTTTGCCAAATTGAATATATTGAGCTCCATTGTCATATTCTCAAATGCCAACTTTATTAGACCATTCCTGTAATTTATTACAGCATTAGATGTAGCAAGGAAGGGTCTTCCAAGTATAATTGGGATTTAGGAGCTAAGGTTTGCAACGGGGTGTGTATCAAGCACAATAAAATCGACAAGGAAGTAAAATTTATCAATTTGAACTAAGACATCCTCAATTACTCCCCTTGGTGTACGGATACTATGATCTGTCAATTGAAGCGTGATTGAAGTGGGCTTTAACTCCTCAAGCTGAAGTTGTTGATACATTGAGTATGGAAGAAGATTGACACTTGCTCCCAAATCAAGGAGTGCTTGCTCCGCTCGACAATGTCCAATGGTGATGGCAATGGTTGGACAGTGGGGGTCTTTGAATTTTAGAGGAGTGTTGGTCCTCAATATTGAGCTCACTTGTTCGATGAGGAATATTTTCTCGTGGATATTCAATCTCCTCTTCATCATGCATAGATCTTTCAAAATTTTAGCACAAGATGGGATTTGCTTAATAGCATCGAGGAATAGAATGTTAATCTTCACCTACTTAAACATTTCTAAAATATCAGCATAATTAGTCACCATGACAGGTGGCTTCAAATGACTAGGAAATGGGGCAGGGATGGGAGGAACAAACACACACTCATCAATTAATTTTTCTTTCTCAACTACCTCTCTCTCTTTTTCTCCACTCACCTCACCCTTGTTAGTGTCACCCAAGGTTTCTTTTCCTTTTGGCAATGTGGTCTTAGGTGAGGCCTTTGGCAAAAAGGTTTTGTCAATTTCTTTGCCACTACGAAGGGTGGTGATAGCTTTGAGTTGCTCGCAACTCTCTCTCAAAGGCTCCGATGACTCGACAATATGTTAACCCCTAGGGTTCTCTTGTTGTTGAGTGGGGAACTTCCCCTTTTCTTGTTGAGATGCCCCTATGGAGTTTGTCAACTTTGTGAGTTGGGCTCTTATATCATTGATAGTGGTGGCATTTTGGTTATTGCTAGCGGTTTGGCTTTGAATGAATGAATGGACCATATTGTCCAAATTTCTTTTGTGAGGAGGTTGGTATGTGGATGGATTGGATGGTCCTTGGGAAAAACTTTGTGGTGGTGGACTTGGAGAAAAATTTTATAGTAGCGGGTTTGACTGATACCCTTGTGGATTGGTCCTTAGGTATTGCGACCTAGATGCTTGCCCTTGGCCATGGTATTGATTTTGCTTGGAAGGCATGGAGGATGAATTTGCACTTGACCCGTGAGGAATGGGATTCTCATTTCTCCAACTAAAATTTGGGTGATTACTCCACCCCGGATTGTATGTGTTCGAATTGGGAGAAAATGATTGCCTTGGTTGATTAAATGCGTGGACTTGCTATTGGCATGCTTCCTTAAGGGCTGGAATATTAGGACATTCTGATGTGGAATGCTCTACACTCTCACAGATTACACATCCCTCCACAATGTTTGAAACATTAGACACCTCATGTCTCCGATTGACTTCAAGACTCTCAACTTTCCTCGACAGTTTAGCAATTTTTGAAAGTAAATCTTCTCGGTCTTTCAAATCATATATCCCTCCCCCTTGTGGTTGACTACTACCCGAGGACGTCCTAGGTATATCATTGGGATCCCTAATGTCCCAAGATTGTGCATTTTGGGCCAGTGTACTAAAGTAGTCCAAGGCCTCATCAGGGTCTTTGTTCAAGAACTCGTCATTGCACATTATGTCAATGAATTGTCTATGGATTGATGTGATTCCTTCATAGAAGAAACTTACCAGTTGCCATGGTTCAAAGCCATGGTGTGGTATGGATTGTAGCAAATCCTTGTAGCAATCCCAGCATTGATAAAATTGTTCATTGGGCTTCTCAGAAAAATTTTGAATTTCCTTTTTAAAAATAGTGGTTCTATGAACGGGGAAATATTTGTTCAAAAATTCAGAGAGCATTTGAGCCCAAGAGGTAATGGATCGAGGTCGTAAGGCAAACAACCATGATTTGGCTTTATCACTGAGGGAGAAAGGAAACAATTTCAGTTGAGCTATGTCCTCCATAGCAGAGTTAGTATTGAAGGTTGTTACTATATCCTCAAACTCTCTTATGTGCAAGTAGGGATTTTCCTTTTCAATCCCATGGAATGTCGGAAGTAGTTGCAACATCCCTGGCTTAACTTGGAAAAGATGAGCTTGGCTCGGTAAATGGATGCAAGATGGTGTGGTGCTACGGGTTGGTTAAAGGAAATCCCTCCTAGACCTCGTCGGAGGGTCCATTGGGATGTTATTCCCTTCATTCATGGGAGGGGGGTATTGCATCCATGGGTTAGGCATTCTACGTTCGGGAACTCCCCCACCCCTTGGAACATTTGGCACTCTAGCTTTGGGCATTCCCCCACCCCTTTGAACATTTGGCATTCTAAGTTTGGGCATTCCCCCACCCATTTGAGCATTTGGATTGGCATCAAGATTATCAAAATTATCACCCGCATCCTCGGGTGGGTTTTGATCAACATTCATGTCGGGGTCTAAGGGTTGTCTAACCAATTGGTTTCGTTCATCCCTTTCCCATATGCAGTAAACTATCTATAAATCAAATTATACACAAACGAAGATATATATACACAAAATAACGTACCTCATCCCATGATGACAATCACGGGACTTACCTCCGTCGTTCGAAAATCACCTTTTCTATTCGACACTTGCCTTCCCCGGTAACGGCGCTAAAAATGCTTGACAAAATTCTTTGTAGTTTCCTAACCTCTAAATATCACCTTTTGCATGTATAGAATATGGATGAAGGGAAGTGTCACTCTCCTATGGGTGATGTCAAAAGAAAGGGCAAGGAGATGAGGGAAAATGAAATGATGGTAATGTGATGTGTGAATGCACAAAAAAAGTGTGTGTGTGTACAAAAGTGCTCCCCAAGCGCAAGGAGACTTTCGCGGGTCGTGTTTAACTTGGTGGTATTCCAAGGTCATTTCCACGGGGAAGGAAGTAAACCGAAGGGAAGGTGATTTTGAGAAAAAGAAAGTGTAAAAATCTTTGGTTGTTGGAAGTTGTGTTGGTGAAGTTTGTTTTAATGCAAATAAAATGAGAAACAAATTTTGGCAAATCCAAGAGGTCACTCCAATAGGAATACCATCTCAACTCGAAACCCTCCTCCAATAGAGCATGAATGAACGATTGATTCGTGGAAAGTTAGGGATAAAATTGGTGAGTATCTAAGCATAAACCATGACTAGACCTACGGAATATCAAAGACTCACCAAGTTATCCACCCTCAACCTAGTCAAATCGAACCATTGGACTCTGAAAGAAGGGAGGAGACTAAGTTGAAATGGTATCCCCAAGTGGAGGTTCCCCTTGGTTTTGTCAACTAAGAGATTTAGCTATCCATGCTTAAAATGAAATTGACAATTTAATGAAAATGCATTGCAAAGATATGAAATTATAAAGCAACTAGATACAACAAAACATAAGCTATAAGATAGTATATTGAATACCTATTTGAAAACTAAGAAAATGAAGAAGTTTGATACATTAATGGTGAAAGCTTTAAAAGAGCATTAAACTTGCATTGAACTTTAAAGAAAACAACATTAATGGCATTAAATGAAGTTCTAAGAATTCATACTAGAGATTACAAGACAATGTATAGAAATAAATGCAAAAATCTCAATTTTCTATCATGAGATACTATTCATCATCTTCTACCAGACCTTCTCTCTCTATATCTCTATATAATGTAGAATTTTGAATAATGGAGTCCTTTTGCTGCCAAAAACGTGCATGGAAAGGTGCCCTAGACTCCAGAAGTGACCTTTATTTGTAGGGGTGTAGGAGGAATGGCCTGGACAAGGGGGTTGTAGAGCTTGTCTGCACACTCGACTCCTCTTCTCTTCTCTCTCCTCATTGATGGCCAAGCTTCCAAAAGTCCAAGATGGGTGTACCAAGGGGTGTTCTGAGTGTTGGGCGTGTCAGGGAGTTGCAGGAGGATGTCTTGGTGGGACCCTCAAAGTAGTAGGTCTGAGTTGCAGAGCATTTGAGAAAATCATGCAAAGCATACCGGTACACCGAACTCCAATAGCCTCAGCGTACCAGTATGGTTTGGCTGGTTTTTTTGATTTTCTCCTCTCCTGAGCTATATTTTCATCCCAAATGGTTTGGGAAGGCCTTAAGAGGCCTCATTTAGCACTTTTGAACAGCAATCGCCAAATATCATCGTTAAGAACTCAATTAACACAACTCCCATTATTTAATCTCCAAAGGCAATCAAAACAAGATAATTATCCCGTAAAAAGATACAAATTTTTGTGCTAATCACTTAACCTTCCCTGACAATGGCGTCAAAAATGCTTGATGGTTTCCATTATAGTCCTAACCCCTAGACATCATCCCTCGAAGTGTATGGTGTATGTGTAAAGGAGAGTGTCACTCTCCCTCGGAATGATGTGAGAAGTAGGGCAACAAACTAATGGAGAATGAAATGAAATGTACAAAATGTCTATGTGTGTGTGTAAACAAAAATGCTCCCCAAGCGCAGAGTGACTTTTGTGTATCGTTCTTTTACTTGGAAAAGTATTCTAAGGTCGTCTCCTCAGGGAAGGAAGGTAATTGTGTGAAGGTGATTTTGCAAAAATGGAACAGTGTAAAATCTTGTAGTTTTGTGTTTTAGTGATTTTTGTTCTTGATGAAAATGAAAGAAAACAAGTGTTGGATAATGCAAAGGGTTCATTCCAATGGGAATCCCAAATCAACTCGAAGTCTTCCTCGAATAGAGCTTAGATGAACGATTGATTCGTGGGAAGTTAGGGAAGAGATAGAGGTGAGGATCCAAGCATAACCCGTGACTAGGCCTACGGGATATCAAAGACTCACAATCACATCCACTCTCAACCCAGTCAAACCAAACCATCATATTCTGAGAAGAGAGAAAAAAGTGAGTTGATTTGGCATACCCAAGAGGAGTTCTCCCTTAGATTAGCCAACTTTGAGCTCTAGCTACTCATACTGGAAGGAAAGGCAATGATGTAATGTAAAGAGACATGTAAAAGAAAGGAAAATGAAAATGTGATAAAAATGAAACTTAGAACTTGTATTAATGCTAGGAAATGTTAAACTATATAGAGAAGTTCATTTAACACTAAAATGGAAAAGTTGCAAAGAAGACAATTGAAACCCAACAAAGATTATGGAAATGCAAGAACATTGAATTAAACTTGGTTACACTAGAATTAAAAGAGATTACAATGCAAGAAATAAAGATGACAAGAGAACTACAACTTACTGCAATGAAATGGGTGAAGAAAATACAAAAACATAAATTTTGTCTCTCTAGCACTATTCATCATCTTTCTACTTGGACTACTCCTAAGCTTAGGTAGCCACCCTTTAATGGCTTGTGAATGTTGAATATATGGAGTGTGAGAGCTCTGCGTTTTCGTCCATGAGGGTCCCCCATGGGTGTGTGACAGGCCTCCCATTCATAGGAGGCTGAGAAGATGGCTTGGGCAGGCTAGGATAAGCCTAGCCTGTGACCCACCTTGCCTCCATATTTCTCTCTCCTCCTCTCCCATCCTCTACCTTCATTTGCTGACTTTGGGGTGTAGTAGGCATGTATATACATAGAATATGTCGGGGGCAAATGGGAGAATCAATTGTGGGACCCCCAAACAAGTCGAGCATGATTTGTAGGCATTCTGGGCATTCAGCAAAGCATACCGGTATGACATACCGATATGATGAACACCTGTAGCTGAAGCATACCGGTATGGTCTTCCCGGAAGGTGCCTACTCTGGACCAGTTTTCATATAATTATCCTAACTTTTAACCCAACTATCCAATGGAGCTGAAATATTGACACAATACATAGGACATCTAGATCTACAACTTTCATGTTTTGAACATTTTCAGATTATAAGCATATCATGGTCAAAAAAATCGGAAAACCGAGTTACTGCAACAGAATGGTGCTGGTGCTAGTGCCTATGTTACCAAGCACCAATACATCCTTGATTTCTTTCACTTTTAAGCCTCTGAATCCTCACGTAATGTGTCCATGTCTTCACCACACATCGATACTCAATTGAAAGGTTCCAAAATACATGATTTACGCTGTAATTACTTGCAACATCAAAAATTTAACATTATTCATAATTTCGGCTAACTCTAAGTACTTAGATGCAAAGTTGAGTTAAAATGCATGTAATGAGGCCGTTAAATATGCAATATTTTGTGCTGATCATCAGCGCAAAGGCGCTGACTTTCTGCCTTCTTGCACTGTAGCGTTGTTCCTAGAGCTGCGGCGCTAACCCCCTTTTATGACTACGGCTGCCCTTGTTTCTTAGTCTTCAAATAATCCAGCACTTAGGCTACCAAATGAGCTTGTTTCCTTTCAAATGATCTTGTTTCCTTCCAATGATGATCCCTACAAAATAACATTAAAACACACAAAACAAATAAAAATGAACATAAAATACTTGGAAACTTGCAATTTCATCAAGCCAAGAGTACTCAATTCGTAGGTGTAAAATTCACTTATCAAATATCCCCAAACTTAAATCTTTGCTTGTCCTCAAGCAAAATACTAAGAACAAAAACCATAAAATTAACCCTAACAACCAACAACTCAAACAATGGATCAATATGAATTTGAATAATGGCCCCAAAAGTTACTAAAATAATAATTCACAGGAAACATCAAAACAATTCAAAGTCTATCAATTCAACATACTCTTTAGTTTTACCTCCGCTTATGACCCTTTAAATACATGTACATATCCGAATTGTCAAGCTAATCATCAACCAGATACATTTATGTAATCAAATTCTCCATAAGAGATACTCAATGTCAACTCTATGAACTTATGTTTCACATCAACCTCTGCTTATTAAAGCAACCATATAACTAGAAAGTCCAAAGTTTTTTTTTTCGATCATGTCTTTCTCTTTTTTTTCTCTTTTCATTTGTTTGGTAAGTGCATTTTATGCTCCATCTCACCTCCTATTGAGTGAGTGCGTTTTATGCTCCATCTCGTTCTCAACATGTGTTTATGAGTTAGTGCGTTTTATGCTCCATCTCTACTCATCACATGCCCCTTTCTTGTTTCTTGTTTTCCTTTTTTTTTCTCATCTAACTCATGAAGTATCAAATCAAAATAATTTTTGAAAACTCCTCTTTTTATTTATTTTTTATTTATTTTATTTAGAACTAACCCATCATATCCAAGATTTCCCCCAAACATATATGAATACCTCAATTTACTTTGAATGATGCTTAAATAAGTTTTCTAGAGTTTCAATGATATCTCTGATTAGCCTTAATTAATATGTAAACTAATATAGTTAAATAAGATAATTAGGTAAGATAAATCCGTTAAAAACTATAAATTAGGGTTTGTGAGTAAGCTAGGGTTTTATTTGTATATTGTCTGAAATTTTAGATTTTGTATGCGAAACTACTAAAATTTGCAAGGGGTAATCTGTCAAAGCTTGAAAGAACAAGGGGACCTAGTGTAAATTAACCATGAAATAGCCAGCACAATAAGAAGATCAGGATCAACTTTCCAGCAAAGCACCACCATCCTCCACCTCCTGCTTCCCTTTGCCTATATATATGGCATGCCTTCTTCACTTCAGAAGGATGGGCTGGGAGAGGAGAGAAAAAAAGAAGAAGAAAGAGAAAGAAAGAGAGAAAGAAAAGAGAAAAAGAGAAAGTCATAGAGAATTCAAGTCGGTCTTTCCTACTCTCCAGCCAAAACTTTCTACATTTTCTACTTGGAAAGTTGAACTGCCGTCACCTTTGTGTCTTAATCGATATTAAGGGTGGATGTATTTCAGTTATTCCTTGTGAAAGAAGTGTCAGTGTCTGTATTTTAGATACCGTTGTAATGAAAATTACTCGCATTTCTTGCTTGTCTATAGTAATGAAATGTGAGTAATTTATTTATACCCTTTAGTGAGGGATGAACATATGTATAATACTGGTTAACTTCTGGAAATGCTGATGTTTTATTATGCTATACACATATATATATTACTATGAACTTCATGCATGAGATAGTGATGTACATAACTGGGTGTTACTACGTAACGCAGAATTATGTCATCAGTGAATCATCAACCTGCCAGTTAAATATCTACGGTATTCCAACAACATGGCTAGTCCTCCATGAGCACTGAGGATGCTCTATTGTTGCATGGTACAATTGTCAGATTAACGATCTAAGTGATCCTCGTGAATGGTTTGTCCTTCTGGATTACTAGGGTTGTTTAACTGATACATATTATAATAAAAGCTAATTGAGTAATTCAAGTGATCCTCATGAATGACTTGACCTTCTAGGTTACTTGGATTAGTCAATTTTCATATAACCAGCTAACCTAAGAAGTTGTTGTGTTATGGTTTAATATGCATATACTTACTATACTATTGTCAATTGAGTAATTCAAGTGATCCTCATTAATGGCTTGACCTTTTGGGTTACTTGGATTAGTCAGTTGACATGTATACCACCAGCTAACCTAACAAGTTATTGTGTTATGGTTTAATAATACCACTGGCTAACCTAAGACGTTGTTGTGGTATGAGTTATATACATCAAACCTACTGGTTGACTTTCCAGTGACTTGGAAGTTAATTGTTGTAAGATAACATTTCCAGTATTTAACCAACATAAAGCATATGAGATCCTTAAACTAAAGGGTACTTTTTCATATTATTATCTTTTAGAAATCTATTTACATATTTTATTTAGTTAGACTAGTTCTCAATCTAAGCTCACATGACAAGCTATCTCATGCTACAGTGTGTTAAGCAACAACTTCACTATTCTTATTTTAAATTCTAAATTATTAGAAACTCTTCGTGGGATCGATCTTGGACTTAAACCAAGAAAACTACAATTTGACCACTTATACTTGGGTGTACAATATAAATCCGATTACAAAATAGTTCGAATTAAGTTTTTGGTGCCGTTGCCGGGGAGTTATGGTATCTTGAAATTAAATAAAATAGAGAAGTTGTTTACCTGTATTATATGTTTATAAATTGTTTGTTCTTTTTTTTAAGTTTATGTCTGTTCATTCATCAGTAGGTTCTATAAATCAGTCATCTCCTTCGTCTTCATCATCTTCATCTACACGAATCGTTTGAATTAAGTATGGCTAGAAACGTACCTAGGGAAGAACAACCTAGAGAATAAGAAGTAGTTCAAAATGTTTGACCATTAAGAGAATATTTACATCCTACACGAACTAATGTCCCGTCATGTTTACTTTTCCAACAGATGCTCCAAATCTTAATATTAATCTAGGAACAATACAGTTGTTACCACAGTTTCATGGTTTAGAAACTGAAAATCATTATGTGCATATGAAAGAATTTGAAAAAGTCTGTGAAACTTTGCAAGATAATTCTGAAATGGTTAGATTACAACTTTTTCCTTTTTCCTTTTTCCTTGAAGGATAAAGCAAAATAGTGGCTTAACTCTTTAAAGCTAATTCTATAACAAATTGGCAAGCTTTACAAACTGAGTTTTTTTAAAAAAAATTTCCTGTGCATTGTACAAATACATTAAGACGTCAAATAATGAATTTTTCTATAAAAGAAGGTAAAACTTTTTATCAATGTCGGGAAAGATTTAAAGATCTTCTCCAAGCTTGTCCACATCATGCATTTGAAAACTGGACCTTAGTTGATTTTTTTTAGGATGCTCTTCCACTTGCAATATGACAATTTGTTGAAATGATTATGAAACCCAGTGAAATTTAAACTTTTTCCGACAAAGGGCAAAATAGTAATTTGCCACTATTAAGCGGGTTTAAAATGCATATTTTTATAGAGCTCGAATGGAGCAATGGACTTCATAGTTGGATTCGCATCACGAAATCGAGCTGCCCTATCAATTTTCGTCGAACTCTAAGATAGTTGAAATTTACATGTATTTCTAGACGATTTGGGTGACGAATAACTTTTAAAGGTCCCCAAAAAATAGAAATTTTAAATTTCCTTATAATTGAGTTAAAGTTCCAATAAAATTAATTTGAACTTAAACTACGTTAAAATGAATCATTTCGGTACAAAAAACGGACCCAGAAGTGATAAACGAGCGGAACGATGTGGACCACGGGATTAAAAGTATAAAAGGGGGTTAATATCTGAAAAATCAGATATTTTTACACCCCATAGCTGGCTGGTTCACATGGTTAAGAGAGGAAAGTGAGAAAAGAGAGAAAACAAAAATCTCGAGCTTTTCTCCTTCGATTCCCGGAGTTTCGCCGGTCGGAATCTGTCGATCCAAGATTTAAAGTTGGTTTACGCGACGAGGGCTATGCCTATGTACCAAGAATGAAGATTTTCACCTAACATCCAAAAGAGGAGACTTGTGAAATCAAGGCTTTTGGGGCTTTGTGAGCTTCTATCTTCTATTTCAAGCTTCAAGAGGTAGGGGGTTCTCTTACTTGGGTTGATTTCCAACCTAGAATGCTCTGAATGGATGGTTGGAAGTATATAATTATATATATATATGTGTGTGTGTGTGTGTGTGTGTGTGTGTGTGTGTGTTGATATATATATATATATGGTTATGGAAATGGAAATGGGAAATGAGTCTAGGAAGGACTTAAATTAAACTCTAGCTTATATATGATTTGTGGGAGTTATGTGAACCATTTCTTGGTACTTGATGATATTTGATGTATGTGGGCAATATTATGTGATGACATGATATCCTTGCCTTGAAGGTGTTTGATTAAATGTCTTAGATAAGTGAATGTTGTTATTTTGATGCAAAGAACATGTTTGAGTTATTGTGATATGTGGACATATGCTTATTGGTATATTGAGCATAATGATGAATTATGAAAGTTATGTGCATATGACATGAAGGTCCATGGAATATGATTAATATTGCTCATGTGGCATTCATTACATTTTGGGCATGAGGTTGCATCACATTCATGGGCTTAGGCATGAGTATGGGTGTGTATGCATGAAGTAATCAATACCACTCTTGGTAATTGATATGTGGACTCGGAGATGTTGGATTTAAGATCCCTTGGAGTCACATGTTGCATGAGAAAAACTTGTCTCGGGTATAGCAAGTAGGGCTAGACACTCCCTCGGGTGAAAAACCCGGCCACTTGGTGCATACACTTCCCTAAGGTGAAATTCCAGAAAAGTGTAATGGTGTACAGAGCCAGCGGTGTGATTCCGAAATCCTATACCCAACATAGACACATGGTTTTGTTGTATAAAATGTTCATTGAATGGAAAACATCCAACAATGGAAGGGTTTTCAAAGCATATGAATTGTATTTCAAAATGATCATTGGATGTTTTTCATCAATGATAAAGGTTTTACACTTGCATAGTGTGGTGAGGGCCGATGAAGGCTCAGGTTGTGGTGCGTGAGTGAATCTCATTTCATTCATGGCATGACATGGGTGATTCCAACATGAATTGCATATTCTTACATTGGAATGAATATTGGTTGTGTGTTGTTGCATGAGGCCATTGCATATGCATCTAGGTGGGGGAGTAGCCTTTGTAGGAAACTTTCTACTGAGCGTGGCTCACCCTATACGGGCCACATTTTGGGTGTGGGGCTCGTACCGAGGGAGGACACACATTTGAGGTCTTGAGAGTGAACAAAAGCCGGGTTGTGGCTTTTAAACGAAGTTTTTGTAAACTTATGTATAAGTTCCCTTTTGGACATTTAATTGTGTAAATGGCTTGTAATAGAACTTGTAGATATCAAGTTTTATATGAATAACATCATTATGTATGTTTGGGATGGATTTGGAAAGGTTTTGATTGGATTGGAAATGAAAAACTGATAAAAATATGAAATTCTAGACAAAACCTACCGGTAGCAAGCAATAACTACCAGTAGTTAACAGGTAGTACCTGTTCGGCAGGTAATAACTACTGGTAGCCAACAGGTACTACCTGTACAGCAGGCAATAACTACCTGTAGCTAACAGGTAGTACCTATCCAGTAGGAGGAAACTACCGGTAGCTTACAAGTAGAACTTCTACCGGTAGTTATAACAAACACCTACCGGAAGCTATTCCAAAAATCTGAAATTCTTAAGTTTCTTTCCCATGCTTTTGGGCTATGCATTCTTTGATTTCAAGGACACAAATGGACATCAAATGAGATATATTGGGGTGTATTAAACCCCGGTTGGATTGAACGATTAAAGAATTTTAGGTTACTCGTGTGAGTTAAAGTCCCGATTAATGGGATACTATGGGTGAGGTGTCGGATCAAACGACACTCACGGACACTCCGCGGTTTGACGGATTGTCAACTGGACCCCCTGTTTTAGGGGCGTCACAATGATGGCCCATGGAGAATTTATGATTAAAAATTCTGAAGAAGCATTCCAATTTTTTGATACTATTTCTGAGAGTTCCAATATGTGGGACTCGACTTCTTCAAATATAGTGGAAACTAAGTCATCTACATCTGAAAGAGGAAAATACGTATTAAAAAAATATGATGACTTAAGAGCTAAAATGACTAATTTATCTTGAAAACTAGAAGTCTTAGAAATGAAAAAAATTAAGCAAGTGTCTGTAGTATTTACTACTGATCAAATATGTGAAATTTGTGCGTTGTCAAGACATCCCGTAGCAAAATGTCCAACTATATCAGCATTCAAAGAAGAGTCAATTGAACAATCTAATGATGTTCCGACTTATAATAAGCCTTATTCAAATCCATACTCTGAAACTTACAATCCAAGATGGAGAAATCATCCAAATTTTAGTTGGAGAAATACACAACCCACAAATCAAACACAAGGACCACCACAGCTACAAAATCAACAACAATATCAACCATATCAACCCCCACATAAAAGAACTCTGGAAGATATTATGAATCAATGCCTTCAAAGTCAAGTGAGTTTTAGTACTCAAACAACTCAATCTTTTAATGATTTTAAAGCTCAAACTTCTCAGAATATCAAGAGTCATCTAGCAAAGTTGACACAGTCTCTGAGTATGTCAAAAAAAGAAAAATTTTCATCTCAACCTAAACCTCCACAAAGTCAAAATCAAGTTAATTATGTGTCTTTTGAACATTCTCCAAGTCAAGTACAAGCAATCACAACACTAAGAAGTGGTAAGGTGATTGATAAAACTATTAAACCTAAAATTTTCAAGAAAATGCGTAAGTCAATTCCTGTTAATGAACACTTGAACCTGAACCTTAAATTGAAAAACAACCAGAAATACAGAAGGAGGAAGAACATCTATGTCCTATTCCTTTACCTTTTCCTCAAAGGGTCAAGAAGACTCCATGTAAAAAAGATCAAGCTTAAATCTTAACTGTTTAAACAAGTTAAGATTAACATTCCTTTGTTAGATGCCATTAAATGAGTTCCAACTTATGCCAAGTTTTTAAAAGATCTTTGCAAAATACAAAGAAAAACTAATGTACCAAATAAAGCATTTTTAACTGAACAAGTTAGTACTATAATACAGCACAACACTCGTCTTAAGTACAAAGATCTAGGAAGTCCTACAGTCTCATGCATCATTGGAAATTTTTGAATTGAAGAAGCTCTGCTAGACCTTGGAGCCAGTTGTAATCTAATGTCATATTCGGTACATACACAATTAGGATTAAGTGAACTGAAACCTACTAATGTTACATTGCAATTAGCAGACTGATCAATAAAAATTCCAAGAGAAATTGTGGAAGATGTTATTATCTAAGTTGATCAATTTTATTTTCTAGCAGATTTTATCGTTTTAGATACATAACCAATTTTTCATGCATCTATATACATACCTGTTATTTTGGGTCAACCATTTCTAGCTACATCAAATGCGTTAATAAATTGTAGAAATGGAATTATGAAACTTTCATTTGGAAACATGACCTTGGAATTAAATGTTTTTAATAGTGCAAAACAACCTAGAGAAGAAGATGATGTGCATGAAATAAATTGTGTTGAGTCGTTAACTCAAAGTTTTTTTGAAGAATTTTTTTTTGGAAAAAGAATTATAGACATTAGAATCTATATCTGATAATGAATCTGAAAAGATAGAAAATCCAAAATGTAAAAATGTGTTGCCTAAATCTATAGAGTCCAATGTTTAAGTTTTTAAGTCAAATTTAAAACCACTTCCAACTAATTTGAAATATGCTTTTTTAGAAAAAAAAAAAATGAAATTCATCACGTAATCATATCATCAAATTTATCCGAAAGTCAAGAAAAAAGAATTAACAAAAGTATTGAAAGATCACTAAAATGTTATTGGATAGACAATAGCAGATATAAAAGGTATAAGTCCACTTTTATGTACTCATAGTATATATTTAGAAGAAAATGTTAAACCATCTAGTCAAATGCAAAAAATAATGAATACACACTTAAAAGAATAGTGCAAATCGAAGTACTTAAACTATTAGATGCAAATATTATATATCATATATCTAATAGTAAATGGGTTAGTCCTACAGTGGTAGTCCCTAAGAAGTCTGGTGTTACTATAATAAAAAATCAAAAAAATGAATTAGTCCCTATGCGTATAGTCACAAGTGGTGTGTGAGTATTGACTATCGAAAACTAAATTCCCTCACCAGAAAGGATCACTTTTCATTGTCTTTTCTAGATCAAGTACTAGAAAGAATTACTGGTCATGCATATTACTGTTTTTTAGATGGATATTTCTGGTTATAATCAGATTGAAATTGCAATAGATGATCAAGAAAAAACTACATTTACATGTCCTTTGGTATTTTTGCATATAAAAAGATGTCTTTTGGATTATGTAATGCTTCGCTACCTTTCAGCATTGTATGTTAAGTATATTCAGTGATATAGTAGAATGATATCTAGAAGTGTTTATGGATGATTTTTCAGTATATAGTGATTCATTTCATTTATATTTGGAAAATCTTGAAAAAGTACTCATTCGATGTGAAGAAACAAACCTTGCCTTAAATTGGAAAAAATGTCATTTTATGGTTACACAAGGTATTGTTTTAGGTCATATAGTGTCTGAAAAAGGAATCGAAGTTGATAAATCTAAAATCGATTTAATAGCTAATCTTCCATTACCAAGAACTATAAAAGATATTCGCTCTTTTATGGGTCATGCGGGATTTTATAGAAGGTTTATAAAAAAAATTAGTTCAATATCTAGACCTATATGTAATCTCTTATGTCAGGATACATTATTTGAATGTAATTAAGCATTTCAATTAGCATTGATAGATTAAAGAGCATGCTTATTTCTGCACCAATTATGCAACCTCCTGACTGGTCTTTACCTTTTGAATTAATGTGTGATGGAAGGAATTTTGCAATAGGGGCCGTATTAGGTCAAAGGAAAGATAAAAAAACCTTACGTTATTTACTATGCGAGCAAAACTATGAATGATACACAAGTGAATTATTCAACCACAGAAAAAGAACTGCTTGCTGTTGTGTTTGCATTAGATAAATTTCTTTCATATCTGGTTGGATCATCAATTGTTATATTTACAGATCATGCAGCTTTAAAATATTAACTTACTAAAAAAATGCTAAACCGCGTCTCCTATGATGGATATTATTACTTCAAGAATTTGATCTTATCATTAAAGATAAGAAATGAGTAGAGAATGTGGTAGTAGATCACTTGTCAAGACTAAATTAAGAACCAACTCCAATTAGAGAAATCTTTCTAGATGAACAACTGTTTGCAATTATAGAAGTACCGTGCTATGTAGATATAGCCAATTATTTAGCCACTTATACTATTCCTTCTCATTATACCTAGTCTAATAGAAATAAGTTTCTAAGTGAGGTACGTAATTTTTTCTGAAAACATCCTTATTTATTTAAATATTGTAAAGATCAAATAAAATAAGGCGTTGTGCACCTAATCATTAAATAGGTCAGGTAATTCAATTTTGTCACTCTGAAACTTGTGGAGGTCATTTTGCTTCAAAGAAAACCGATGCTAAAATTTTTGTAGTGTGGATTTTATTGGCCAACTCTTTTTAAAGATGTTCATATCTTTTGTTTAAATTGAGATAGATGTCAAAGAATGAGAAATATTTCAAAAATAAATATGATGTCTTTAAACCCTATTTTGATTATTGAAATTTTTTATTGTTGGGGCATCGATTTTATGGGTCCATTTCCACCATCCTTTGGTTATCTGTACATTTTGGTTGCAATAGATTATGTCTCTAAATGGGTAGAGGCAATTCCATGTAGAAATAATAATCACAGAATAATGATCAAGTTTTAAAAAAAAAAATTTGTCCAAATTTGGAATTCTCCAGACCATTATAAGTGATGATAGATTACATTTTTGTAATAAAGGTTTTGCAAAACGTATGAGAAAATATTCAATTTCTCATAAAATATCCACTTCGTATCATCCACAGACAAGTGGACAAGCTGAATTAGCTAATAGGGAGATAAAATATATCTTAGCAAAACCAGTAAATCCAGATCATAAAGAATGGTCTTTAAGATTAACTGATGCACTTTGGGCTTACAATACTTCATATAAAACTATTTTATGAATGTCTCCTTATCGATTAGTTTATAGTAAACCATGTCACCTGCCTGTAGAATTAGAACATCGAGCATATTATGTGACACCCCAAAATTCGGGGTTCCGTTGATCACCCATCAACCCGCAGAATACCCGTGCATACCGAGTAACTCGATATCGCACCGTAATGTCCCATTTACCGGGATCCATAATTTAACAAAATTTGGGCAGAGTCTCCTTTGTACGGGGAGCTCTACCCAAAACACAACCTATGCAATATACATTCACATGACCCATTTGAGGCCCAATAAAAATAATGACCACACCGGGTCCATTTATCCACACTTTTGACACCCCTAAAACCGGAGTTCCTATGTCAATGTATGAAGTGTGACATTGGTGTGTAAAAGTGTAACATGACATGTAAAAGTGTAACATGACCTGTAAAAGTGTAACATGGCCTGAAAAAGGGTAACACTGCCATGAACCACTGGGATCTATAACACATCACACATATGCATCAAACATAGTTAATATAAGTTCAAATTTCAATCATTTTACATACATTACATGCCAAAATTTAATTACAAGTCTACTTTTACAAAAAAAAATGGATTGAAAGCCACAAGTCGGCTTTTCTTCCTCCTTAAGTGCCCGACTGAGTGTCGTCCCTCAGCATATGACCCGTACCTGAAATGTTTCCCATATAGGATGAGCCACACTTAGTAGAAAGTTTCCTACAGAGGCTACGCCCCTCCTAGATGCATATGCAATGGTTTTATGCAACTTTCCACAACAAGTCCACCTTCCAACAATTACATGCAATGAAATATTGGAAAATTTATTATGCCATGACATGTAATGTGATGAAACTCACCCATGCATACTATCCCGAGCCCACACCGACTCTCACACGCAATGTGATGCATATGTGTAAAACAACATCCTTGATGAAAGCACATCCAAAGATCATTTTGAAATCAAACCATATTTCATAAAACCAATTCATTCTTGGATGTTTCTCATCAAATGAATAATTTATATATTAAAATCATGTGCCCTTATTGGGTATCAGATTCAGGAATCGCACCTCCGGCTCCGTACGCCGTTATACTTTTCTAGATTTTCACCGCCGGTAAGTATATGAACCAAGTGGCGTAAGTATATGAACCAAGTCTCACCCGAGGGAGTGTCTATCCCTTCTTGCTAACCCGACACAAGTTTTCTCATGCAACATGCGACTCCGTGGGATCTTCGATCCAACATCTCCGAGTCCACACATCAAGTACCAAGAATGGTAATTGATTACTCCATGTATACCCACTCACAACCATGTCTAAGCCCATGAATGTGATGCAACCTCATGCTCAAAATTCAATAAATGCCATGTGAGCAATATAAATCACATATCATCAATCCCATGGAATTCATATCATATGCATAGAATTTCCATAAAGCCTCATTATGCTCAATATACCAAACAAGTATATGGCCATATATCATAACAAGCCCAACATGTTATTTATATCAACATAACAATATGGAATCATACAAGGCATTTAATCAAACACCTTCAAGGCAAAGATTTCATGTTATCGCATAATATTGCCTACGCCCACTTCAACATCCTCAAGTGTCAAGAAATGGGTTCACATAGCCCACACATATCAATTTATACTAGAATTGGATTGAAGTCATTTCCTAGACTCATTTTCCATTTCCATGCCCATACACAAACATATAGGTCAATATCTATATATACACATATAACCACATACTCCCAACCATTCCTATAGGCCTTATAGGTTAAGAATAAACCCAAGTAGGAGAACCCCCTACCTCTTGGAGCGTAGAACGAAGGTAGAGCTTCAAGAAAAACTTCCCAAGCTCCAAACTCTTTGATTTCACAAAATTTCCCTTCGTGGATCTTCGGTGAAATTACTCGTTCCTGGTACCCACGCATAACCCATGTCGCGTATATCAACTTTGATTCTTGGCTTGAGTAATTCCGATCGCGGATCTTCTTGAATCGTAGAGACAAAATTGGATTTTTCCCTTTTTCTAATCTCTTTCTCTCCAGCGTCTGAAACCAGCTGAATATCAGAGATATTTCTGCTGAAATATCTGATATTTAGCCCTATTTATAATTTCCAAGACTTGGCCCGAGTGGCGCCACATGTCCCTCTTTGTCCGAGTCCGTTTTCGCCCTGAAACAATTAAATTTCATACCGGTTTAAGATCAAAATATTTTATATGAACTTTATTTAAAATATTTTCCAACTTTCAAAATTTTTATAAAAATTTCATTTTTTTGGGGTCATCAGACGCCTGTCGCCTCGAAAAACGTAAAAAACTCGACTATCTCAGAATTTGACAAAAATTGACAGGGCAGCTAGATTTCACGATGCGAATCCAACGGTGAGGTCCGTTGTTCGATCCGAGCTCTATAAAAATATATATTTTAAAGACGCATTAGGATGATAAATTACCATTTTGCCCTTTTTCAGAAAAAGTTCAAATTTTTTCCCGGGTTTCACATATTGGGCAATCAAAATAATGAATTTTGATATGGATAACACTAGAATAGCTCGCAAACTTCAAATTAACAAATTGGAGGAGTTAAGAAACGAAGCTTATGAATATGCAAAGATTGCTAAATCAAGAACAAAACATTTTCATGATAAAAATATCATGCGAAAATCTTTTGAACCTTCTCAAAAAGTTCTATTATATAATGCAAAACTTCGTTTATTCCCTGAAAAATGAAGATCTAGATGGATAGGTCCTTACATTGTTAAGCAAGTTTTTGACTATAGAGCAATTGAAATTGAGAATCCATTAACTGAAAATGTTTTTAAAGTAAACGGTCAAAGGCTGAAATCATATTATAATGGATTCACTCAAGATATAACCTCTATACAACTTTTTAATCTAGTTTATATGCTCTAAAAATATATATTGTTGTTTGATTATAAATAAATAATATTAATTGTTTGTTATTTGTTTGACATATTGAAACTCCTGAGTAAAAGCCAAATATCCTAATCACTGGACGACAGATTGTTGGTTTATTGTTAGTTTTAATTATTACTATTTTATATATTACAAACAATGTTTAATTTAAGTTGGGGGGGAGAGTGTGTGAATTTACTTATGTGAGAAATTACTTATATCTACATAGTATTTCTATTCTTTTTAACAATTTGTTCATCTTTGTGACTGGCAGACGTTAAAGAAACGGATAGTGAGTCAATAAATTTTGAGTCATTTTTACAATTTTGTGAAAAGTAATTATATAATGGATGAAAAAATGTTCTGGTTAAGTTTAATTTTACTATGTCATCTTCCAAAAGATATACATGCATTGATCATGCAAAATGCTAGAAGGGTTAGAACTTTAGAAATATTTGAAAATCAACCAAGACCCTTGTGTGGAAAAAGTACATTTTCTAAACACTGAAGATCACAGCGTCTCGGTGGTTATGTAAGATGTGGTCGTTCAGAATATTTGAGACAATATAATCAGTGTGTGGAACCAATTTCAGGTCGAGCGTCAGATTGTCTTCGGTGGATTAGGTATAGGTAGAGTAAGGATTATCCTGGGGCGTCATCCTATTCTACCCCTATGTTAACAAGATACGTGAAAAGTGAAGTTAATCGTGTCACTGGTGTTGTTGATCCAGAAAGTTCTGATTCTGAATCAATATGATCAACTAATGTATAAATTTTGGAATAACTGTAAATAAATGTAAATAACTATAAATTAATTAGGAAAATTAGTAAATAATAAATAACAAATAAAAGAATAAAACAACCAATTTTTTTTTTTGAAAAGAAAAAGAGTGGTTAGCAAAGTATTTGTAGAATGTTTAAATGTTATATGTTTTAACTACAAGATTTTTTCAGAAATTCAGAAAAGCAGTAACCTGCAGTTGTAATCCAAAATCCAACCAGGCAGCATCGTCTAGACGGTGGGAATCAATTGTAATTGAGTATTTGAAGAGAAATCAACAAAAAGATGGATTTGAGACGTCAAATGAGAGGATCTTCAAGTCATGCACCAAGGGGTCAACATCAGCAACCTGAAGCACCTCCACAACAACCTGGACCAGGAAATATTTACAATGAGGTGATTTTTTAGAATTTTAAACAACAGGCCTGATATGATGCTCACTTTATCTCCAAAACTATCATTCCTAAAAGGCTAGTAATTTTTGAGGATTTTGAAAACATAGAAGTTAGACAAATTCTTACTGAAAGAGGATGGTTGGATTATGTTAGATTTATTACTATTGCTTATGACTGCTTGGTCCATGAATTCTATAGTAATGCTAAAATTATTGGAGAAAGACAATTGCAAGTATTTGTTCGGGGCATAACCTTTCAAGTTGCACCGATTACTATAGCCAAATATTTTAACCCCATGCAAGGACCACCCAACCCGCAATATCCTTACACTGAATTTCTTGATTTAACCAACGTATGGATAGAGTTGACTGGTAATCCGGAGTTTGTTTGGGGACGGCTAAATAAATACATAAAGCAAGGGGATTTGACAAACAAATATCGAATTTTGAATCTAATAACAATGAACAATTTGTTACCCCGAGCCCAGAAGAATCAAATTTATATTGAGCAGGCCTATTTCTTATATGGATTTGGGATGGGACACATAATTGATTTGTCAAATCTTATCATGGATCAAATGTTACTTGTTGTAGATAGAAAAAAACCCTCACTCCCATATGCTATGTTAGTTTCTCAGCTACACATGGACAAGGGAGTAATTGTTTATCCTTCATGGAAAATAGTGGAACATTGTGGACCACTAGATAAAACATCTTTGAAAAAGAGTCATGGAGTACAGCCAAAGGATCAACAAGAAGCACCACCTCCACCACAAGAGGAGCCATTCCAAGCACCTAAAGAATTTTTTGCACAAGAACAGCCGCAGCCACAAGATGATCAGCTATACATACCAATGGATGACAGGACTGACAGACACATCTTAGGCCATTTTTCTTAGCCATACATACCAATGTATGATTTCTGGAAAATGATCTTAGGCCATTTTTCTTTAATCTTGAGCCTTAACCATTTCTTTTACAAAATTATATCCTTAGTTAGTCGTGATTGAGTTTAACAAAATATAAATTCTTTTCATGAAAACCTAAAAAATACCCGAGTCATATAAAAAATATATTAAACCTACCTTTGATATCTAATTTTCTTACACCCTCTTCTAAATCAGCAGGATATGGAAAAAAAAAGAGGTAGAAAAGCATAAAGAAAAAGGTGATTACTATTCAAAGAAAAGAAAAATCTATGAAAGAAATTTCTATGGAAAAAAAAAAAGAAAGTGAAAAATGGAGGAAAAATAAAAGGATGAACATGCAAAGTCTTAGAAAAACTAGGAAGAGGTGTGCCACGATATAAAAGGTGGCTTTTGAATCCCACTAACGACGTTTCTTACACCCTAAACCACTGGCCACATTACAACCCTAAAAGGTCCTTTTTTATTCCAAAAATCATGCATTTGTATTAACCTTAACTATCCTAAAAAGGAAAAAGTTAATGATATGTTTAAAAGAGTGTTAATATTATTTCTTGTGATTATGTCAAATTCCAATTTTATTCGAATAACTGTTTTGTTAATTGACTACATGTGAGACTATTTTCTTTGTTTACGATATTCCAATCACATGTAGTTTTTGAGAAAATAGTCACTATAACATATGTGAATTATTTGCTGAGTGTATTCCAAGAGAGGATTGACATCAAGACTACCATGAGAGATGGTAATATTTCTTGAGTGATTTTTGAAAATAAAGAAATCATTACACACACACACAAGTTTTGACAAAAATATATGGATAATATTACAACTAACATATGTTACTCTTATAGTGATCAGAAAAGGAAGTATTCTAGCAATGCAGAAGGAATATTGATTTAATTTTATTTGTGGAAAATATGAAATATGAAATTCTAACTACTGAAGTTTGTAGGTAGCTTCACTGAAAACCTTCACGAGACAAAACTCGTACACTAGGGATCACCTAGGGGTTTAACGGCTTATTGCATATGCTAAATGCAATCGTCAAAAAATCTACGAATATGATTTTACTCTGTTTTTATTTTATTTTGTTAAAAGTTTTTATAATTTACTAGGGACTAGTACAGTTTAAGTTGGCTAGTGTGATTAGCCTTAATTAATATAGTTAAATAAGATAATTAGGTAAGATAAATAAATTAAAAACTATAAATTAGGGTTTGGGCATAAGCTAGGGTTTTATTTGTATATTGTCTGAAATTTCAAGGTTTTTATGCGGAACTGCTGAAAATTACATAGGATAATCTGTCACAGCTTGAAAGAACAAGGTGAGCAAGTTTAAATTAACCAAGAAATAGCAATCACAATAAGAAGATTAGGATCAAATTTCTAGCAAAGCACCACCGTCTGGACGGTGGTGGTGGCGTTCAGATGGTGGTCCTAGGCGATTGAAGTATATCCTCCACCTCCTGCTTCCTTTTGCCTATATATATGGCATGCCTTCTTCACTTCAGACGGATAGGTTGGGAGAGGAGAGAAGAAAAGAAGAAAAAAGAGAATGAAAAGGGAGAGAAAGAAAAGAGAAAAAAGAGAAAGTCAGAGAATTCAAGCCTATATGTCCTACTCTCCAGCTAAAACTCTACATTTCTACATTTCTATTATGACTTTCTATTTGGAAAGTTGTACTACTGCCACCTTTGTGTCTTAATCGATATTAAGGGTGGTTGTATTTCAGTTGTTCCTAGCGAAGGAAGTGTTAGTGCCTAAGTTTTAGTTACTATTGTAATGAAAATTACCCGCACTCCTTGCTTGTCTATAGTAATAAAGTGTGAGTAGTTTATTTATACCCTTCAGTGAGGGGTGAACATATGTATAATACTGTTTAAGGAAATGCTTATCTGGATATATATATATATATATACAGTGATGTACGTAATTGGGTGTTACTACGTAACCCAGAATTATGTCATCAGTGAATAATCAACTTGCTAGTTAAATATCTATAGTGTTCCTCCAGGAGCACTGAGGATATTCTACTATTGCATGATACAATTGTCAAATTAATGATCTAAGTGATACTCATGAATGGTTTGTCCTTCTGGATTACTATGGTTGTTTAACTAATATAATATATAAAAATCATCAGATTAATGATCTAAGTGATCCTCATGAATGGCTTGTCCTTCTAGATTACTAGAGTTTTTTAACTAATACATATTATAATAATAGCTAATTGAGTAATTCAAGCGATCCTCATGAATGGCTTGACCTTTTGGGTTACTTGGATTAGTCAATTGTCATATAACCAGCTAACTTAAGAAGTTGTTGTGTTATGGTTTAATAATACCACCAACTAACCTAAGCAGTTATTGTGTTATGGTTTAATATGCGTATATTTACTATACTATTGTCAATTGAGTAATTCAAGCGATCTTTATGAATGGCTTGACCTTCTGGGTTATTTGGATTAGTCACTTGACATGTATAACACCAGCTAACCTAAGAATTTGTTGTGTTGTGGTTTAATAATACCACCGGCTAACCTACAAAGTTGTTGTGGTATGAGTTATATACATCCGACCTACCGGTTGATTTTTCAGTGATGTGGAAGTTAATTGCTGTAAGGTAGCATTTCTAGTATTTAACCAATATAAAACATACGAGATCCTTAAACTGAAGAGTACTTTTTCGTATTATTATCTTTTAGAAATCTGTTTATATATTTCATTTACTTAGACTAGTTATCATTCTAAACTCACATCACAAGCTATCTCATGCTACACTGTTTTAAACAACAACTTCACTATTCTTATTTTAAATTCTAAATTATTAAAAACTCTTTGTGGGATCGATCTTGGACTTAAACCGAGAAAATTACAATTCGACCATTATACTTGGGTGTATAATATAAACCCGATTACAAAATAGTTTGAATCAATCTACCACAAGCATTTAACCAAATAAATTCTCTAAATAATAACTAACTAATTAGATAGATATGTGCTTATGAATGAAAAGATCACAAAAAGTGTAAAACCAAATAGTATGTCAAACTACAGACTCAACATGTTCATCAATTTTCCTTCAATTGACAATTAATCCCATTCACCATTGGCCATAATCAAATTCAATCAACCCATTACTCAAGTCGTACTAAAACATTCTATCTAAATGCATACCTGATGTGAAAACAAGAATACACCCCCAAACTTAAACTAAACATTGTCCTCAATGTATAAATTAGAAAAAATTAAGACAGAGACATTCCCTGAGACTTCGCTAGTTGGCATCATTGTCAATGTCCTCGTAGTCTGCTGAGTCGGGAGTGTATTCAGGAAACATAAGTGGGCTAGGAAACTGTAGTGGAGGTGTGCCCGAGTTGAATCCACAGTTGTTAAACATTTGGACTAGCGCTAAATTGAATTACATTGAGTACTCCATGAATGAGTCCATTCATGTGCAAGTCGATCATTGCGTCTAGACTCACATCGAGCTTCCCTACGTAGCTCTTGTGTCTCTCTGCATAACTCATGTGTTTCTCGATGTAATCCACACAGTTCATCTATTAGACTCTGCATAGGTGATTGAGATTAGGTAGTAGTGGGCTGAGGAGGCTCCGATGGTTCGCCAGAATTCTAAGGCATATCCACTATAACATAATCGACACCCCTATTGATTAGTAGTTAAAATTGGCATATTACTATGCTCTTTTAAGACTAATTATACTTTGATGGAGTTTAAATGATGACATTTCAGGTCATAAAGTGTACAAGGGACTAAAGGCAATAAGTATCAAACTTTCATGCAACACTAGTATATTCTGGAGAAAAATTGGAAAAGCTTGGACCAAGCCAAGGACGTTCAAACGCCAACTCACGTTTGAACGTCCACTTGAGTGATTGAAAACCAGACTGCTGAAGATATGGCGTGTTGCAGCCAAGAAGGAAGACCCTAAGGTACTTGAGTACCACGTTCGAATGCCACTCACGTTCGAACGTCCACTTGAGTGATTGAAAACTAGACTGCTGAAGACATGGCATGTTGCAACCAAGAAGGAAGACTTTGAGGTACTTGAGTACCACGTTCGAACGCTAACTCACGTTCGAACATCCATTTGAGTGATTGAAGACCAAACTAATGAGTGCAAAGCGCCAAGATGTGCATGGAGTGTGGAAATATGTTTCTAAAAAAGACCATAGGCCACTTGAGTGAGAAGATCAAGCCCCATCTGGCGTTCGAATGCCCATAATGTAAAACCCGGGTAATTTAATTTTTTTATGAAAAAGAACAAAACGGTAATTTGCCATTATGGTACAGGTTGAAAACTTGAATTTTTCTGAAACTTGGATAACAAAATGGATTCCACCGTTGGATTCATCTCGTGAAATCTAATTACCCCGTCAATTTTTGTCGAATTCAGAGATAGTCAGATATTTTGCATTTTACTAGGCGGTCGAGTCTCGGGTGACCAAGAAACGAAATTTTTAATAAAATTTCAAAATTCAAAAAATAATTGAGGCAAGTTAAATTAAAAATATTTTGAACTTAAACCGGAATGAAATTTAATCGTTTAGGGGTGAAAACAGACCCGAAAAAAAGGGTTGTGTGGTGCATTATGGGCCAAGCAATTAAAGGGTATAAATAGGGGAAAAAAATCTGATTTTCCCCCTATTCATTAGCCGGTTCTAATATGTGAGAAGAAGAGAGGGAAAGAGCTTAAGTTATCCACTTTTCTCTACAATCTACAGAGCTCGGGTGCCCAAATCAACTTGAGCCAAGAATTAAAGTTGATCTTTTCGACGAGGGCTACGCGGCTATACCAAAAAGTGTTGGTTTTACCGAAGATCAAGGAACGGGATTTTGGAAGCTAGGGATTCTAGCTTGTTTTTGCCATTCTTGAAGGTTCTATCGTTGGTTTTACACTTCAAGAGACAGCATTCTTCCCTACTTTGGTTTAATTCCTAACCTAGGGTGTTATATGAGATGGGTAGGTTGTTAGAGACTTGACACTTACTTATGTTGTGAAATTGATGAAATAGGTATTGAAAATGGGAAAGAAAATGCGTATAGAAATGGTTTAAAGTAAATTCCTAGCTTGGAATTAATATGTGGAAAATACTTGTGTGATTCCATGGAATTTGGTATTATGTGGGCATGGTATGTGTTTATATTATGCCTTTGTGAATAAAGTGTGTTATTGGTGTATATTATGCAATAAATGCTTGTGATATATTGTTGGGTATAAAATGTTGATATAAGTTTATTGACACATTGACATTGTGAAGAAAATGGTGATTATATCCATGAAATATGTATATATGTGGTTAAATTTTCTCATATGGCATTCATTACATATGGGGCATGATATTGATTTAGCAATGGTGCATTACATTGCATTTGTACGGTGAAACTGCATCCATGGACATAAGTGTGGGTGCGTGTGTGCATGGCTGACATCAAACACCACGTAGATGGATGATGGGTGGGCTCGAAAAAGTTGGATCGAAGATCCGACTGAGTTGCACAGCTACAAGGAAAAAGAATTGGGTCGGGGTTAGCAAGAAGGGCTAGACTATCCCTCGGGTGACAGACCCGGTGATCGGATATGTACTCCGTTGGTATAAGAGCCTCTAAAGTGTGTCGGTGTACGCAAAACCGTTGGTAGAAGTCTGTGAATTCCGTGTCGGTTGGGTGCCATTGGTGGAAGTCCATAAAAACCCACCCCAAGAAAGACCCATATTTTTTTTTTAAATAGTTATTGGGTGTGTAACGCCAATGGCGGGGGCTTGGAAAGCCCGATTTTATACTCATAGCATTGCATGGGTGAAAGGAGCCAAGGAGGGCTGGTGGTGAGTTGCATGAGTGTCATCTCATATCATGACATGACTTGTTAGATTCCAACATAGACTTGCTTGATCTTGATTGGAACGGTTTTGCTTGTTAAATGTTGCATAAATATTTCATATGCACTTAGGTTGGGGAGTAACCTCTGTAGGAAATACTTTACTGGGCGTGACTCACTCTATACGAAAAAATATTTCAGGTGCGGGATACATGTCAGAGGAAGGCGTTCATATCAGACCTCAAGGATGAAGAAAGCCGAAATGTGACTTTATTTTGAGTTTTTGTAAATGATTATGAAAACTTTGTTTTTTATATGTAAATTAATGAGATTGAATGTAATAGAGTTGGTATGGGCCTTGTGTAATATGAAAATCTTCATATACATGGGCTGGATGAAAATAATATGTTTTGGAATGAATTGGAAATGAAAAACAGGTGAAACAGACAAATCTGGGCAAAACCTACTCGTAGAACGCTATCTAGTGGGCAACACCTACTAGTAGGATCTTGTACAGGCAGAATTTTGTATATCATGCAAAACCTACCTTTAGGACCTACCAGTAGGATGAAAAAAGCCAGAATATAGCTTTGTTTTGAGTTTTTGTAAATGATTATGAAAACTTTGTTTTTGATATGTAAATTCATGAGATTGAGTGTAATAGAGTTGGTATGGACCTTTTGTAATATGAAAATCTTCATTTTATATGGGTTAGATGGAAATAATATGTTTTGGAATGAATTAGAAATGAAAAACAGGTGAAATAGAAAAATCTAGGCAAAACCTACCGGTAGGACCTACCAGTAGAATGTTGTCCAATGGGCAACACCTACCTGTAGAACCTACAGGTAGGATCTTGTACAGGCAGAATTTTGTATATTAGGCAAAACCTACCGGTAGGTTCTCCAAAAATTTGAAACTTTAAGACTACTTTGCCATGTTTTTGGACTTTGGGTACTTTGGTTCCAAGGATATAAATTGACATCAAATGAGGGTAAATTGTGGTATATCGGACCTTGGTTGGGTCAAATGGTAAAATGTACACGAGTTACACGTGTGGGTGATGATCCCGGTTAAGGGGATGCTATTGACGTGATATCAGTTTGTGCGACAATCATGGGTACTTCCGCGGGTTGACAGGTGGTTAATGGTTGAAAAAGGATCCCTGATTTTAGGGGCGTCACAGCTTGATATTAGAGCTTAGTATACGATTTACCTAAGGCTTCATGGGGAATGGGTCTAGACCATTGCATTCATTGTGCATTTCATGCTATGTGCTTTAATATGATACATGTTATGTGTTATATGTTATGTGAATGATATGCATGGTAAAATGTATATGGAAAAGAGACACTAGGGTTAGAGAACATAACCTTGGGGGTCGAAAAACAAAGGAACATGATAGTTCAAGGTTAAATGTTTACTAGTGGGTGGTATAAGCTCTACTAGGGAGACAAGGAGATGAATCTCAAGGTTCCGAATTTGGTCCCTACTTTGGGATACTAAATTGGTGCTCTCTTGCTGTCTGACATGTGTGTAGATGGCAAGTAAAGGAAAAGGACGTCAAGTCAGTGGGCGGAACAATAACCAACCACCACCGACCTTTGACCAACAAGCCTTCATGGAGGCTATTGGTACTACTGTTGTTACTATTTCACAGGCTAGTGCAAGTGTGGGACAAGGAGGCTCGAGTAACCACTAAAGGTTCAAGGCACATAAGCCTCCGATTTTTAAGGGAGGGGTGGATCCGATGGTAGCCGATCATTGGTTCCGACAAGTTGACAAGATTTTAGAGGTAATGGAGATCACCTCCAATGCCACGAAGATAAGGCTAGCTACATTTCAGCTAGAGGGAGAAGCCTAACTATGGTGGGATTGGGCAAAGGACTCCAAAAACTTGGAGGAAATGACATGGAGAGAGTTCCAGGAGCTCTTCATGGGCAAGTATTTCGTCGCGGCTATTCAGCATGCTAAAGCCCGGGAATTCCTTGATTTGAAACAAGGAACAATGACAGTGATGTAATACGTGGCTAAGTTCACTGAGTTAGCCCATTTTGTTGATGACTACGTGGCCATGAATATGGCCAAAGTGAGGAGGTTTGAGGATGGATTGAAATTATCTATCCGGGGAAAAATTGTGGGTCTCCACCTACAAGACTTGGACTCGATGGTCGAGATAGCTATGGCCATTGAAAGAAAGGTTGATGATGCAAAGAGCAACCAGGAGTCGGGTGCTAAAAACAAGAAAAAAGAGGGTTAATCCTCTTCTTTTGGCTTGGAAAAGAGGCAGATGACTTTTATTCCTCAGGGACATCAAGGACAGGGTCGCGGCTATCAAAGCCAAGGCCAAGGTCAATCCTCCCAAGGTAGGAGAAATCAAAGACCTTCCTATCAGGCAAGTTAGAGGACATGTTTCCATTGCCACCAACTGGGTCATATATAGCGGGATTACCCTCAAAGGCAGGGATCCCAAAGTTATGGGTGTCTTAGTCCTAGTCATTGGTGGGGGCATGCACAGACTTATTTTGTTCCTCCTACCCCACCATAGGCCAGGGAAGCCAGTATCAGCTCCAACGTGCTACTCAAGCCCCTACCACTTCATGAGTGGGGACTCCACAATTAGGTCAGATGGGTCAGGGCATGGGTTGAGGCCGAGGATAAGGTATGCAGACCGGGACTTCGGGGACCCAGGGGCATATCTACGCTATCATACCTCAGACTGAACCAGTGGATCCATCAGTCATTTAGGATACATTTCTACTCTCTCATTTATGGGCTAGGGTGTTATTTGACTCTAGTGCATCACATTCATTCATATCTGCATCATGTGTGAGAGATTTGGGCTTAGAGATTGATACCTTGGAAGAGCCATTGTATGTGAATTCACCCGTAGGAGCTAAGGTGTATGTTAATCAGATATGTCAGGATTGTGAGTTAGAGATCTCAGGGATCCTACTCACCGTGGACCTTAGGGTCATGGACATGTCGGAGTTTGATGTCATCCTTGGGATGGACTAGTTGGTGGCACATCGAGTTGTCATGGATTGCATTAGGAAGAGGGTAACTACCTACCCACCGGATGATGTTTGTTTCAAGTTTCAGGGGGAAAAGTACGAAACTTTGCCCTAAGCCATGTATGACTCTCGATGGCATGGGCAGCTAATGGGTTGGCTTGCGACCCTTACTTTGGAGGACGAGGGGAGATAGGAGTTAGGTTTACGTCGGGTTGTCTGTGAGTATGAGGACATTTTTTCTGATGAACTACCAGAATTACCTCCACATAGGGATGTAGGCTTTAGCATTGAGTTACATCCGGATACATCACCTATTTCTATGACTCAACATAGAGTGGCATCGGTAGAGTTGCAAGAACTAAAGGTCCAATTGTAAGAATTATTGGACAAGGGCTTTATTAGGCTAAGCACTTCACCTTGGGGCACTCTAGTGCTATTTGCCAAGAAGAAGGACAAGACCCTTCGATTTTGTATAGATTATCGATAGTTGAACCGGGCCACTGTCAAGAATAGGTACCCTCTTCGAGGATTGACAGTCTGTTTGATCAATTGAGAGAAGCGCGGGTCTACTCCAAGATAGATCTTCACACTGGCTACCATTAGTTGAGGATTAGGGAGACAGATATGCCCCGACGGCATTCATGGATCTCATGCATAGGGTGTTCCAACCCTATTTAGATCAGTTCATTGTGGTGTTTGTTGAGGACATCCTAATTTACTCCAAGTCTGAGAAGGAGCATGAGGGCCACTTAAGGATTGTTTTCCAAACCTTGAAAGATCATTAGTTGTACGTCAAGTTCAGCAAATGTGAATTTTGGCTTACGGAGGTAAAGTTTTTGGGACACATGGTGTTGGCTTTGGGTGTATCCATGGACCCGGAAAAGGTTGAGGTAGTTCTGAATTGGAAGAGGCCAAAGTAAGTCTTCGAGATACGCAGTTTCTTGGGATTGGCAGGGTACTACCAGAGATTCGTTGAAGACTTCTCCCGATTAGCTGCACCTATGACCAAGTTGACCCGGAAAGAGGACAAGTTTGAGTAGGATAAATCGTGCAAGAAGGCATTCCAGGAGTTAAAGAGGAGGCTTACTTCAGCTCCTATTTTGATAGTCCCGAAGAGGGGACAGATGTACATGGTGTACTATGATGCCTCTAGAGACAAACTTGGATGTGTTTTGATGCAGTCCAAGAGAGTAGTGGCTTATGGTTCTCGACAACTAAAGAACCACAAACAGAATTACCCTACGCACGATATGGAGTTGGCGACCATTGTCTTTGCCTTGAAGGCTTGGCGCCACTATTTATATGGTGAACAGTTTGAGGTGTTTTCAGACCATTAAAGTCTGAAGTACATCTTTACACAACGAGACCTCAACATCAGGCAACGCAGGTGGATGGAGTATTTGGAGGACTACGACTTCACTTTGTATTACCATCCCGGTAAGGCAAACGTGGTGGATGATGCACTCAGTCGGAAGTCACGAGGAGTTTTAGCTAGTGTAGCTTCCCGAGAGTGGAAAATGCTCGAGACTGTGGGATAGTTCGGGTTACACTATAAGGATCAGGCTCAGGGTGTTTTAGGGAGCTTGGTGGCTACGCCCTCCCTACTGAGCAGGGTGATCGAGTCTCAGGGACAGGACCCAAAGTTATTATCCATCAGGGATCGAGTGCAGACAGGTACCAGTGATGAGGGCTGGGCCATTTACTCGGATGGTAGTCTTCGGTATAGGGGAAGGGTTGTGGTTCCCCAGTTAGCGGATCTAAGAGAAAAGATCCTTAGGGAGTTCCATTGCTCCTAATTTGCTGTGCATCCAGGTGGCACGAAGATGTACCATGTTCTTCATCGCCAGTATTATTGGAGCAGAATAAAGAGACATGTTGGGGACTTTATTAGATGATGTCTCACATGTCAGCAAGTCAAGGCTGAGCAACAGAGACCAGCGGGGTTGCTCTAGCCTTTGGAGGTGGCTGAGTGGAAGTGGGTGCATGTCACGATGAATTTTGTGACTCACTTGCCACGAACATCGCGGGGACATGACGTGGTGTAGGTGATAGTGGACCGACTTACAAAGTCGGCACACTTTTTGATAGTGCAGATGACCTTCACACTGGACAAATTCTGCAGGTTGTATATATGGGAGATTGTCCGGTTGCATAGGGTGCCCATATTTATTGTATCGGATCAAGATCCCAAGTTTGTGGCTTAATTTTGGGAGAGTTTCCAACGGGTCATGGGGACACAATTGATTATAAGCACAACTGTTCATCTCCAGATGGATGATAAGTCAAAGAGGACCATCCAAATATTAGAGGAAATGCTAGGCGCATGTGTCCTAGATCTCAAGGGTAGTTGGGAAGAGCATTTACCCTTTGTTGAAATTTCCTACAACAACAGTTATCAGGCAAGCATTTAGATGGCACCCTATGAGGCACTATATGGGAGGCCTTGTCATTCTCGGGTGTGCTGGATGGAAGTGGGAGAGCGACCCTCTACGAGTCTGGATCTGATCCGAGACACCTCAAAAAAAGTGGACTTGATACGAAAGAGTCTTCTCACGGCTCAAAATCGGCAGAAGAGCTACACTGACAGACGGCGGCGACTTCGAGAATTTTAGGTAGGAGATCACGTCTTCTTGAAGGTGATACCTAAGAGAGGAGTGGTCAAGTTCAAAAAATAAGGAAAGCTGTCGCCGAGGTTTATTGGGCCCTTTGAGATACTCGAGAGGGTGGGTATAGTGGCTTATAGATTGGCGTTGTTGTCAAATTTATCGGGTGTTCATGCGGTGTTCCATGTCTCTATACTTTGGAAGTATACTCTAGATCCGACACATGTAGTGGATTAGGGTGAGTTGATTGTTGATGCAGATGGGACCTTCAAGGAGGGACCAGTGCGTATCATGAATAGCCAGGAGTAGGTTTTACGAGGTAATACCGTGAGGCTAGTGAATGTGTTGTGGCAGCACCGAGGAATGGAGGAGGCAACATGGGAGCATGAGGACACCATACGTACTAATTATCCGTTCTTGTTCGAGGATGGAGGTACATTTTAATAATTTTATGTACAGTATTATTGTTGCATTTGCATGCGGTTAAGTGTGTGTGTGTGAATTTCAGGGACGAAATTCTGTTAACGGGGAAAAAATGTAAAACCTGGGTAAATTTAAACTTTTCATGAAAAAGCGCAAAATGGTAATTTGCCATTACGGTACGGATTGAAAACCTGAACTTTTGTAGAACTCAGATGCTGAAATGGACCCCACCGTTGAATTCGTCTAATGAAATTTAGTTACCCCGTCAATTTTCGTCGAATTTCGAGTAGTCAAATTTTTTACGTTTTATGAGGCGGTCGAGTCTCGGATGACCAAGAAATGAAATTTTTAATAAAATTTTAAAATTTGAAAAATAATTTGAGGCAAGTTAAATTAAAAATATTTTGTACTTAAACCAGGATAAAATTTAATCGTTTCAAGGCAAAAACGGACCCGGAAAAATACAGTCGTGTGGCGCGTTATGGGCCAGCAATTAAAGGGTATAAATAGGAGAAAAATCTGATTTCTCCCACTATTCATCAGCCATTTCTAACGTGTGAGAAGAAGAGAGGGAAAGAGCTTAGGTTCTCCACTTCTCTCTACAATCTACGGAGCTCAGATACCCAAATCAACTCAAGCTAAGAATTAAAGTCGATCTTCTCGACGAGTGCTACGTGGCTATACCAAACAACATGGGTTTTACCGAAGATCATGGAACGAGATTTTGGAAGCTAGGGATTCTAGCTCGTTTTTGGTATTCTTGAAGGTTCTACCGTTGATTTTACGCTTCAAAAGGTAGGGTTCCTTCCTACTTTGGTTTATTTCATAACCTAGGGTTTTATATGAGATAGATAGGTTGATAGAGACTTGACATACCTATGTTGTGAAATTGATGAAATGGGTATTGAAAATGGGAAAGAAAATGGGTATAGAAATGGTTTAAAGTAAATTCCTAGCTTGGTATTAATATGTGGAAAATACTTGTGTGACTCCATGGAATTTGGTATTATGTGGGCATGCTATGTGTTTGTATTATGTCTTTGTGAATGAAGTGTGTTACTGGTGTATATTATGTAATAACATGCTTGAGATATATTGTTGGGTATAAAATGTTGATGTATGTTTATTGAACATTGACATTGTGAAGAAAATGGTGATTATATGCATCAGATATGAATTACATTAAATATGTATATGTGGTTAAATTTGCTCATATGACATTCATTACATATGGGACATGACATTGATTTAGCAATGGTGCATTACATTGCATTTGCACGGAGGAACTGCATCCATGGACATGAGTGTGGGTGTGTGTGTGCATGGCTGACATCAAACACCGCGTAGATGGATGATGGGTGGGCTCAGGAAAGTTGGATCGAAGATTCGACTGAGTCGCACGGTTGCATGGAAAAATAATTGGGTCGGGGTTAGCAAGAAGGGTTATACTATCTCTCGGGTGAGAGACCCGGTGATTAGATATGCACTCAGTTAGTATAAGAGCCCATAAAGTGTGTCGGTGTATGCGAAACTGTTGGTGGAAGCCCAAGAATTCCGTGTCAGTTGGGTGCCTTTGGTGGAAGTCCATAAAAACCTACCCCAAGAAAGACCCGGGCATTTTTTTTAAATAGTCATTGGATGTGTAATGCTAATGGCAGTGGCTTGAAAAGCCCAGATTTATACTCATAGCATTGCCTGGGTGAAAGGAGCCAGGGAGGGCTCGGGTTGAGTTGCATGAGTGAGTGTCATCTTATATTATAGCAAGACTTGTTAGATTCCAACATAGACTTGCTTGATCTTGATTGGAACGGTTGTTGCTTGTTAAATGTTGCATGAACATTTCATATGCACTTAGGTTTGGGAGTAGCCTCTATAGGAAATACTTTACTGGACGTGGCTCATCCTATACGGGAAAATATTTCAAGGGCCGGATACACGCCGAAGGAAGGCCTTCATATGGGACCTCAAGGATGAAGAAAGCCGGAATGTGGTTTTTTTTTTTGAGTTTTTGTAAATGATTATGAAAACTTTGTTTTTGATATGTAAATTCATGGGATTGAACGTAATAGAGTTGGTATGGACCTTGTGTAATATGAAAATCTTCATTATACATGGGTTGGATGAAAATAATATGTTTTGGAATGAATTGGAAATGAAAAACAAGTGAAACAGACAAATCTGGGCAAAACCTACCGGTAGAACGCTGTCCAATGGGCAACCCCTACCTGTAGGATCTTGTACAGGCAGAATTTTGTATATCAGGCAAAACCTACCTGTAGGACCTACTAGTAGGACTTTTCTAGTGGGCAAAACCTACCGATAGGTCCTACTAGTAGGTTCTCCAAAAATTTGAAACTTTAAGACTACTTTGCCATGCTTTTGGACTTTGGGTTCTTTGGTTCCAAGGATGTAAATGGACATCAAATGAGGATAAATTGTGGTATATCAAACCTTGGCTGGGTCAAATGGTAAAATGTACACGGGTTACACGTGTAGGTGATGATCCCGGTTAAGGAAATGCTATTGATGTGATGTCAGGTTGTGCGACAACCACGGGTACTTCTGCGAGTTGACGAGTGGTCAACGGTTGAAAAAGGACCCCTAATTTTAGTGGCATCACACATAAATCACAGACATAAGATATGTTCGAACGCCATACAACATTCGAACGCACATAAAGGAAAAACCGAGACAACGTTCGAACGCCAACTCACTTTCGAACGTTCTTCATAGGTAGGCTGCAGAGTAGTTGGCTCTTCACTTCGGCTTGGGCGGCATACACTATTCCTTCACACTCTCTTGTCTCCCCCTCTCCTTTCCTCCTTGCCTACAAATACTCCCCTTGAAGGAGCCTTAGAGAGAGGTCTTGGAAAAAGATTAGAACTTGGTTTGTAAGGCTTAGACTACACCAAGAACTAGTAGAGAGCTTTGATGGAGGCTTAGACTCCCACTCATGTAGCTAGTCTTAGATATATATTATGTTTAATTGTACCAAGGGAGTTAGTTCATCTTTTGGTTGAGGTAGCAACCCTCCATTTGGTGGTTGAGGAAGCAACCCTCCGAAAATGACTAACTTTCTTCTACTTTCATTGTTTATGTCTTTCACTTCCATTGCTTGAGCTTCCTTCTTTCTTAGAAGAGTGAAACTCTTCCACTTTTCTAAAGCTTTACCAAAGTCATGAAGGGTGGAACGTGATTCACTCATTCTTCATTGAAGATCGGTTCTTTGTTTATTGTGCTTGCATATTGTAACTCCTCTACTTTGAGGGATGAGTATCACTCACTTTTCTAACTTTACCAAAGTCATGAAGAGTGATTAGTTTCTCATTCACTCTTTAGCAAGAGGTGATGAATATGTATAAATTATGTAGAAGTTATATTTGTGCATTTCCTTTAGGCTTTAATGCTTTATATTTCATTTGCTTATTGAATGATTGAATACATCTAGCAAAGCTAATGTACTTTGTATAACCATAGGTTCTTTCTATGTCACGGATCACTCTTGCATAGAAAGACTCGTTGGTTCAAGGCAAGTACCCCAGCTAAATCTTCATGACAACATTTCAATCTTCACTATTATTGTGCTTTATCTAAAGAATGGAACATTAATGTCATAGTTGGATGTCCTGTAGAAACATTTGCTTGTTTGTAGATGGGTTGAGTCTTGGCACAGACAATTCTTGCAAAATTCTAGAAAGGCATCGGAACCATGTGCTTAATTCTCACAATCCATCTTTATCTTTGGATTAACTTGTTGTTAATATGGGAGTTAATTGATTTATAAAGCACAAGTATAATAAACCGGATGATTAACTACATGTTCGGATCCTCAAACTAAAGGGTGACTGTTTACATTTGAATTTATCTTATATTTTGTCTAGAAAACTCTTGGAAAGAATCTTATATTCTATTTAGGAAATCCCATAACTTCAAACTTTCAAGGCTTTCAGTTACTTGGTCTCGATTACTGCTCACTTCAAAACACCAATCATAGTTCCCTGTGGATTTGACTCCGAACTTAACCGGATTATTACTACAGCTTGACCGCTTGTATTTTGGTGTACACATTTCGGATCAAGTCACCTATGATCAAAGAAACCACCCTTCCATACCTTAAAGCGACTAATGATTTGATGATTAATTGGCACTTTTGGTTGTTGAACCAATTCATCGGCACTCTTCTTACATTGCCCGCAAATTAATGATGGATGAGGCAACTCGCTAGTTGAACCCTCCTTAATAGCCTGTGTGATCGAGTCTTGAATAACTTGGCCCATATCAATGCTTTTTCCTATAAATATGCAATAAAGCAATACCGCCCTGTCACGGAGTACGTCACTAAAGTGTGCGGTAAGCATTAGCTTAGCACATAGAAAGTAGTACCACGCCTTCTCAAACCGGCTCAGCTCGCTGTGTGAAAACTGAAGCATCTCCGTCCCCTTTAATGTCCACTTAGCACTCAACTTACATAGACATTTAACCACTTCATCCAAGTCAAGGTCTTAAGTTCTGTATTTGGTATACTCATCGTCGCCTGACATATTTGCTATTTTGTAATAAGCGTTGATGTGTGCCTTATCAAACGACATTGCTTTGCCCCAAACTTGTACCACATGGTTTTTAGCCTCCTTGGCATTGGCATAAAATCTTTTACAATGGGGACTACGGCAACCTTCGGCTGTTCTATGAAGTCTAACCAACCATGCTCCATAGTCATGTCATGTACACACCCATCATATGTTTCATATGGGCAAAGTCCACGTTCGAGAGTCAATGCCTTTCTTGCCAACAAAGTATGAAATCGCTCCAAAGCCGCTTCACTAACAAACCTCTTTTTTTCGTATGGCTTGGAGGATTTAGAGCTTTCTCTTCTATGGCATTTTAAAGACATGATGAATACTTAATTACGAAGCCCCCACACACCAAAAACCAATTCAAAAATTAGCTAACTAATCTTTGTTGTCACTTGGACAATTTAACAAACACCTTGTATGCAATGCCCAACTCTTCATTACTACACCATCCCAAGTTTCATAATCTCCACCAATTAAACCACACAACAATCTCCCACAAGCATTTAACCAAGTTTAAACTTTATCCATGGAGAATGAATGAGATTGGTACCTTACGTTGCAAAGCTTGTTGTTACCCATGGAGAATAGAGGAATTCTTAGTTCTAGTTGATACTCATTGATGCACATGAGAGGCAAGATTGTTATATAAAAGTGGTTGAGAGATTCAAAATAATTGAATGGAATTTTGGGTGAATAAGAGTTAGGGTGTATGTATTTTTAGAGGTTTGAAATTTTTGGGAGTGGTAGGAGTTTATTTGGTTGGCTTCTTGTTCATGTATGCAGAGATGAAATATGTTTTATAATGTTGAAAATCTGTTTTGGGTGCTATCTAATTAGTGCTTAAAGTTAGCATTTTACTATGCCCTTTCGGGACTAATTGTGCTTTGAGGGAGTTTAAGTAATGACATTTCTGGTCCAAAAGTGAACAAGAGCTCAAGGACAACAAATATCACACTTAGATGTAACACCAGTGGATAAAGGGGCAAAATTAGAATAGCTTGTCACAAAGAAAGAACATTCCCCTAAAGTGATTGAGGACCAGACTATTGAGACATGATGTGTTGCAGTCAAAAAGGAAAAATGTTGAGGTATTGAGTACCACGTTCGAACGCCCACTCACGTTCGAACATGCTCTGGAAACCTGAGAAGCTTAGACTACTGAGACCTGCTAGAGTGTTGCAGCAAAGATAGCAGAACCACAGAAGTACTTGGGTACAACATTCGAATGCCACTCCACGTTCGAACATTGTCATGAGTTATTGAGGACCAAGTTGCTGAGTGCAGGTCCAGAGTTGTTCAAGACGTATGGTAGTAACCATCACAAAGACCACAGACCACTTGAGTAGGGGGATTCAGACCCCATCTGGTGTTCGAACGCACTTAAATCAAAGATAAAGATAACGTTCGAACGCCACTCCACGTTCGAATGCCCTTAAAGCAAAAATAGACTCCACGTTCGAACGACAGATCACGTTCGAACGACATACTGACTGGCTGCAGAGTTACTGGTTTCTCACTTGGATTTGGGTGGCAAACACTATTCCTTCACCCCCTCCCTTCCTTGTCCTTGTCTATAAATACCCCCAATGTGAGAGCTTCATGAGGGGAGAATCCTTTTCTCTTGAAAAGTAGGGTAGAGAGCTAGTTTTTGTACATTTCTTGTTTATGTTTTCATTTTGCATTTGCATCAACCATGATGGAGGCTTAGACTCCCCTTGTAGTTGAAGTCTTTTATTTACTTGTTCTAAGTATTTACATTCATGTTGTGACAACATGATGGAGGCTTAGACTCCCCTTGTAGTTGTATTTGCTTTTATTTACAAGTATCAAGAGAGATAGCTCATCATTTGGTTGTGGTGGAAAGCCTCCAAAAAGTAACTAGCTTTCTTCTACTTTATTTCACTTCCATTGCTTGAGCTTCCTCCTTCCTTAGAGGAGTGAAACTCTTCCACTTTTCTAGAGCTTTACCAAAGCCGTGAAGGGTGGAACATTATTCACTTATTCTTTGGTGAAGATCGGCTCCTCGTTTATTGTACTTTACTTTGTAAGTTCTTTACTTGGAGGGATGAACATCATTCACTTTTCTAGCTTTATCCAAACCATGAAGAGTGAGTAGTTCCTCATTCACTCTTTAGTAAGAGGTGATGAATATGTAGAAATTATCCGGGAGTTATATTTGTGTAATCCATTTATGCTTTAATGTTTTATATTTCACTTGTTCATTGAATGGTTGAATGTATCTAGCAAAGCAAAGGTACCTTGTCTAACCATGGTTTCTTTCTATGTCACAGATGACTCTTGCATGGAAAAACTTGTTGGTTCAAGGCAAGTACCTAGGCAATATCTGCATGATACATTTCAATCTTCACTATTATCGTGCTTTATCTAAAGAATGGAACATTAATGTCATGGTTGGTTGCCTTGTAGAAACACTTGCTCATTTGTAGACTGGTTAAATATCGGCATAGGCAATTCTTGTCCACTTCTAGAAAGGCATCGGAATCATGTGCTTAATTCTCATAGTCCATCCTTATCTTCCGATTAACTTGTCGTTGACATGGGAGTTAATTAAGTTATAAAATACAAGTATAATAAACTGGATGATTAACCACATGTTCTGATCCTCAAGCTAAAGGGTGACTGTTTTACATTTGAATTTATCTTATATTTTGTCTAAAAAACTCTTGAAAAGAATCTTTTATTCTATTCAAGAAATCCCACCACTCCAAACTCTTGAAATTTCCAGTCACTTGGTCTCTATTATTGCTTACTTCAAAACACCAATTGTAGTTCCTTATGGATTTGACTCCAGACTTAACCGGATTATTACTACAACTTGACCGCCTGCACTTAGGTGTACACATTTCGGATCAAGTCAAGTTTTTAGTGCCATTGTCGGGGAACCATAAAAAGTGTTTATAGTAAAAGGTAAAAAGACCTTACTTTTTGTGTATAAATTTGTTTTACTATGTATAAAGTTGTTTTAATTACTTTTATGTCTAAGAACGTTCCTCACTATCAAAATTTGCCTGCAGAATCTTCTGGGTCTGTGAATCAACCTGAACCACTTTCACCTAGATCAGTAGTAGACTCTTGTGAAAGTAAAATGACAAATGATGAGAGACGAGGAGAAATTCCTATGAGAGAGGGGGAAGTGCCTAACATTCGAACTCTGAGGGATTACTTAAATCCCACAAGAAATAGTGTCCCCTCTTGTTTTATCTTTTTTAAAGATGCATCCCTCTTTACTGTAAAGATGGGGCCAGTTCAACTACTCCCTCAATTCCGTGGACTCGAAACAGAAAACTCATATCTGCACATAAAAGAGTTTGAGGAAGTATGTGGAACGTTTCAAAACAATTCTGAGCTAGCCAAAATGAAACTTTTTTCATTCTCTCTAAAGGATAGAGCTAAACAATGGCTAAATTCTTTAAAAGCTCTTTCAATACCTGACTGGCGGGCACTACAAAATAAATTTTTCAGAAATTTTTTCCTCTATACCGCACTAATGCATTGAAAGGCAAATCATGAACTTTTCGGTCAAAGAAGGAGAAACCTCTTACCAAAGTTGGGAGAGATTCAAGGATCTACTTCAGTCCTGCCCACACCATGTTTTTGAGAATTAGACTTTGGTAGGATTTTTCTACGACTCCTTGCCTACTAGACTACGTCAGTTTGTCGAAATGATGGCTCAAGGAGAGTTTATGAGCAAAAGTCCAGAGGAGGCATTCAATTGTTTTGATACCATATCTGACAGTTTTCAGATGTTGGACTCAGCCTCTCCTACCATTGTTGAAACCAAACCATCTATTTCCCAATGGGGTAAGTATGTCTTGAGATATGATGATGACCTAAGAGCAAAAATGTCCACCCTTTCTCGAAAGCTTGAAGCTTTAGAGATGAAAAAGGTTCATCAAGTTGATGTTAGCTCTCCCACAGAACAAGTGGTTGGGATCTGTGCATTGACAGGACACCCTACTAGGGAGTGTCCCACCATTCCAGCATTCAAAGAGGTTTTGTTGGAACAAACAAATGTTGTCTCCAACTTTAACAAGCTTTACTCCAACCCATACTCTGAAACATACAATTCAGGGTGGCGGAACCACCCAAACTTTAGTTGGAGAAACACATAACAAACTCCCATGAACCAACAACAAGGTTCACACCCACCACCTCAAGGACCTCCCACGTATCAACCATACCAACCACCACAAAAGAGGAGCCTTGAGGATATTCTGAATCAGTTTATGCAAAGCCAAATGAACTACAATCATAGTTCCACTCAGGCTTTTACTGATTTCAAAACATAGACCACTCAATCTTTTGACGATCTTAAAAGCCACATCCAAAAGTTGACCCAATCCATGACCACACATGAGAAGGGCAAGTTTCCTACCCAACCAAAACCACCACAAGGCCAATTTTAGGTGGGAAATCCCACAATCATGGAAACCCCACAAACCCAAGCCCAAGTTGTCACTACACTAAGAAGTGGCAAGGTGATTGACAAGACTATCAAAGACATGCTACTTCTAAAGCCAAAACCTAAGTCAATCCCAGTCAATCCACCAATTGAGACTGAAACAATTGAGCTTGAATGTGAGAAAGAAGATGTACCCGAGCCCATGATTGAACAAGAACCAAAGCCATCAAGGGAAGAAGAACCCTCGTGTTCTATTCCTGCTCCTTTTCCTCATGACTCAAAACTGCACAGAAGTTGAATAATCAGCCAAAAATTTTTGAGCTCTTCAAGCAAGTAAAAATCAACATCCCACTTCTGGATGCAATCAAACAGGTTCCATCTTATGCCAAGTTTCTGAAAGACTTGTGCACAGTCAAGAGAAGCCAAAATTTTCAAAAAAAAGCCTTCTTGATAGAACATGCCAGTGTCTTGCTTCAACACAAAACCCCTCCAAAATACAAAGATCCAGGGTGTCCGACTGTGTCGTGTGTCATCAAAAATTCAGAATCGAACAAGCACTGTTAGACCTTGGAGCAAGTGTCAATTTGCTCCCATTTTCTATTTACCAGCAGTTGGTTCTGGGAGAACTCAAACCCACAAGTGTCACACTTCAGTTGTCAGACAGATCTATCAAAATTCCTAGGGGTATTGTTGAAGATGTACTTGTCCAAGTGGACAACTTTGTATTCCTTGTTGACTTCATCATCCTAGATACTCAGCCAGCAAATCATTCAGAGAATCCAATTCCCGTTATTCTTGGTCGACCCTTCCTAGCAACTTCAAATGCACTAATCAATTGCAGGAATGGGGTCATGAAATTAACCTTTAGGAATATGACTCTTAAGCTGAATATTTTCAATGTTGCCAAACACCCAGGAGAGGACAAAGAAGAAAGAGAAATAAATTCCATTGAGTCTTTAGTTCAAGGCCATCTGAATAACACATTCTGTGAAAATTCCACTGAACTTTCTTTGTCAGAATCCATCACATCTAAAACAAAAGATGATGATCCAAAGAATTGCCCGACTCATGCTGTTGATAAATGGACCCCCAAATTCGAGGAACTTTCGCCAAGTGGCACAAAGCCACTCTCATCCAATGTCAAGCCACCAAAGCATGAATTGAAACCTCTCCCACCTAACCTCAAATATGCATTTCTAGGAGAGGATGAGTTGTACCCAGTGGTAATTTCATCTAAGCTCACAGAATTGTAAGAGTCTAAACTGATTGAAGTTCTTAAAAACCACGAAAACACCATTGGGTGGACCATTGCTGACTTGAAAGGTATAAGCCCATTGATCTGTAATCATGTCATATACCTAGAAGAGGATTCAAAACCCTCTCGTCAAATGCAGCGACGACTGAACCCTCACATAAAGGAAGTTGTGAAAATGGAAATGCTTAAACTCTTAGATGCACAGATAATCTTTCACATCTCCGATAGTAAATGGGTTAGCCCAACCCAAGTTGTGCCCAAAAAGTCTGGGGTCACAGTGGTCAAAAATGAAGTCAATGAACTAGTACCAACTAGAGTCGTCACAGGATGGCGGATGTGTATTGACTATCAAAAGCTCAATTTGGTGACTAGAAAATATCATTTCCCTCTTCCTTTTCTGGACCAGGTTCTAGAGAGAATTGCAAGTCGTGAATTTTACAGTTTCCTGGATGGCTAGTTTAGGTACAATCAAATTGAGATAGCACTCAATGATCAGGAGAAAACCACATTTACATGCCCCTTTGGCATTTTGCATTCAAAAGGATATCATTTGGACTTTGTAATGCTCCTGCAACATTCCAAAAATGCATGTTGAGTCTGTTAAGTGACATGGTCAAAAAAATTTTAGAAGTATTCATGGATGACTTCTCTGTCTATGGTGACTCGTTTGATTTGTTTCTGGCCAACCTAGAAAAGGTATTAATAAGGTGTAAAGAGACCAATCTAGTGCTTAATTGGGAAAAATGTCATTTCATGGTAACATAAGGCATTGTCTTAGGTCATATTATGTCGTCTGAGGGCATGAAAATTGACAAGGCCAAAATAGATCTCATTGGAAACTTGCCTGCTCACAAGACTGTGAAGGATGTCCGATCATTTCTGGGACATGTAGGATTTTACAAGAGATTCATAAAAGATTTCAGTACCATGGCAAAACCAATGTGTCATCTCCTGAGTCAAGACATAATCTTTGATTGGAGTGAAACGTGCCAAAAAGCTTTTGACAAGTTTAAAGGCATGTTAATTTCCGGCCCAATAATGTAACCCCCTGACTGGACTCTATCCTTTGAACTAATGTGTGATGCAAGTGATTATGTTGTAGGTGCTATATTGGGGCAAAGAAAAGATAAAAAACCACATGTCATTTACTATGCAAGAAAAACTTTGAATGATGCTCAAATGAATTATTCAACAACTGAAAAAGAATTACTTGCGGTAGTGTTTAATTTGGAAAAATTTCGTCCTTACCTTGTTGGTTCTTCTATTACTGTGTTCACTAACCATACAACATTAAAATTCTTACTCACAAAGAAGGATGCTAAGCCTAGGCTCTTAAGATGGATACTCTTACTTCAAGAGTTTGACCTGGTCATTAAGGACAAAAAGGGTGTTGAGAATGTGGTGGCAGACCATCTGTCTAGGTTAACTTATGAATTTCACGAGGATGAACTACCAATCAATGAAAAATTCCCAGATGAACAAATGTTCATAATTGATGAGACCCCATGGTACACTGATATTGCTAATTTTCTTGCTACTGGAACACTCCCTCCATCCTTTTCCCCCACGGACAAAAAGAAATTTCTGAGAGAGGTTCATAACTTCTTTTGGGAAGATCCGTACGTATTTAAGTACTGTAAGGATCAAATCATAAGACGTTGCACTCCCACTCAGGAAAGTAGACAAGTAATAACCTTTTCTCATTCTAAAGCATGTGGTGGCCACTTCTCCTCAAGAAAAATCGCTGCAAAAATCTTGCAGTGTGGATTTTACTGGCCCACACTTTTCAAAGATGTCCATGCCTTTTATTTAATTTGCGATAGATGCCAAAGGTTGGGAAGCCTTTCAAAAAGAAACATGATGCCCTTGAACCTGATTCTTGTGATTGAAATTTTTGACTGTTGGGCATTGATTTTATGGGACCATTCCCCCTTCCTTTGGCTATCTATACATTTTAGTGGCCGTAGACTATGTATCCAAATGGGTTGAAGCAATTCCATGCCAAAATAATGATCACCAAACGGTGATCAAATTTCTTAAAGAGAATATTTTGTCCAGGTTTGGAGTTCCTAAATCAATCATAAGTGATGGGGGGCTCATTTTTGCAATCGCCCTTTCTGGAATTTGATGAAAAAATATTCGATTTTTCATAAAATTGCAACCCCTTATCATCCACAAACTAGTGGACAAGTTGAATTAACTAATTAGGAGATCAAATTAATTTTGGAAAAAGTGGTAAATCCAGACTGTAAAGATTGGTCGCCAAGACTAATTGATGCCCTCTAGGCATATCGCACTGTATTTAAAACAAGTCTCCTTATCGATTAGTCTATGGAAATCCATATCACCTACCTGTGGAATTGGAGCATAGGGCATACTGGGCCATTAAAGCAATGAACTTTGACCTAGATAAGGCTAGACCTTCAAGAAAACATCAGATTAATGAATTGGAGGAATTGAGAAATGAAGCATATGAAAATGCTAAGATTGCTAAAACCAGGATGAAAATTTTTCATGACAAGAACATTATGCGAAAGTCTTTTGAACCTTTTCAAAAGGTCTTGTTGTTTAATTTAAGACTCTGCCACTTTCCTGGTAAGTTGAGATCAAGATAGACAGGGCCTTATATTGTCAAAAAGGTGTTTGAACACAGAGCAGTAGAAGTGCAAAATCCATTGAACGGTAATATCTTTACTGTTAATGGTCAGCGGTTAAAACCATTTTTGGAAAATTTTGTCAAAAATGTGGAGACCATTCTTTTAATGGATCCAATACATCGCTTCGAGAAAAGCTCCTACTGACACAAAAAAGGGGCGGGTCAAGAACAACCCGATTACACCCGACCTACGGGTTCACCTTTATAAGTCGCCTTTCAACTTTTCTCTTTTTTCCCCACCGCCCTTCCCCTTTTTCCTTTTTTCTTCTTCTTCTGCTTCTTCTTCTTCTTCGCTATTCGCGATCTTCTGGAACCATGACCCATCTCCCAACAGCACCAATGACCATACTACCTAAAGACCCAGTCCTTTGACTCATGATCTGCATGTGTTTACTCTATTTGTACATGGTTCTTCTTCTTCTATCTGCACTCAGAATCAAGGGTTTTCATCCTAGCAGAAACCCAGATCTATAACGAGATGTTTGATTTGTGTATTTTGCTTGTAGGTTTCAGCTAATGAACAAGATCTCTACCGTTCAACCTCATCTCCAAAGCTCACCATATCGATAAATTTGAAATATTGGGGACAATGTTCAGTTTAGGTTGGGGGGTAAGAACTATAGTTCATATGTGCCCGTAGAAAATTTTTGTTGTTGTTGTTGTTGCTGTTCTTGATCAGATTGTGTACCTTGTTTTGTATAAATTGATGATTATGTTTGTGAGTCATCTCTGATCGTCTTTGTGACTGGCAGATGTTAAAGAACCAGATAGTGAGTCTTAAAGCATAGAAAGCATGGATGTTAAACCTTTTTGGTTTAGTCTAGGAGTTTTGCGCACTTTTCCTTCTGATGTGCATACTGTGATCATGAGAAAAGCAAGATTGGTGAGAAAGAATGAGATCCGAGAACAACAAGTGAAACCCCTATGCGATAGAAGCACTTTTGCTAAACGCCGTCGTGCCAAAAGACTTGGTGCCTGTAAACAGTGTGGTAGAGTCTTTCACAAGAAGAAATATAACTAGTGTTCTGAACCAATTTCTGGTCGAGCACTCGATCGATTAGACTGGATAGTGAATGGGCAGAGTAAGGATTATCCTGACACGCCATCCTATTCTGGTACTCTGCTTAACCTGTTTGTGAGAGAAGAAATTGGGAGAGTTATTGGTTGTTCAAAAGGCACGGAGACAGATGAAGACTCGAATTAGACTTCTTTTTAAACTGTAAAAAATTGTGCTATGGGGATAAAAGCCAAGGTTCCGAATTTTTGTAAAAAGTGTAAAAATCCTTTTGTACAAACTCTTTTGACCGAAATGAAAATATGGGCCGAGTAAGGAATGTCCCAGAATACCAACCTAAAGTGTGGGTAGGGACTTATCTTGAGACGCCATGAATTTTTGGTTCAAACCTATGTGTTTTGTCTCTTTTATTAGATAATGTAGTGCAGAAAAATTTTGAAATTTTTTTATTTTTGATTTTGATTCAATGTTCGAACATCGCTTGCTTATAGTACTCAGCCTCTAATGAAGTGTCTGATGGAAACAAAAAGTATTGGGAGCTCATTCCGTTCGAACGCCAATAGCACATTCGAACGACAAGAACTTACAGTACTTTGGTCTCTGACAGAAATCAAAAGTACTGGGAGCTTACCACGTTCGAACGACATCCACATTCGAATGATGTTTTAGAAATCCTTCTAACTACGTTCGAACGTTACTTCTCAGACTATAAAAACCTGAGTCGTCTTCCACGTTGAGAAATCCCCAAAAATCTATAAACTCTCTCAAACCCTAGAACCCATCTTCGCTACCCAGCCCCCAAAACACCTTCATTCTCCAATTTCACCTAAAATCAACCCTCCCAAACTCATTCCCACATCAAAAACCTCAACCACACACTAAAACCAAGACTTTTTCGAGATCATTTTAAGCTCAAAAACATGCCTAAAGTTAAACTGCCTGCCAGGCAAACCCAGGTAAACCAGAAGCCCAATTTTGTAGAAGAAGTGATTAAGGAGAGGGAGGGGAGACCAATAGTGAGGAGATACAATCAAACACGATTCCCCAACTCCCTCAAAGCTGATAGGTATGAAATTTTTTTTAAAAATCATGCAGTAGTTTGTGAAAGGGATGTACTGATTACTAATTTTGCGGGGTTGGGAATATTGGCTGAGATGGAAAAGAGGAATTGGGTGTGGTTTTTACGAAATGGCAGAGATGCCATTGCTGACTTGGTGTGGGAGTTCTACTCTAATGCCGAGATCATCAATGGCGCAATCTGAATGTACGTAAGGGGCATCCACATTGATGTGGATGAAGCATACGTTAAGAGATAAGGCAAAAGGTGTCTCGAGTGAAAAACCCGACGTACCCTCCAAAAAAGAATGTTGCAATGAATTTAGTTGGGAAGGAGCTGATGGGGATAGCTGAGTTTTCTTGGGTAGGACAAAGATTTTTCCGCCAAGGGGAACTGACTGACAAGTACAAAATGCTAAACTTGATTGCGGTGTCAAACTTTGCTCCAATAGGATGAAAAAATGAGATTCTACCTGACATGGCTTGATTACTTTATGCACTTGGGAAGAGCAATAGCATAGACCTCCCCTCTCTCATCTAGAATGAAATGAAGAAGGGTTGTGATGCGAAGCGAAGCTCACTCCTATTTGGTACCTTGGTGACTAAGATATACAGAGACCACGGGGTCAGGGTGAGGCTCGAAATGAAAATTCAAAAGTCGATGGGGCCACTAAACAAGGCCTCTTTCCAGAGAAGCCAAGGCCACAGTGGTGCCCCGACTACAAGACAAGAAGTACCCCTTCCCCAAGGAATTGATGAAGTGCAAGAGGAGGTTGGTGCTGAAGAAAAGAGAGAGATGGAGACAGAGAGAGAGAGCAGCTCAAAAATGGAATCGCTAAATAACCAACATTCCTTGAAACACCCGACATAACCAGTGGAGATGACAGAGAATACCATGGTAAGTTTTGAGCTTTGCGATGCTTTTTGAGAGGATATCCACAATTACTCAAAGTAAGCTCTTTCACTTTCATTTTTTTTCAATAATCTCATTAACCTTGCTTTGATTGACGCAACTAAAGTGATCTATTTACATCTCCCACAAGGAACTTTTGCATACGAGACATACATGTGCACATACTTGAGAAAGGATCTTAGGCCATCTTTGATTTAACTTTGAGCCTTAGACATTTCTTTCACAAAGTATATCCCTAGTCAGCCATGCTTGAGTTTTCAATAAATGAGTTCTTTTTTGAAAAACCCATACGATAACCAAGCCACATCAAAATATACTTGACATACCTTGCTATCTAGTTTTCTTACACCCTCTTATAAATCAGTATGATACAGAAAAGCAAGAGAAAGAGAAAAGACAATGATGGCTACTATTCAAGGAAAGAAAAGTCGGTGGAAATAACCGAAAAGGAAAGGAGACAAGACAAACAGGGAATTGCCAAAAAAGTGAAAAATAAGAAAAGTGAAAGAAAGAAATACAAGTTCTGAAAAGTAAGAAAGACACGTGCTACAATACATAAGGAAAAGATAGCTTTTTGAATACCATTAATGTCATTTCGTTAGCCACTGACCTCTGGCCACATTACAACCTACAAAAAGCCCTAATTGATCTCAAGTTTGATGCATGTGTAAGTCGCCAACTACACGCGGGATATGCTAAATAACATTTCTTTGTCTGCATCAATTTTCCTCCATGAGATTATGCCAAAACATGATTAGTTTGTTTACTTAAACTTCACTCCTTTACTAATTGCGCATGTGATTTTTTCGACTGGCCATCTTTTGATTACATGCCTTGTGAGAAATCAGTCACTATAATTGGAGCGAATTTTTGCTGAGAGCACTCTAAGAGAGGTTTGTGAAATCAAAGCTATCCATGGAAGGTGGCAAAGTAGAATGTTTGTTATATAGCAATTCTTGTTTCTAGAATGATTACTCCCACTACTCAAGGAATCCCAAATGCCAATTTGACAAATGCCAATTTTTGCATAGAATAAATACCTATGAAAGAGGAGCATGTGGGATGTAAGTCAAAATTGAGGGTTGGGTGTCTCAACGACGACAATGCTAACTTATTTTAACTAACAACCTCAAATACATATTTGTTCGACCGAAGTTTGTGGGTAGCTTCACTGAAAACCCTCATGAGACAACACTCGTCCATTAGGGTAAACCTAGTGGTTCAACGGCTTGTTGTATATGCTAAATGCAACTGGATGACCTACAAAAAAAGGGCATTAGAAATAGATTTACATTACAATGTTGTTGTATTACTAAAGACTAGCAATATTTAGGTTGGGGGTGTGATTAGTGCTTAAAGTTAGCATTTTACTATGCCTTTTTGGGACTAATTGTGCTTTGAGAGAGTTTAAGTAATGACATTTCAGGTCCAAAAGTGAACAAGAGCTCAAGAACAACAAATATCACACTTGGATGTAACACCAGTGGATAAAAGGGCAAAATTAGAATAGCTTGGCACAAAGCAAGAACGTTCGAACGTTCCCCTAAAGTGATTGAGTACCAGGCTACTAAGACATGATATGTTGCAGTCAAAAAGGGAAAATGCTGAGGTACTTGAGTATCAATTTTGAACGCCCACTCACGTTCAAACGTGCTCTGCAAACCTGAGAAAATTAGACTACTGAGACCTACTAAAGTGTTGCAGCAAGGACAACAGAACCACAAAAGTACTTGAGTACAACGTTTGATCGCCACTCCACGTTTTAACATTTTCATGAGTTACAGAGGACTAAGTTGCTGAGTGCAGGGCCAGAGTGTTCAAGTTGTATGGTAGTAACATCACAGAGACCACAGGCCACTTAAGTAGGGGGTTCAGACCCCATGTGGCATTGGAACGCCCTTAAAGCAAAGACAGAGATAACGTTTGAATGCCACTCCACATTCGAATGCCCTTAAAGCAAAAACAAACTTCACGTTCGAACGATAGATCACGTTCAAATGTCCCACTGACTGGCTACAGAGTTGTTGGCTTTTCACTTGGATTTGGGCGGCAAATACTATTCCTTCACCCCCCCTTTCCTTTTCCTTGCCTATAAATACCTCCATTGTGAGAGCTTCATGGGGGGAGAATCCTTTTCTCTTGAAAAGTAGGGTGGAGTGCTAGTTCTTGTACATTTCTTGTTTATGTTTTCATTTTGCATTTGTATCAACCATGATGGAGACTTAGACTCTCCTTGTAGTTGAAGTATTTTATTTACTTGTGGTAAGTCTTTACATTCATGTTGTGACAACCATGATGGAGGCTTAGACTCCCCTTATAGTTGTACTTGCTTTTATTTAGAAGTATCAAGAAAGATAGCTCATCTTTTGGTTGTGGTGGAAAGCCTCCAAAAATTAACTAGCTTTCTTCTACTTTATTTCACTTCCATTGCTTGAGTTTCCTTCTTCCTTAGAAGCGTGAAACTCTTCCACTTTTCTAGAGCTTTACCAAAGCCGTGAAGGGTGGAATGTGATTCACTTATTCGTTGGTGAAGATCGGCTCCTCGCTTATTGTACTTTACTTTGTAAGTTCTCTACTTGGAGGAATGAGCATCACTTATTTTTCTAGCTTTATCCAAGCCATGAAGAATGAGTAGTTCCTCATTCACTCTTTAGTAAGAGGTGATGAATATGTAGAAATTATCCGGGATTTATATTTGTGTAATCCATTTATGCTTTAATGCTTTATATTTTACTTGTTCATTGAATGGTTGAATGTATCTAGCAAAGCTAAGGCACCTTGTCTAACCATGGGTTCTTTCTATGTCACGGATGACTCTTGCATGGAAAAACCTGTTGGTTCAAGGCTAGTACCTAGGCGATATCTGCATGATACATTTCAATCTTCACTATTATTGTGTTGTATCTAAAGAATGGAACATTAATGTCATAGTTGGATGCCTTGTAGAAACACTTGCTCGTTTGTAGAAGGGTTAAATCTAGGCACAGGCAATTCTTGTCCACTTCTAGAAAGGCATCGGAATCATGTGCTTAATTCTCACAATCCATCATTATCTTTCGATTAACTTGTTGTTGACACCGGAGTTAATTGAGTTATAAAACACAAGTATAATAAATCGGATGATTAACTTCATGTTCTGATCCTCAAGCTAAAGGGTGACTATTTTACATTTAAATTTATCTTATATTTTGTCTAGAAAACTCTTGAAAAGAATCTTATATTCTATTCAAGAAATCCCACCACTTCAAACTCTCAAAATTTCCAGTCACTTGGTCTCTATTATTGCTTACTTCAAAACACCAATCATAATTTCTTGTGGATTCGACTCCGGACTTAACCGGATTATTACTACTACTTGACCGCCTACACTTGGGTGTACACATTTCGGATCAAGTCACTATCCAGAGTGTTTATAATGCTGAAAATCTATATTGGGAGCTATCCATGGTGTTTATAATGCTAAATATCTATATTAAGAGGGATTTGGGGCAATAGGGGCGAGTCTGGGCGCTACTAACTTGATCTGAAATGTGTACACCCAAGTGCAGGCGGCCAAGTTGTAGTAAAAATCTGGTTAAGTTTGGAGTCAAATCCACAGGGAACTATGATTGGTGTTTTGAAGTGAGTAGTAAAAGAGACCAAGTGACTGGAAACCTTGAGAGTTTGAAGTTATGTGATTTCTTTGAATATAATAGAAGATTCTTTCTAAGAGTTTTCTAGACAGAATATAAGATAAATTCAAATGTAAAACAGTCACCCTTTAGCTTGAGGATCATAACATGTTGTTAACCATCCGATTTTTTATACTTGTGTTCTATAACTCAATTAACTCCCGTGTCAACAGCAAGTTAATCAAAAGGTGAAGATAGATTGTGAGAATTAAGCACATGATTTTGATGCCTTTCTAGAAGTTGACAAGAATTGCCTGTGCCAAGATTTAACCTGTCTACAAACAAGTAAATGTTTCTACAAGGCATCCAATGATGGCATTAATGTTCCATTCTTTAGATAAAGCACAATAATAATGAATATCAAAATGTATCATGAAGATCTAGCTAGGGTACTTGCCTTGAACCAACGGGTCTTTCCATGCAAGAGTCATCTATGACATAGAAAGAATCCGTAGTTATACAAAGTACCTTAGCTTTGCTAGATGCATTCAATCATTCAATAAGTGAAATATAAAGCATTAAAGCATAAAGGAAATGCACAAATATAACTTCTGAATAATCAATACATGTTCATCACCTCTTACTAAAGAGTGAATGAGGAACTACTCACTCTTCATGGCTTGGGTAAAGCTAAAAAAGTGAGTGATACTCATCCCTCTAGATAGAGAACTTACAAGGTAAAGTACAATAAGCGAAGAGTCGATCTTCACCAAAGAATAAGTGAGTCACGTTTCACCCTTCCCAGCTTTGGTAAAACTTTAGAAAAGTGGAAGAGTTTCACTGCTCTAAGGAAGAAGGAAGCTCAAGCAATGGATGTGAAAGACATAAACAATGAAAATAGAAGAAAGCTAGTCACTTTTGGATGGTGGCTTCTTCAACCAACAAATGGAGGGTTGCTTCCTCAGCCAACAAGTAAATGGTTGCTTCTCAACCAAGAGATGGAGGGTTGATTTCTCAACCAAGAAATGAACTGACTCTCTTGATACAAGTAAATATAACATACATCTAAGATTAATCAAAATGAGTGGGATTCTAAGCCTTCATACAAACTCCTTACTAGTTCTTGGTGTAGTCTAAAACTACTAACTTGTAACACCCTGTATTTTCTTTTATATATGTATATAGATGTATAGTAAATAATTGTGGTAAAAATTTGGATATGTGTACTGATGTTTGTTTGAATTTGGTAGATTGAAAAAGTAGAGATTTAAAATGTTAGAGGAAATAATAGTTGAAATTTAGCTTTAATAAGTGAAAATATAAAAGTTTAAGTCCTAGAACTTGTATTAAATAGGTTTGGTGTAGAAATATGTGTTGGAGAGATTTGGGATGGATTTGGTTGGTTTAGGAATGGATTGAAAATGGAAAGGGATGAAACATGACATGAACAGTGCACTAGCTGTAACTTCAAGCACGATTTCGACCTTGATGCAGTTAATATCTCTCAAAACTCATAACCTGAAAGTTGTAGAGCTCTTTCTTATCATTTCATAGCATCTTAATTCATCTCAATCAGATCTCGGATGAGAGATTTATACCCAGATAACAAAGTGATGTCAAAACAGCCCAATTAGCTTGAATAGTGCATGTGAATAGTGCACCGGCTGCAACTTCAAGCCCGATTTAGACCTTGATGCAGTCAATATCTCTTTCAATGAAAAACATGAAGGTTTTATATCTCTTTCTTATCATTCCATATCATCTTGAATCATCTCAATCGGAGCTCGGATGAGAGAGTTATGCCTAGATAACGAAGCGATGTCAAAATAGTCCAATTAGCTTCGTTTTGCATTTAACGTCTCCATTTGCATCCTAAATCAAAATATAAGAATAATGATTACATTTAGGCTTCCAATAAGTATAAAAGGTTTTAAGAAGCACCCTTTATCACCTTTTATTTGCAAACAACGCAAAACTTCATTAATAGCCGATTCGGATAGGTAAAATAGAAACTTTAGTTTTTCGGGTGTATGTTGACTATGATTTTAAGATAAATCATAAAAATAAATATTTCTAGGTTAAAATAACATTAAAAATGAATCTAAAACATCAAAAAACCTTAGAGTAGTTATATGGATCAAATTAAAGATTCTTAGTGGCAAAACCATAATTTTGGAGAAAATCAAAACAGGCTTTGAACAGTGAATTTCGGGGCTGAGGTGTTTTAAACCCCATTTTCCCTCATTTCTTTCACTCTACTCTCACCCCACACCTCTTGGAATCCTAGAGAGCATTAGAGAGGAAGAAAGGAAGGGAAAAACAAGAGATTTAAGGGTAGATTCAAGATCAAAACTCAAGTTCTTACTACAAACTAAGGATTCAAAGTAGGGGTTTTCTCTCATTCACTTACATTGAGGTTAGGGTATTTATATACGGATTTTTTGTCTATCAATGGTATATATATATGCTATGAAATCATCCTCTCTTACGTTTTTTTACAAGGATTACATGTTTTGAACAAAGTAGGGTTTAATACCCATGAAATCTCCTTTCTAGTTTTAAAACCCTAATTTTTGTAGAGTGATATATTTCTTCCTAAATGCTTTTTTTATTATGAATTTCGAAACCTTAGTGCTTTGTGTTGGGTAGAAAAATGATGTTATTGTGATCTCATGTATTTTCTTAGTTGGTTGTGGAATTGTTACATGATATATTTTGGAGATTTTAGATAAATGCTTGTAAATTGAGATAAATGTTGGAATTGTATGCTTGGTTGGGTTGTTTGTGATGCACATGAGTGAGAGGTTCCTTGTAAGGATGCTCACCCCTTCCCAAGAGATTCCTGATAAGGATGCTTGGGAAACAATATAGTGATTGGTGAGAGATTCCATGTAAGGATGCTCATCTATTCTTAAGAGATTCCCAGTAAGGATGCTTGAGAATCAAATGTGACCTAAAGGGGTTGGAGGTTATCACAAAGTATGTCACCTACCGAAAGAATTGTTGGGAGTTGGTTATGGAAATTAATGGTTATTATTTGTATGTGGTGCTCATTTATCCATTTAAGTAATATTTTTAAATAAACTTGAGATCATTTTTAAATGTCACTGCTTTATTTCAAATTATGTATCTATGTTATGTTAAAATTGAGACCGATTGTTTTAAATACTTTTCTAAACCTTGTATGGGTTTGGAAGAATTTTTCTACAGAGCTTCGTGCTCACCCCCTATCGCTAACATTTTTTAGATTACCCGCTTGAGGAGGAGGACGTAAGGGTCGAGGAGCCCACTACTTGGGGGACTCCACTGGACGGGAGTGTGGATCCCGAGGTGGACACATAGAGCGACCTCCTTTCCTTTTGTACTAGACTAGGATATTCTTTTGGAACATTGTGTAGTCTAGCTTCTTTAATTTATTCCGCTGCATTTTTTAATTAATTTTTGAGATGTATTAGCCATGACTTGGGCTTATTCTTTTGGATAATGTTGTAAATATTCATGGATGAAAAATGAAGTCTTATTTCTTAAGGGATTATATTAGTGTTCTCATGATATGAATGGTTTTAGAATGTAATGTCGTCCAGGGTGTGTTTTGGGGTGTTATATAACCAAGCTCTAGCTCCCTACTTTACAAGAGAAAAATTACACCCATGAAGTTCCCCTAATGGGAGTATTTATAGGCAAGGAAAGGGAGGGGGGAAGATAAGAGAGGATGAATAGTGTATGCCGCCCAATCTAAGTGAAAACCAACTACTCTGTAGACAGTCTGTGGAGGACGTTCGAACGTTGTTTCTATTTTGGCTTTATAGACGTTCAAACGTGGTCTGACGTTCGAACGTATCTTCTGTCTTTGCTTTAGGGGCGTTCGAACGCCAGATGGGGTTTGACCATATCACTCAAATAGTCAGTGGTCTTCTGTGGAAACCCACTTCCACACTTCATGGAGAACTTGGAATTTTGCACTCATCACTCTAGTCTTCAATCAAATCAAGTGGACGTTCGAACGTGAGTTGGCATTCAAATGTGGTACTCAAGTACCTCAAACTCTTCTCTTGGCTGCACACGCCATCTTTTAGCAGTATAGGCTTCAAGTGGACATTCGAACGTTAGTTGGCGTTTGAACGTGGTAGGCTTGGTCCAAGCTTTTCCAATTTTGCTCTAGAATATGCTGGTGTTGCATGAAAGTTTGATATTTATCACCTTTAGTCCCTTGTACAATTTATGGCCTGAAATGCCATCATTTAAACTCCATCAAATTATAATTAGTCTTAAAAGAGCATAGTAATGTGCTAGTTTTAACTACTAATCAGCTGCAGCATTGCCCAGTTAGAAAGGAAACGCCTAGGCGCTGAAATGGCGTGTTGAGGCACTGGTATGCTCTATTGGGGGGCTGCCCAATCAGAAAGGAAGCGCCTAGGCGCTGAAATGGAGCGCTGAGGCGCTGGTATCCTCTGCTAGGGTGCTGCCCAATCAAAAAGAAGCACCTAGCCCCTGAAATGGAGCACTGAGGTGCAAAAATTCTAATGTGCAGTGCTGTCCAAACAGAAACTCAGCAATGGGGCGTTGGTTTTGAGCGTTGGGCTTCTGATCTTGGCTTCGATTCGCGATACCTGCAGGCACTTGACACAATAATTAAAATGCAATAACTTTCTAATATCATGATTACTCCATAAAAAAAATAATAAGAAAAAAACTAAATTGACATAAACATAAAATTAAAATTAAAAGCTAAACTTTGGGTTGCCTCCCAAATAACGCTTGTTTTAGAGTCATCAACCTGACTACTCCCTGTATTATTCCGGTTCGGCAAGAGTAATTGAGGTCTTTTGATGATCAACGTCACCACCCTAATAGTGCTTCAGTCTCTGGCCGTTCACCTAAAAATTTCTCTTCGAGTTGGATTCCTCGACTTCAACTACTCCATGTGGGAACACTTCAGTAACAATAAATGGCCTTGACCAGCTTGATTTGAGTTTTCCTAGGAAGAGTTTTAACTACGAATTGAAAAGGAGTACAACTTGTCTCAGCTCAAACTTCTGCTCAATGATCTTCTTATCATGCCACCTTTTTATCTTCTCTTTATAAATCTTGGCATTCTCATATGCTTGGAGACAGAACTCATCCATCTCATTCAACTACTAGAGACGCTTCTTACCCATTGCATGCAAGTCAAAGTTAAGTTTCCAAATAGCCCAATATGCATTATGCTCTAATTCCACCGACAGATGACAAGTTTTGCCATACACAAGCCTATATGGATACATCCCAATTGGCGTTTTGTACGATGTTCGATAGGTCCATAAGGCATCATCTAGCTTCTTTGACCAGTCCTTTCGGTAGGGATTAACAATGTTCTCCAGAATCCGCTTCACTTTTCTTTTCAAAACTTCAGCTTGGCCACTAGTCTGGGGGTGATAAGCTTTGGCAATCTTATGGGTGACCCCATATTTAGCGAGAAGGGCTACAAAATATTTATTACAAAAATGCATACCTTCATCACTAATGATTGCTCTCGATGTACCAAACCTCTTGAAGATGTTTTTCTGGAGGAAATTTAACACCACCTTTGCATCATTGGTAGGCAAAGCAGCTGCTTGAACCCACTTCGAGACATAATCCACCGCAACTAATATGTAAAGGTTATTGTAAGATGATGGAAACGGGCCCACGAAATCTATACCCCAGACTTCAAAGATCTCAACCTCCAAAATATTGTTTAAGGGCATCTCATGTCGCTTTGAAATATTTCCAATTCATTGACATCTGTCACACTTTAATGCAAAAGAATGGGCATCCTTGAAGAGAGTTGGCCAATAGAAACATGATTGAAGGACTTTTGCTACTGTTCTCTCTCCCCCATAATGTCCTCCATAACATGATGAGTGGCAATGCTGCAAGATTCCTTCGATTTATTCCCTGGGTACACATCTTCTTAACATCTGATCTACACATTGTTTAAATAGGAATGGTTCGTCCCATATGTAATGTTTCACCTTGTGCAAGAACTCTTCATTTGTTGGTTGTTCATTTTAGGGGAAAGCACATGACTCACTATATAGTTCACATAATCTGCATACCATGGTGCTCCCTCTACAACATAGAATAGTTGCTCATCTGGAAATGATTCATTGATCAGTACACCATCACCCTTTTGATGTACAATTTTCTCAAGGCTGGAGAGATGATCCGCCACTTTGGTTTTCTATCCCCTTTCTGTCCCGAATCTCTAAATCAAACTCTTGAAGCAAAAGGACCCATCAAATCAAGTGTGGCTTGGCATCCCTTTTTGAGATCAAAAACTTAATGGCGGAATGATCTATGAACACTATCACCTTTGTACCAATGAGATAAGATCGGACCAAAAACTTGTTGTCTAATAACGTTTTGCTAGCATAATAGATGGCATGAAACATTTTTCTTTACGTTGGCCTAAAACTGCGCCAACCACAAAGTCGCTAATGGTCAGATCCGAAATGTGTACACCCAAGTGCAGGCGGTCAAGCTGTAGTAATAATCCGGTGAAGTCCAAAGTCAAATCCACAAGGAGCTATGATTGTTGTTTTTAAGCATGCAGTAATAGAGACCAAGAAACTTTTAGAAATTTCATGTGTTTGGAGTGGTGGGATTTTCTTAATTAGAATAGAAGATTCTTTTCAAGAGTTTTCTAAACAAAATATAAGATTCTCAAAAAGGGAACAACCACTCTTTAGCTCAAGGATCAGGACATGTAATAGAGAATCCATTTTATTATATTTGTGCTTTATAACTCAATTAAATCTTGTGTCAACAGCAAGTTAATCAGAAGATAAAGATAGACTGTGTGAATTAAGCACATGATTTCGATGTCTTTCTAGAAGTTTACAAGAATTGTCTATGCCGAGAGTTAAACCGTCTATAAACAAGCAAGTGTTTCTACAAAGCATCCAACCATGGCATTAATGATCCATTCTTTGAATAAAGTGCAATGATAGTGGAGATAAAGATTGTCATGAAGAGCTAGCCGGGTACTTGCATTGAACCAACGGATATTTCTATGCAGGAGTCATCCGTATCATATATTGAGCCATTGGTTATACAAAGTACCTCAACTTTACTAGGTGCATTCAATCATCCGATGAACAGGTGGAGTATAAAGCATTAAAGCATGAAGAAGTTGCACAAACATAACTTCCGGGTAATCTTTACATATTCATCACCTCTTAGTAAAGAGTGATTGAAGAACTACTCACTCGTCATGGCTTTGGTCATGCTAGACAAGTGAGTGATACTCATCTCTCCAAGTGGAGGAGCTACTTAGTGAGAGTACAATAAACAAAAAGCTAATCTTCAACAAAAAATAAGTGAATCACGTCCCATCCTTCACGGCTTTGGTAAAGCTCTAAAAAAGTGGAAGAGTTTTACTCTTCTAAGAAAGAAGGATGCTCAAGCAATGGAAGTGAAATACATGAACAAGAAAAGTAGAAGAAAGCTAGTTGTTTTTGGAGGGTTTCCACCACAACCAAAATATTAACTACCTCTCTTGATACTTTGTAAGTAAAAGCAAATAAAACTACAGGGGAGTCTAAGCGTCCATCATGGTTGTCATTACATGAATGTAAAGACTTAACATAAGTAAATGAAAGACTTCAGCTACAAGGGGAGTTTAAGCCTCCAACATGGTTGATATAAATGGAAAATGAAAGCATAAACATGAAGTATTCGAGAATTAGATTACTAAACATTCTTACAAGAATAAAGATTGCTCCCCTATTTACTCTACAAGAGGAAGAATGTTTAAGCTCCCAACAAGGGAGTATTTATAGGCAAGGAAGGGAAGGGGGTAGGAGATAGGTGAGGATGAGTGAATAGTATTTTTCGTCCATGGGAATCAACTATTTTGTAGGCAGTCTGCAGGGAGACGTTCGAACGTTATCTGGCATTCGAATGTCAAGTCTGTCTTTGCTTTGAAGGCGTTCGAACGTCATCTTTCTTCCACTCAAGTGGCCTATGGTCACTGACTTGATTTCTGACTTAGTCTCTGACTTAGTCAGTTCCACACGTCTTGACATCATTGACTATACACTCAGTCACTCAAGACAATGTTCGAACGTTGTACTCAAGTGCTTCTGGTTCTTTTCTCTTACTGCAACATGCCAGGTTCCAGTGGTGTAGTCTTTTCAAGATTCTAGAGGACGTTCAAACGTGGAGTGGCGTTCAAACGTGGTACTCAAGTACCTCAACATTTCCCTTTGTTGACTGCACATGTCTCAGCAGCTGGTCTTGGCAGGGTTTCAGATGATGTTCGAACATGGATTCACGTTCAAACGTCCTTGCTTTGTTCCAACCTTCTGCATTTTTGCTCCCTTTTGTGCTGGTCTTACATTCAAGAGTGATTTTTGTTGTTCTTGGGCCTTTGTTCACTTTAGGACCTGAAATGTCACTACTTAAACTCCATCAAAGCACAATTAGTCCAAAAAGGCATAGTAAAATTTGTTAACTTTACGCACGAATCACACCCCCCAACCTAAATATTGCTAGTCTCTAGTAATACATTGACAATGAAAGGTAAATCTATTCCTAATGCCTTTTTCGTTGGTCATCCGATTGCATTTAGCTTATGCAACAAGCCGTTGAACCACTAGGTTTACCCTAGTGGACGAGTGTTGTCTCATGAGGGTTTTCAGTGAAGCTACCCACAAACTTCAGTCGAACAAATGTGTGTGCAAGATTACTGACTAAAATGAATTAGCATCATGGTCGTTGGGACACTTAACCCTCAATTGTGTCTTATCACCTACATTTTCCTTCCATTGGTACTCAATTTATGCAAAAAATAGCACCTGTTGCATTAGCATTTGAGATTCTCTGAGTAGTAGGATGGTCATACTAGAAACAAGAATTGGTATATAACAATCATTCCCCTTTTCCACCTTGCATGGATAGCTTTGATTACACAAGTCTCTCTAGGATTGCTCTCAGCAAAACAAATCGCTCCGATTGTAGTGACATAACTCTCAAAAGTGGCATGTAATCAAAAGATGGTCAGTCGAAAAATCTCATGCATCATTAGTATAAGAGTGAAGATTTGAGGAAAACAAAATTTACTTTGGCATAATCTCATGGAAGAATATTGATGCAAATAAAGAGATTCTAGTTAACACACCCCACTTGTAGTAGATAATACACATATGCATCACACTTGAGATCACCTAGGGCTTTTTGTAGGTTATAATGGGGCCAGAGGTTAGTGGCTAATGAAATGACGTCAAGGTGATCAAAAGCTATCTTTTTATGCAGTAAAGCACACCTCTTTCTAACTTTTCGACACCCTACCTGGGGTTGGGATCTCTTTCTTTCATTTTTCCTTTTTTTCACTTTCTTGGTAATCCCCTGTCTCACTGTATCTTTTCTTTTGTTTTCATTGATTTTTCTATCCTTGAATGGTGACCACCTTTTTCTTTTCTATTTTTCTTGTCTTTCTGTATCATATTGATTTGTAAGAGGGTGCAAGAAATTAGATAGCAAGGTATGGTAAATCAATGCTTTTGTGGCTCGGTCATCACAAGGGTTTTGTCAAAAAAGAATTCATTCATTAAAGGCTCAAGCATGGCTGACTAGGGATATACTTTATGAAAGAATTAGCTAAGGCTCAAAGTCGATACAAAGATGTCCTAAGATCCTTTCTCAAGTATGTGCATATGTACGTGTATGCAAAAATTCCTCCATGGGTTCTGAAAATATATTGCTTTAGTTGCATCAATCAAAGCAAGTTTAATGAGATTATTGAAAGAGATTTAGAAGTGAAAGAGCTTACTTTGAGTAATTGTTGATATCCTCTCAAAAAGCACTGTAAAGCTCAAGACTTACCCTAGTTTTCTTTGTCATCTCCACTGGTGATGTTGGGTGTTTCAAGGAATGTTAGTTATATAACGATTCCGTTTTCGAGTCTGATCACCTTGTACTTTAAGAATAACAAATACTTATGTACATTTGACAATTGAAGTATAAAGATAGCATTGATGTTCAAAAAATTAAGGTTTTAAGTCATGGGTGTTAAGTTGAAGTGTCAAATCGATCATGTGCTTAGTCATTTTCACAAGTAATCTTAACATCCACATGTGTTTCGTTTTTAACAAGAATTAGAATGCTAACCCTATACATGCATTTTAAACAAATAAAAGTGATAAACTGAATCATTCATTGCATAAAAGATACTCGTTCACAGTAATGTCAATGATACAATTCATCCATTCAAAATATCACTTCAACTACACACAATCATATACAAGTGTCCACAATACTCACAAAACATCCACAAGAATTATCAAAAGAAACTTTTTCACAACGGCACAGAAATCTCCTAAAGACTATTCAAAGAAGAATTAACAACCTATTCAGAACAGAAATCATCTACTCCCCTCAAGAACAGAAATGATCTACTCCTCTCCTCCAGCTCCACTCACACTACCAGCACCACCCCTCAAAAGTCTCAAGATCTCATCTTGTTTAGCTTCAATGCTAAGCATGATGTCCTGTAGAGATCTTCGGGTGGAAGTGCTTTGCTTGATCTGGCTGCTCCTAAGTCTGCACGTACTCTCTCTCTAGCTCCCTCTCTTCCTCTCTATCTAACTCTTCCTGCACCTTATCAACACCTTAGGGAGGGGACACTTCTTGCCTATCAGCCAGGGTACCACTATGCCCTCGACTTCTCTTGAAAGATCCCTTATTAAGTGGCCCCATTGGCTTTTGGATCTCCATCTCAGGTTTTACACCCCACTCTTGATGCACATCTCTGTCACCAAAGTGCCAAACGGAAGTGCATTTCTTTTCACATCACATCCTTTTTTCATTTCACTCAAAATGAGGGAGGGAAGATCAATACTATGGCCTCTTCCAATTGCATAGAGCAAGCGAGCCATTTTTGAAAAAGTTTCATTTGATCTTTTTATGGGAGCGAAGTTGGCGACAGTAATCAGGTTTAGCATTTTATATCTATCTGTCAACTCCCCTTGTTTCAAAAAATTCCTCCCAGTCCAAGAAAAGTTGGCCACCCCAGTTAATCCATTGGTACATCTTTCTTTGGAGGGTATGTGGATTTTTCTACCCGAGGTAACTCTATTCTTATCTCTTTTATGTAAGCCTCGTCCATGTCAATGTGGATACCTCTCACGTAAGTGTGGATCGCGCCATTGATGATTTCGGCGTTGGAGTAGAACTCCCACACCAAATCGACAATAGCTTCCTAAACACCAAACACATTCCCTCATTTCTATTTCCTTCTTTATCCCCAATTCAGCAAAATCAGAAAGTACGATGTCCCTTTCGCAGACAACAGAATGCTTATGCTAGAAGTTTTCATACCTTTTGGCCTTTAAGGCACTTTGGAATCTGGTACGATCGTATCTTCTTTTTTTTTGCCTTCTTTCTCTTTCCACTATCACTTCCTCAACAAAGTTTGGCTCCTGACTTGCTGGTGGATCGCATTTGCCAGGAAGTTTCACCCTAGACATGGCGTTCGAACGTCTTTGAGGTTGAGAGGGTGCTAAAAACTTGGAAATTTTTGTGTGGGATTGAAGTTTTTGAGGTGGAAATGAGTTGGGGAGGGTCAAATTTAAGTTTTCTTAGGTTCTAAAGGTGGATTGAGGTCTAAGGAGTGAAGAACGAGCTCTAGGGTTTCAAAGATTTAGAGGGATTTTGGGGATTTCAAAATGAATCAGACGTTCAGGCTTTTATACTCTGAGTCGCAACGTTCGAACGTCACCAACGTTTGAACGTTTGTAGAAGGATTTTTGAAATATCGTTCAAACAGGGATGTTCGTTCGAACATTAGGAGCTCCTAGTACTTTTGAGTTCTGTTAGAGACCAAAGTACTGTAAGCTCTCTTCGTTCGAACGTTCTATTGGCGTTCGAATGTTGAGTCACGTTCAAACGGTCTATTGGCATTCGAAGGTGCTGAGCTCCCAGTACTTTTGGTTTCATTAGAGAGTTCATCAGAAGCAGAGTATTGTAAGCAGTCAACGTTCGAACGTCAGTTGGCGTTCGAACGTTGAACCAAAACTAAAACATTTCTACACTACACTATGTACAATTACAGAATTTTATTCACAAAAATTTTAACCAAATTTCATGGCGTTTCAGGACAAATCCCTACCCACGCTTTTGGTTGGTATATCGGGATGTTCCTTTACTTGGCCCATGTTTTTCATTTCAAAAGATTTTGTACAAAACAAAAAGATTTTCACACTTTTTACAAAAATTCGGACCCTTGGCTTTCATCCCAACTACTCTAATCCGAGTCTTCATCTGTCTCCGTGCCATTTGAACAACCAGTAACTCTCCCAATTTTTTATCTCACGAACCGGTTAAGCAAAGTATCGGAATAGGATGGTGTGTCAAGATAATCCTTACTCTGCCCATTTACTATCCAGTCTAATTGATCGAGTGCGCGACCAAAAATTGGTTCAGAACACTGATTATATCTCTTCTCGTGAAAGTATCTACCACACTGTTTACAGGCACCAAGTCTTTTTGCACGACAGGGTTTAGCATAGGTGCTTCGGCCGCACAGAAGTTTCGCTTGTTGTTATCGGATCTCATCTTTTCTTACCAATCTTGTTTTCTCATGATCACAGTGTGCACATCAGAAGGAAAAGTTCGTAAAATTCACATACTAAACCAAAAAAGTTTAACATCCATGCTTTATATATTTTTAAGACTCACTATCTGGTTCTTTAATGTCTGTCAGTCACAAAGATGATCAGAGATGACCCACAAACATAATCATCAAAATATAAAACATGGTAAAACTACGGTACACAATCTGGTCAAGAACAACAACAGAAGCAACAACAACAACAAAAATTTTAAAAATTTTCTAATAGGCTCAGGCTCACATAAACTGTAGTTCTCTCCCCCAAACCTAAACTGAACATTGTCCCCAATGTTTTGAATTTACCGATCAGGTGAGCTTTGACTGGTAGAGATCTGGTTCATTAGCCAAAACCTCCCTCAGAAATTTCTTTTTGTCCTGAGGGAAAACGATAGAGGGAGTGTTCCAGTAGCAAGGAAATTGGCAATATCAGCGTACCATGGAGTCTCATCAATTATGAATAGTTGTTCATTGGAGAATTTCTCATTGATCGGTAGTCCATCCTCGTGAACTTCATAAGTTAACCTGAATAGATGGTCTGCCACCACATTCTCGACACCCATTTTGTCCTTAATGACCAGATCAAACTCTTGAAGTAAGAGCATCCATCACAAGAGCCTAGGTTTAGCATCTTCTTTGTGAGCAAAAATTTTAATGTTGCATGGTCAGTGAACACAGTAACAGAAGAACCAATAAGATAAGAGTGAAATTTTTCCAAAGCAAATACTACGGCAAGTAATTCTTTTTCCTTTGTTGAATAGTTCATTTGAGCATCATTCAAAGTTTTACTTGTATAGTAAATCACATGTGGTTTCTTATCTTTTCATTGACCCAATACAGCACCTACAGCATAGTCACTTGCATCACACATTAGCTCAAAGGGTAAAGTCCAGTCAGGTGGTTGCATTATTGGGGCAGAAATTAACATGTCTTTAAGCTTGTCAAAAGCTTTTTGGCACATTTCACTCCAATCAAAGATTACGTCCTAACTTAAGAGATGACACATAGGTTTAGCTTAGGTACTGAAATCTTTTATGAATCTCCTGTAAAACCCTGCATGTCCCAGAAATGATCGGACATCTTTTACAGTCTTGGGAGCAGGCAAATTCTCAATCAGATCTATTTTGGTCTTGTCAACTTGCATGCCCTCATACGACACAATGTGACCTAAGACAATGTCTTGTGTTACCATGAAATGGCATTTCTCCCAATTGAGTACCAGATTTGCTTCTTGACATCTTACCAATACTTTTTCTAGGTTGGCCAGACACAAATCAAATGAGTCACCATACACGGAGAAGTCATCCATGACCACTTCCAAAAAATTTTCAACCATGTCACTGAATAGACTCAACATGCATCTTTGGAATGTTACAGGAGCGTTACAAAGTCCGAATGGCATCCTTTTGAATGCAAAGCTGCCAAAGGGTCATGTGAATGTGGTTTTCTCTTGATCATCAAGTGCTATTTCAATTTGATTGTATCCAAAATAGCCATCTAGGAAATAGTAGAATTCATGCCCTATGATTCTCTCTAGAACCTGGTTAAGAAAGGGAAGAGGGAATGATCTTTCCTAGTTACCAAATTGAGTTTCCGATAGTCAATAAACATCTGCCATCCTGTGATGACTCGAGTTGGTACTAGTTCATTTGCTTCATTTTTGACCACTGTGACCCCAGACTTTTTGGGCACAACTTGGGTTGGACTAACCCATTTGCTATTGGAGATGGGAAAGATTATCCCTACATCTAAGAGTTTAAGCACTTTCATTTTCACAACTTCCTTCATGTGAGGGGTCAGTCGTCACTACATTTGACGAGAGCATTTGAAGTCCTCATCAAGGTATATGGCATGATTGCAGATTAACGGACTTATACCTTTCAAATCAATGATGGTCCACCCAATGGTGCTTTTGTGGTTTTTAAGAACTCCAACCAGTTTAGACTCTTGCAAGTCTATGAGCTTAGATGAAATTACCACTGGAAATGCATATTTGAGGGCAGATGGGAGAGGTTTCAATTCAGGCTTTGGTGACTTGTCACTTGATGAGAGTGGTTTTGTACCACTTGGTGAAAGTTCCTCGAATTTGGGGGCTCATGTATTAACAGCATGAATTGGGCAATTCTTTGGATCATTATCCATGGTTTCAGATGTGATGGATTTTGACAAAGAAAGTTCAGTGGAATTTTCATAGAATGTGTTGTTAAGATGATCCTGGACAATAGACTCAATGGAATTTATTTCTCTTTCTTCTCTGTCCTCTCCTGGGTGTTTGGCAACATTGAAAATATTCAGCTCAAGTGTCATATTTCCAAAGGTTAATTTTATGACCTCATTCCTACAATTGATCAGTGCATTTGAAGTTGCTAGGAATGGTCGACCAAGAATGACCGGAATCGAATTCTTAGAATATTGTGCTGGCTGAGTATCTAAGACTATGAAATCAACAGGGGATACAAAGTTGTCCACTTGAACAAGTAGATCTTCAACAATACCACTAGGAATTTTGATAGACCTGTCTGCCAACTGAAGTGTGACACTTGTGGGTTTGAGTTCTCCCAGACCCAACTGTTGGTAAATAGAGAATGGGAGCAAATTGACACTTGCTCCAAGGTCTAACAGTGCTTGTTCGATTTTGAAATTTCCAATGACACACAACACAGTTGGACACCCTGGATCTTTGTATTTTGGAGGAGTTTTGTGTTGAAGCAACGCACTGGCATGTTCTGTCAAGAATGCTCTTTTTTGAACATTCTGGCTTCTCTTGACTGTGCACAAGTCTTTCAGAAACTTGGCATAAGATGGAACCTGTTTGATTGCATCCAGAAGTGGGATGTTGATTTTTACTTGCTTGAAGAGCTCGTAAATTTCTGGCTGATTATTCAACTTCTGTGCAATTTTGAGTCTGTGAGGAAAAGGAGCAGGAATAAAACATGAGGGTTCCTCTTCCTGTGATGGTTCTTGTTCAATCAAGGGCTCAGGTTCCTCTTCTCTCATAAGTTCAGGTTCATTTGATTTAGGCTTGATTGGTGAGTTGACTGGGATAGATTTTGGCTTTGGAATTAGCTTGTCTCGGATGGTCTTGTCAATCACCTTGTCAATTCTTAGTGTAGTGACAACTTGGGCTTGAACCTGTGGAATTTCCATGGATGAAGGATTTCCCACCTGAAATTGGCCTTGTGGTGGTTTTGGTTGGGCAGGAAACTTGCCCTTTCCATGTGTGGTCATGGATTGGGTCAACTTTTGAATGTGACTTTTAAGATCCTCGAAAGATTGAGTGGTTTGAGTTTTGAAGTCAGTGAAAGCCTGAGTGGAATTATGGTTGTAGTTCATTTGGCTTTGCATGAATTGGTTCAGTGTGTCCTCAAGGTTCTCTTTTGTGGTGGTTGGTATGGTTGGTATTCGGGAGGTCCTTGAGGTGGTGGGTGTGAACCTTGTTGGTGGTTCATGGGAGTTTGTGTTCCTCCAACTAAAGTTCAGGTGGTTCTGCCACCCTGGATTGTATGTTTTAGAGTATGGGTTGGAGAAAGGCTTGTTGAAATTAGAGACAACATTTGTTTATTCCAACAAAACCTCTTTGAATGCGGGAATTGTGAGACACTCCCCATTAGGGTGTCCTGTTAGCGCACTGATCCCACACACTTGTTCTGTGGGAGAGCTAACATCAATTTGATGAACTTTTTTCATCTCTAAAGCTTCAAGCTTTCGAGATGTGGTGGACATTTTTACTCTAAGGTCATCATCATCTTTCAAGACATACTTGCCCCCTTGGGAAGTAGATGGTTTGGCTTCAATAGTTGTGGGGGAGGCAGTGCCCCACATCTGAGAACTGTCAGATATGGTGTCAAAGAAATGGAATGCCTCCTCCAGACTTTTTCCCATAAACTCTCCTTGAGCCATCATTTCGACAAACTGACGTAGTCTACTCGACAGGGAGTCATAGAAAAATCCTACCAAGGTCCAATTCTCAAAAGCATGGTGTGGGCAAGACTAGAGTAGATCCTTGAATCTCTCCCAACTTTGTAAAAGGTTTCTCCTTCTTTGACCAAAAAATTCACGATTTGCCTTTTCAATGCATTAGTGCGGTGTAGAGGAAAAAACTTTCTGAAAAATTCATTTTGTAATGCTCGCCAGTCAGGTATTGAAAGAGTTTTTAAAGAATTTAGCCATTGTTTAGCTTTATCCCTTAAGAGAAAAAGGGAAAAGTTTCATCTTGGCCAAGTCAGAATTGTCTTGAAAAGTTCCACATACTTCCTCAAAATCTTTTATATGCATGTATGGGTTTTCTGTTTCGAGTCCACGAAATTGAGGAAATAGTTGAACTGTCCCCATCTTTAGAGTAAAGGGGGGTGCATCTTCAGGAAAAATAAAACAAGAGGGGACACTATTCCTTGTGGGATTCAAGTAATCCCTCAGAGTTTGAATGTTAGGTACTTCCCTTTCCCTTACAGGATTTCCTCTTGTCTCTCACCATTTGCCATTTTACTTTTACAAGAGTTTGCTACTGATCTAGGTGAAAGTGGTTCAGATTGATTCACAGATCCAGAAGATTCAGCTGGTAAATTTTGATCATGAGGGACGTTTTCAGACATAATAGTAATTAACACAACTTTATATACAGTAAAGCAAAGTTATACACAAAAATGAGGTCTTTTTACCTTTTACCGTAAAACACCTTTCAAAGCTCCCTGGCAACGGCGCCAAAAACTTGGCTTGATCCGAAATGTGTACATCCAAGTGCAGGCGGTCAAGCTGTAGTAATAATCCGGTGAAGTCCGGATTCGAATCCACAGGGAGCTATGATTGGTGTTTTGAAGCAAGCAGTAATAGAGACCAAGTAACTTTCAGAAATTTTGCTTGTTTGGAGTGGTGGGGTTTTCTTGATTAGAATAGAAGATTCTTTTCAATAGTTTTCTAGACAAAATATAAGATTCTCAAAAGAGAACAGCCACTCTTTAGCTCGAGGATCAGGACATGTAATAGAGTATCCATTTTGTTATGTTTGTACTTTATAACTCAATTAACTCCCGTGTCAACAGCAAGGTAATCAAAAGATAAAGATGGACTATGTGAATTAAGCACATGATTCTGATGCCTTTCTAGAAGTTTACAAGAATTGTCTATGCCGAGACTTAACCCGTCTACAAACAAGCAAGTGTTTCTACAAGGCATCCAACCATGGCATTAATGATCCATTCTTTGAATAAAGCGCAATGATAGTGGGGATAAAGATTGTCATTAAGAGCTAGCCGGGGTACTTGCATTAAACCAACGGATATTTCTATGCAGGAGTCATCCGTATCATAGATTGAGCCATTGGTTATACAAAGTACCTCAACTTTACTAGGTGCATTCAATCATCCGATGAACAGGTGGAGTATAAAGCATTAAAGCATGAAGAAGTTGCACAAACATAACTTTCGGGTAATCTTTACATATTCACACCTCTTACTAAAGAGTGAATAAGGAACTACTTACTCGTCATGGCTTTGGTCATGCTAGACAAGTGAGTGATACTCATCCCTCCAAGTGGAGGAGCTACTTAGTGAGATTACAATAAACGAAAAGCTAATCTTCAACGAAGAATAAGTGAATCACGTCCCACCCTTCTTGGCTTTGGTAAAGCTCTAAAAAAGTGGAAGAGTTTTACTCTTCTAAGAAAGAAGGATGCTCAAGCAATGGAAGTGAAATACATGAACAAGAAAAGTAGAAGAAAACTAGTTGCTTTTGGAGGGTTTCCACCACAACCAAAAGATTAACTACCTCTCTTGATACTTTGTAAGTAAAAGCAAATAAAACTACAGGGAGTCTAAGCCTCCATCATGGTTGTCATAACATGAATGTAAAGACTTAGCATAAGTAAATGAAAGACTTCAACTACAAGGGGAGTCTAAGCCTCCAACATAGTTGATATAAATGAAAAATGAAAGCATAAACATGAAGTATTCAAGAACTAGATTACTAAACATTCTTACAAGAATAAAGATTACTCCCCTATTTACTCTACAAGAGGAAGAATGTCATTTAAGCTCCCAACAAGGGAGTATTTATAGGCAAGGAAGGAAGGGGGTAGGAGATAGGTGAGGATGAGTGAATAGTATTTTCGGCCCATGGGAATCAACTATTTTGCAGGCAGTCTGCAGGGGGATGTTCGAGCGTTATCTGGCGTTCGAACGTCAAGTCTGCCTTTGCTTTGATGGCGTTCGAACGTCATCTTTCTTCCACTCAAGTGGTCTATAGTCACTGACTTGATTTCTGACTTAGTCACTTCCACATGTCTTGACATCATTGACTGTACACTCAGTCACTCAAGACAACGTTCGAACGTGGAGTGACGTTCGAACGCTGTACTCAAGTGCTTCTGGTTCTTCTCTCTTACTGCAACATGCCAGGTTCCAGTGATGTAGTCTTTTTAGGATTCCAGAGGACGTTCAAACGTGGAGTGGCGTTCGAATGTGGTACTCAAGTACCTCAACATTTCCCTTTGTTGACTGCAACAAGCCGTGTCTCAGCAGCTGGTCTTGGCAGGGTTTCAGATGACATTCAAACGTGGGTTGACGTTCAAACGTCCTTGCTTTGTTCCAACCTTCTGCATTTTTGCTCCCTTTTGTGTTGGTGTTACATTCAAGAGTGATTTTTGTTGTTCTTGGGCCTTTGTTCACTTTAGGACCTGAAATGTCACTACTTAAACTCCATCAAAGCACAATTAGTCCAAAAAGGCATAGTAAAATTTGTTAACTTTACGCACGAATCAGCTTACATCACACATTAGCTCAAATGACAAATCCCACTTTGGTGCAACTATCAGAGGGGCAGTTATGAGCTTCTTTTTCAACACCTTGAAGGCCTGTGTGCATGCCTTATCAAAATTGAAGGGTACATCTTTCTCTAAAAGGTTGCACAAAGGCTTCGTGATCTTGGAAAAGTCTTTTATGAATCGTCTATAAAATCTTGCATGTCCCAAAAGACTCCGAACTCCCTTTACTAATGTTGGTGGTGGTCGATTTTCAATAGTCTCTATTTTTGCCCTGTCCACCTCTATCCCAATAGCAAAAACTTTGTGCCCCAAAATAATGCCTTCTTGAACCATGAAGTGACAATTTTCCCAGTTTAATACCAAGTTTGCTTCCACACATTTTTTCAGCACAAAAGTTAGGTTCTTTAAACATATGTCAAAGCTATCTCCAAATACCAAAAAATCATTCATAAATACCTCAAGATTTTGTTCAACCATGTCAGAAAATATTGCCATCATGCATCGTTGAAACATTGCAGGTGCGTTGCATAATCCAAAAGGCATCCTCCAAAATACAAAGGTTCCATAGGAGCAGGTAAACGTAGTCTTCTCCTAATCCTCAGGTGCTATTGTGATCTGATTATAGCAAAAAATAACCATCCAAAAGACAATAAAATTCATGCTCAGCTAATCTGTCAAGCATTTAATCAATGAACAATAGAGGGAAGTGATCTTTTTGAGTTGTCTTATTGAGTTTGCCATAATCCATACATATTTGCCACCCAGTCACTGTCCATGTTGGAATTAACTCGTTGTTTTCATTGGACACTACCATCATGCCTCCTTTCTTCAGAACACATTGAACTGGACTAACCTATGAACTGTCTGTGATAAGGTATATGATTCCGGCATCCAACAACTTGATGATTTCTTTCTTGACCACCTCCTTCATGATAGGATTTAATTGATGTTGTTGCTCAATCATGGGCTCAGCATCATCTTCAAGCACAATTTTGTGCATACAAATTAAGGGATTAATACCCCTAATAACTGCGATAGACCATCCTAAAGTCGTTTTTTACTCACGAAGGACTCGTAATAGCTTACTTTCCTGAAATTCATCAAGTGAAGCAGAAATAATAACAGGTAAAGTAAAAGAGTCACCCAAATACGCATACCACAGATGATTTGGAAGAGGTTTAAGCTCCAATAAAGATGGTTTTTCCAAAGATGACTTTTGCATGAGTAGAGCTTCCCAAATGATCCAAAGTTTCAAACTGCTGCTTAAACTTAACAACCCGTGAAGAAGCATTCAACCATTGTACATACTCTAAAGGAGCAGGGTTGTCCAAAGCAATGGAACTAAAAAGTGATGTCTCAAGGGGATCTGAAATATAGCTTCCTACGAATATCTCATTTACTGCATCTTCCACCAAATCAACCCAAAAATATTCTTCTGCTTCCTTAGGAAATTTCATAGCTAAAAATATATTAAATGTCATCTCTTGATCTTGGACTCGCATAGTTAGCTCACCTTTCTGTACATCGATAAGTGTTCTCCCCATTGCTAAGAATGGTCGTCCAAGAATAATAGGTATTTCCCTATCTTCCTCACAATCTAAGACTATGAAATCAGCTGAAAAAATGAACTTATCCACTTTAACTAGAACATCCTCAACTATGGCCCTTGGATAAGTGAGTGATCTATCTGCAAGCTGTAATGTAACATTAGTAGGTTTTGCTGCATTCAAACCTAATTGCTGATAAATTGAGAGCGGCATTAAGTTAATACTAGCTCCCAAATCACACAATGTTTTCCCAAAAAATTGACTGCCTATTATGCATGAAATTGTAAAGTTACCCAGATCTTTGAGCTTTGGTGGTAGCTTCTTTTGAAGAATAGCACTACATTCCTCCGTAAGTTCCACTGTCTCAAAATCACCTAGTTTTCTCTTTCATGACAGAATTTCCTTCATAAATTTCACATAGCTAGGCATATGCTCCAATCCATCTACGAAAGGGATATTAATTTAGAGCTTCTTGCACACTTCCAAAATTTTTTAGAAGTGTTTATCCAACTTATGTTTCTGCAAACGTTGTGGAAATGGCACGGGAGGCACAATAGGACTCTGCTTGCCTCCATTAGAACATGCAACTGGATTCTCTTCTTTCTTTTCATGTTCCACATTCTTCCTATCTTTATCTTCATCCTTACTATCATCTGGGATTGTTTTGGAGTTCCACCAACAACTTCAGGTAACTCTTTTCCATTTTGTAATGTAATAGCCTTGCATTGTAGTGCTCCTTACCTTCTCTCTTAGGAGTGATCTCCGTATCACTAGGTAAAGTGCATTCAGGTCAGTTGTTAATGGCATTATCAAGTTAACCCATTTGATTTTTCAGGTTTCGAATTTATTCTTCCTAACTGTACATCCTTGTCTCATTCTGTGTTATATAGCTAGAAAGAAGCTCCTCCAAATTCAACTTATTTTCCTGCTGTGGTGGAGCTTGATTCTGAAAGCCTGGTGGGTATGATTGTCTTGGAGTAAAGGTTTGGGCTTGATTATTATTCCATGAAAAGCTCAGATGATTCCTCCAACTAGGGTTATAATTGTTGGAATTGTTGCTATATTGCTGCCTGTTATGGTTACCTATGTATTGTACCGACTCTGGATTAATTGCACATTGATCACTCGGATGTTCCCTGCACACAATTCACAAATAACTGCCACACTCTAAATAGGCTGCACCCCTAAAGCATCAATCTTCTTTGTCAATGAAGCAACATTTCCAGCCAATGCAGTAACTGCATCAACTTCATAAATCCCAGCTACCTTTGGCTAATTGATCCTTGTAGAGGGCCACTGATAATTTTTGGCAGCCATCATCTCCAATAACCCGTAAGCTTCATCAAAATTTTTTTCCATTAATGCCATACTTGAAGCTGCATCGATACTAGTCCCAGTAGCACTAAACAACCCATTATAAAACGTTTGAACTTGTAACCACTTAGGAATACTATGGTGAGAGCATTTTTGGAGTAAGTCCTTAAATCCCTCCCAAGCTTCATACAGGGTCTCAGAATCATGTTGTGCAAATGAGGTGATGTCATTCCTTATCTAGTTTTAGCTGGTGGAAAGAGTTTAGCTGCGAATTTTTGAGCTAAATTTGTCCACATGGTAATAGAACCTAGTGGCAATAAATGCAACCAACTCTTTGTCATATCACGAAGTGTGAAAGGGAAAAGTCAGAGTCTAATCGTATCTTCAATAACCCCGTTATACTTGAACATGTTGTGAATCTCCAGAAAACTCACCAATGATTGTTTGGGTCATCGTTAGGCAAACCCCAAAACTGTACTAAATTCTGAATCATTTGGATGGTATCCGGCTTGATCTTGAAACTGTTTGCTTGAATTGCTGGCCTTTGAATGCTCGATTGTATTTAAATAACAAGCGGCATAGCGTAATCCCTTAGCAATTTATGTTCATCTTCCACCATAGTTTTTTGATTATTTACTTCTTGACACTGCTTTTGCAAGTTTTAGAGCCTTCTTTCAATTTCATCTTCGTTCGGTAGTAGCTCCTGACCTATAGATCATGTTTGCGTACAAAATTCAAGAGTACTTGCAAAAGCAATTAAAACAGAAAATTAAATAAGTTTAAACTAATATCAAATTGATTAAAATTAATATTGAAATGATTACTAGAATAAGTCCCCGGCAACAGGGCCAAAAACTTGTTGTCCGAATTTGATATTGACAATTTGCGTGCAAGTATACATGATCAATAAGTAATAAAGTGATAAGTAGAGTATCGTTTCCACAGAGATTTATTACAAATAATGTCCAAGTACTAACTTTGTATCAATTCAATTTCATTTAAACAATTGAAATTGAACTATGAAGTGACTAATTTAAAACTAAATCTAAACGTAATAATCAAGGATTGAATTTACCAGATAAAAGAACTTAAGATTACAACTTCCCCTAATGCTTCATATAAATTTTTTTATTTTTTTTCTAGTTAGTTGATCAAAATAAGTTGTTAACTGAGAACTCAAAATTATTTATCAAACCTCTTCAGATAGTTAGATAAAAATATCTCTCCCAATTAAATTGCTATATTCCTATGCAAAATAATTTGAAAAATATTCATTAAGTTCAAACTCTCATAAAAGTTACACACGACATATAGGTATATTTCTATCATATACACAAACCCAGCTTTCAATCCGAAGAAGAATTAACCAGATGCACGTAATCATTTTCAGATCTAAACCTAGAATTCATCTCCCAATTTCATCTAGGAAATCAAATTAATTATAGGCCACACAATCATATATATTAAGCACAAAATATGATAAACAACTTATATATGATCAATAAGAACTAGAAACGAGAATGGATCAATTTAACTAAACATCAGGTTCCATTGCAACCTTAATAAAAATTTAGTTCATAAAGTAATTGAAAAACATCATTCTCAAATTCATCAACATCTTAGAAAATCAAAAACTAAAAGCAAGAGAAAAAAATAAAACTTAGTTGCAATCTTCAATCTCTCTCTAGCCTTCAAGTCCAATGTTCTTCGTGTCGCTTCCTTTGATCCTTGCCTTCCATTTTTTATCAATCCTTGGTTAACCCTCTATTAGCAGCCCCTAATATCAGTATATTTTCATCTCAACTCAAACCCTAGCATATATGTAGTATTAGAGTTCAATTTCGGCTCAAAACCAAGTCAAAATTCACGCCCACATTAAAACAGGCGCTGCAACCCTTAAAATCAGCGCAGGGGCGCTAACTTTCTGCCCTTCTAGCGCTGTTCCTAGAGCTACGGCGCTGACCCCATTTTATGCCTATGGCTGGCCTTGTTGCTTAGTCTTCAAATAATCCAACACTTAGGCTACCAAATGACCTTGTTTCCTTCCAAATGATCTTGTTTCCTTCCAAATGATGATCCCTACAAAATAACATTAAAACATACAAAACAAATAAAAATGAACATAAAGTACTTGGAAACGTACAATTTCATCAAGCTAAGAGTACTCAATTCGTAGGTGTAAAACTCACTCATCAACTATTGCTCTACATGGCTCGTACCAAAAGAACTGAGCCAATTCCTCCATGACCTTTGGATGTTAGTGCCTGCAAGAGAGGTGGGGAAGGGCCAAGTGGTGAACATGGAGAGCAGAAAAAAAAAAGTGAGGAACGATGCTAGGTACCAAAGCATCGAAGAAAAAATGTGACTTATGAGAGGTTCGTGGAGATCCTTGGGCGTGACCAATGAGGTTGTGAGGATTATCGAGGCTCGCGGGATTAAATTTTGGTTCAAGCCTATGAATGGATTCAATTTGTCTCTATGCCGAGAGTTTTACCAAAAACTCAAGGTGGTGGACGAGGACGGGATGGTCTTGAGGACGAATATGAGAGGTAAGGTTTTTGACTTGACCCCTACTGTGATTGCCACTCTCATGGAGTATGAGAGGCCACCTCCCTCCACACCTATGTACCCCCATAACATCCTGAGGGTCAAGACCATCCCAGAATACGTAGCTTTAATGTACGAGGACCCGACTCAGTTTAAAGGAACTGTTCAAGTCGGGGGCCTCAAACATGCCTACGGAATAATGAACAAGATTTTGCGCTATAACCTTTTTCCAAGGGGCGCCGAGAAGACCCCTAATGTTGAGAAGCTTGCCCTTTTAGATGCAGTGATGACGGGGAAAGCCTTGGATATCTCACTCTTTATCTAGGAGGTAATGAAGGAATTCGCCCAGGCTCAAAAAACCAAAGGAAAACGTCCCTTTTGGAAACTTGGTGACCCGCATGTGCGATCATTTCAAAGTAAAGGGGTACGCCTTTGATAAGATCACTCCACCTAACATCAGGGCTATAGGGAAGGCTAGTAGTAGTAAGAGGTCTACTATGACTCGGGGAGAGCGTATCAGGGCCTCAGGACCAAGGTCATCAAGTGCAAGACCATCCTCTGAGGAGCCATCTGTTCCTGGGTCTTCCATTTATGCACCGGAGCACTCAGTGTCTTAGTGCCTTGATGCATTGGAGGAGACGGTTTACGGGAACTCGACGATGATGACTAGACTATTCCAGCAAACATTCCCTGGCAAGCCAATTCCTGCTAGACCACCACCTCAGGATGTTGGACCCTCCACCCCCTCAACTTCCATCATAGTCGAGGTGGGGGACTCAAAGGAGGAGGATGATGATGAGGAAGGCTCTGAGAAGGACTCTGGAGAGGTGACTATTGGTGGTGATGATGATGATGGAGATGGTGGTGATGGAGATGATTAGTAGGATACAATTGTTTTTGTCTTTTCTTATTGTTTTGGGTTGTACATGATCAGTAATGGAGTTATCGGCCTAGTAGAAGAGTTCTTAGGAATTAGAGGTCGTTTGTTTTCTTTTTGAATGCTAACTCCATGTACTCAAATTTTGAAAAGAATTAATGAAATACCACAGTTTTTATTCCATCTTGCCAAATTTCATTTCGTAAAATTGCATTGTGATTTGTATTTTGATTATGGGATGAATTGCTGGTGTAAATGGATTGTTGTATTTTTATACTCTTGGTTGGAAAATAAACTTTGCTAGGAACTAGCAAAGCTCAAGTTGGGGGGTGTAATTAGCACAAAACATTGCATATTTTTATGTACTTGTACATCCCTTTTACACTTGTTTTTGCAGTTAAAATGAGCGGAATCGCAATGTTCGAGCTTTTAATGTTGTTTTCGTATATTTACAGAAAAAAAAAACGGTGCTTGTTAGGCCCTGTCATGATGCTTGAGTTGATTGGAGATGGGATGGAGGCTTGATGTTTGCTTGAAAGGTGGAGGAACCAAGAATTTTGCAAAACAAGGAAAAACCTACCAGTAAGGTCTATCGGTAGGTTTTGGCTACTGGACCGGCACCTACCACAAAACTACCGGTATTTTTTGCCTACTAAAGTAAAACCTACCGGTAGGTTTTCCACGATCTACCGGTAGGTTTTACTGACACAAGATAGATTCTGCATCTCAAGCTCTACAACTTTTGGGGTCCCACCATTGGGTATCCCACTAGTCCCTGACACTCCTTACACACAAGACACCCCCATTTCACCCTAGATTAGACCTTTGGATGCTTGGACATAAATGAAGAGATAAAGAATGGGTGAAGCTGGGTGTGCAAGCTAGGCCTGCACTAGCCTGTCCAACCTGTCCTTTTCAGCCCCTATTGATTGGGATCACATTGCAGAGGCTAGGGAAGACTCCATGGATGTTTTGGAAGGCTCCAATTCAGAATTATGCAATATACATTTTAATATAGGGAGAGAAACTTAGAGGTTTTAAGAAAGAAGATGAATAGTACTAGAGAGAGAAGTGAATATTTTTGTATTCTCTTCAATACATTGCCTTATAATCTATTGTAAGACTCGTTTAAGCTTTGTTTAATGTCTTTAATGTCATTTATTACAAGCACATTTCAAGTTTAGTCTTTCATTTTGGATTTCACCATTAATGCATTCAAGTTCTTCATTTTCAAGCTTTCAAATGGGTCTTAAATGCACTTTCCTATAGTTTATGTTTTCTTGCATTAACTTAGCTCCAATCTTTATTCCTTTGCAATGTCTTTTCGTTACATTATTTTCTTTGCTTTAAGTCCGTGTAGCTAAGCTTTTAAGTTGGCTAGTCCAAGGGAGAGCTCCTCTTGGGCATGTCATTCAACTCATTTTCTTTTCCCCTCGTAGTGTACGTTGATTCGGTTTAACTGGGTTAAGTGTGGACGTGGTTGTGAGTCTTTGATATCCCGTAGACTTGTCAAGGGGTATGCTTGGATCCTCACCTCCATCCTAGTCCCATGCTTTGCATGAATCAATCGAACATCTAGACACCATTGGAGGAAGGTCTCAAGTTGAGTTGGCATTCCCATTGGAATGAACCCTTCGGATTAGCCAACACTTGTTTCCCATTTCATTTTTAGCAAAAACACAAACACCAAACTCAAACTCAAAGATTTTTACACTTTACCCTTTTTCACCAAAAATCCCCTTCAACACGATTCACCTCCTTCCCTAAGGAGACGACCTTAGAATACGATTTTCAAGTAAAACATGACACACAAAAGTCTCTTTGCACTTGTGGAGCATTTTATTCACACACACACACATACATTTCATTCCACTATTATTTTGTTTCTCCATTTCTTACATCATTCCGAGGGAGAGTGACACTCCCCTATCCCTATAAGCCATACACACACCGAGGGATGATGTCTGGAGATTAGTGAATACAACGAAAACAACCAAGCAGAGGTCTTCTCCTGATCTGACTCATACATCATGATTTGGTTATATCCTGAGAATGCATCCATGAAAGACAATAACACGTAACCAGTAGTGGCATCAAGAAATATGTCAATCCTCGATAATGGGAAGTTGTCTTTTGGGCAAGCTTTATTCAAATTGGTGAAGTCTACACATAGGCACCAATTTTTGTTGCTTTTCTTTTCTAGTACCACATTGGCTAACCATAGTGGATACTACACTTCTCTAATGAATTTAGCCCCCAAAGCTTTGCTACTTCTTCCTGTATTATGTGGTTTCATTTTGGGGTGAAACTTACCCACTTTTATCGGACTGGCTTAAAGTTAGGGCTGACATTCAACTTTTGGATCCTTCCAATGCGGCCCTCAAGTTCTCCTTTAGCATCCTTCCAATGTAAGTAACCTATTTAGGAGAATTCCCAAGCTGTATAGATTTTAAATCTTCTACTGGCTACAGGCATTCTAGCTCTCCCCTGTGATCCAAGGAATCTACTTGAATAGTTTGCCACTACTTTCCTTTAATGGAGGATACATAACATTCATAGGCCACAACTTAATCTCCCCGTACATCTACAACTCCTTATTTGGTTGGGAACTACATGAGTAGGTGGTATGTAAACAGTAATACCCTCATTGCATTAAGTCTAGGGTGGCCTAAAATAACATTGTATGCTGATGGGCATTCCAGAATCAAGAAATTCGTCATGATTGTGGTCTGTCGTGGTGCTGATTTAGTTGTAATTGGTATGACGATGGACCCATTTGAATGAGCTCTCTCTCTTGAAAAATTGATGAGTGGTGTGGTTATAAGAACTAGCCTTTCTCTGCCAATGTTTAACCTGCCGAAGCTGGGGTAAATATGATATCAAACGAGCTCTTGCTATCAATCAAAATTCTTTTTACTGTGTAGTTGGCAATCGTTAAAGTGACCACCAACAGATCATCATGCGGATACTAGATTCCTCTCATACCTTCTTTGGAAAAGGTAATTAGGGGTTCTACTTGAGGCTTTTTCCCTGGGTTTACTAAGCTTACCTCCAACTCATCTAATTTTGCTCTTCGTGCCTGTACTTTCCTAGCGGAGCTACTCTCTTTTTCTCTTGAAATGCCTCCAACAGGCTGTTGGTATTGAACTTCGTTCTAGGGAGGCTGAGCTTCGTTCTCTCTATTGATGGTAGTGCTCTATACACCTCCCCAAATGGCCTTTCTAGATCAAATCCTCTATTTGGTCTTTCAAGACCTGACAATCGACGGTGTTATGGCCATGATCTTGGTGGAAGAGACAATATTTGTTCCTAGATCTCCTATTGGGAGGAGTTTTCAACTTTACAAGCCATTTGAGCACTCTCTCATCTTGTATTTGGAAGAGGATTTACTCCACATAACTGTTTAAGGGGGTGTACCTTGAAGTTAGCTCATTGTTACGCAGACCTAATCGATCCCTCACACTTACCCACTCGGTGCGATTATTCTTTGGACTACTTGACTTTTCCTTCCTACTTGCGGGATCTCACCTCCTTTTATCATCTCTCTAGTCCTCTCGCTTTTCTTCCTAATTCTTTCGAGCTAGGAGAGTGTCTTTGGCATTCATGATGCATTGAGCACTCTCCAAGAGCTCAACTATGGAGGAGGGTGGTTCTTTGGAGAGAGAAAAGAAGAACTGAAAGGGTTGGAGACCTCCCATAAAGGCAGTCAGAGCAACCTTATCATCAACATTGTCAATCTGTAATAACTCCATTGTGAAACGATTTATGTATTCTTGAAGTGTTTCATTTTTGGATTGCTTGATATTGAGAAGGTAGGTCAGTGGTTTCCTGTGAGGGTATGAGCACAAAATATTGCATATTTAACGGCCTCATTACATCCATTTTAACTCAACTTTGTATCTAAGTACTTAGAGTTAGCTGAAATTATGAATAATGTTGAATTTTCGATGTTACAGGAAATTATAGCGTAAATCATGTATTTTGGAACCTTGTAACTGAGTATGGATGTGTGGTGAAGACATGGACACATTACATGAGGATTCAGAGGCTTAAAATTGAAAGAAATCAAAGAGTTATTGGTACTTGGGAACATAGGCACCAGCATCCGCACCATTTGGTAGCATTACTTTGGTTTTCCTCCTTTTAGACCATGATCCACATCGAATCTGAAAACGTGCAAAACATGAAAGTTGTAGATTAGGATGGCCTCTGTATTGTATCAACATTGCAGCTTAATTGGATGGTTGGATCAAAAGTTATGATGATTCTACGAAAATTGGTCTGGAGTAGGAGACGTACCAATATGCAGTACCAGTATGCTCTGCTGAATGTCCAAAATGCCTGCAAATCATGCTCCATTTGATTGGGGGTCCCACCATTGATTCTCCCACTTGTCCCCTAACATATTTTACATATATACATGCCTCCTACACCCCAAAGTCAGCAAAGGAAGGTAGGGATGAGGAGGAAAGAGAAATATGGAGGCATGGTGGGCAGTAGGCTAGGCTTGTCCTAGCTTACCCAAGCCATCTTCTCAGCCTCCTATGGATGGGAGGCTTGTCACACACCCAAGGGAGACTCTCATGGATGAAAATGCAGAGCTCTCACACTCCATATATTCAGCATTCACAAGCCATTAAAGGGGTGGCTACCTAAGCTTAGGAGTAGTCCAAGGAAGAGGATGATGAATAGTAGATAGAAAAACTTAGATTTTTGCATTTTCTACTCCATTTCAATTGTAGTAAGCTTTAAATTTCTTGTAATCCTTAACTCTTGCACTTTAATCTCATTTATTTCAAGTATATTGCAAGTTTAGTTACATGTTCTAGTTTCTACCATTAATGCTTTCAAGTTCTTCATTTTCAAGCTTTAAAATGGGTATTGCATATTTTTCTTCTTAGTTTAAGTTTTCTTGCTTTAAGTTAAGTTCCATGTTTCCTTTCTTCATTATGTCTCTTTACGTTATGCATTTCCTTCCTAATTTCATGAGTAGCTAGATTTTTAATTGGCTAATCCAAGGGAGACCTCCTCTTGGTTTGCCATTTCAACTTATTTTCTTTCCCCCTCTCGGTGTACGATGTTCTAGTTTGATTGGGTTGAGAGTGGATGCGGTTATGAGTCTTTGATATTTCGTAGGCCTAGTCACGGGTTATGCTTGGATCTTCACCTCCATCTCGTCCCTAGCTTCTCATGAATCAATTGTTCATCTAAGCACCATTGGAGGAAGGTTTCGAGTTGAGTTGTATTCCCATTGGAATGACCTCTTTGCATTAGCCAACACTTGTTTTATTTCATTTCCATCAAAAACACAATTCACAAAACTCAACCATCAAAAAGATTTTACACTTTGCATTTTTCACAAAATCACCTTCACACACTTGAACTTTCCTTCCCTGAGGAGACGACCTTGGAATACTCATTCCAAGTAAAACACAACAAACAAAAGTCTTCTTGCACTTGGGAAGCATTTTTGCTCACTTGCACATTTCATTTTCCACCATTCCCTTGCCCTTTCTTTTGACATCATTCCAAAGGAAAGACATTCCCCTTCACACACACATCATACATACACATTGAGGGAAGATGTTAAGATGTTAGGATACTCAAACGAAAAACATCAAGTATTTTTGGCGCCATTGCCGAGGAAGGTTAAGCGTCGAGTTCAATTTTGGGCAGCATAGGTAAGTCTTGTGATTTTCATCACGGGCCAAGGTATGTCGTCTCTTTTGTAAATAGCTTGTGTTTTATGTAATGTCTTATAGTTTTTATGAAATGTATCAAATGCTCAAAATTTTTAAAATATGTGTGAGATTTGTGATGAGTATGAGCACATCACTAGTGAGTGCCCAATAAATTATCTGGTTCAATACTTTGCATGCGAAGGTTCAAATTTAATTTTGGCCTCCAAAAATTTTTACCCTGACCACTATGTTACACCAAGTTATCCGAGTTATGGTTGGGAGAATGAATCTTATAATTTTGAATTCAAAGAGTTGAACAAAAAAAAATTCAAGAAAAAGAGAAAACCGGGTGAAAAGAAGAAAAGAGGTACAAAACAAAAAGGAAAATGTTAAGAAATAGAGAGTGAAGTGATGGTGTTAACTAAAAATCCCATAGAAAGGGAGATCTTTTTGAAATAAATGTCATGCACTCGAAACAACCCTCTTTGTTATCCTATATCCTTTGTTCATTTACCTAGATATCACCCCAATGCTTCATTACATATGAGAGTCTAAATGATCTAGAGACGCATGGGGGATGCATACTTTTAAAAAAAAAGATAAATTGGTTTTGCTATCTAATGCCCTAGCATTCCTTTCATGAGACTATGTCAAGGTTGTTTCATTGTTATGCATGTATTTCATTTTTGGATTATATGTTAGCATACTTCGGTTTTTGCATAATATTCTATCTCACATATACACATGGAAAGCATGCTAGGATAATCATAGTGTGATTCATTATTGAGAGAAACCCTTGGTGAGTTTTGCATTAAAGCTTAATTTGGATAGCTAAAGTGAATGTGAACTCCATTGAGTAAATGCTTAAATTACATATTCATTTCACACACACACAAGTTTTGAAAGGAAATGTGTAGGTGTATACTCTAAAATAGCATTTAAAGCTATGATGTGTTTCATGTGTGATTAGTTTAGGTGTGTTGAACAATGTTATTGTTGACATCCCAGTGCTAGTTAAGATAAGGGAAAATGCTTTAAATATTGGATACTAAGAAAAGAAGATTATAGGTACCTTCACTGAAAACCTTCACGAGACAAAACTCGTCTACTAGGGATCACTTAGGGATTTAAAGGCTTGTTGCATATGCTAAACACAATTGCGGAATTAGTATAGGTTTATCTTTGTTTGCTTAATTTTCATATTTTGTTTGCTAGGGACTAGCAAAGCTTAAGTTGGGGGGTGTGATGAGGACAAAATATTGCATATTTAATGGCCTCATTACATGCATTTTAACTCAACTTTACATCTAAGTACTTAAAGTTAGCTGAAATTATGAATAATGTTGAATTTTCGATGTTGCAAGTAATTACAACATAAATCATATATTTTAGAACCTTGCAACTGAGTATGGATGTGTGGTGAAGACATGGACACATTACATGAGGATTCAGAGGCTTAAAAGTGAAAGAAATCAAGGAGATATCGGTGCTTGGGAACATAGGCACCAGCATCCGCACCATTTGGTAGCAGTATTTCGATTTTCCTCCTTTTTGACTATGATCCACTTCGAAATTGAAAACGTGCAAATATTAAAGTTGTAGATCAAGATGACTTTTGTATTGTGTCAAAATGTCAGCTACAGCGGACCGTTGGATCAAAAGTTATGACGATTCTACAAAAATTGGTCTGGAGCAAGTGACATACCGGTACGCTTATGCTATTGGAGTTCGCAGTACCGGTACTCTTTGCTGAATGCCTAGAATCGTGTTCCACTTGCTTGGGGGTCTCACCATTGATTCTCCCACTTGCCCCCTGACATATTTTACATATATATACATGCCTCCTACAACCCAAAGTCAGCAAAGGAAGGTGGAAGATAAGAGAGGAGGAGAGAGAAATATGGAGGCATGGTGGGTTGTAGGCTAGGCTTGTCCTAGCCTGCCCAAGCCATCTTCTCAGCCTCTTATGGATGGGAGGCTTGTCACACACCCTGGGGGGGCCCTCATGGACGAAAATGCAGAGCTCTCACACTCCATATATTCAATATTCACAAGCCATTGAAGGGGTGGCTACCTAAGCTTAGGAGTAGTCCAAGAAAGAAGATGATGATAGTAGATAGAAAAGCTTAGATTTTTGCATTTTCTTCTCCATTTCAGTTGTAGTAAGCTTTAAATCTCTTGTAATCCTTAACTCTTGCACTTTAATCTCATTTATTTCAAGTATATTGCAAGTTTAGTTACATGTTCTAGTTTCTACCATTAATGCTTTCAAGTTCTTCATTTTCAAGCTTTAAAATGGGTATTGCATATTTTTCTTCTTAGTTTAAGTTTTCTTGCTTTAAGTTAAGTTCCATGTTTCCTTTCTTCATTATGTCTCTTTACATTACGCATTTCCTTCTTGTTGTCATGAGTAGCTAGATTTTTAGTTGGCTAATCCAAGGGAGACCTCCTCTTGGGTTTGTCATTTTAACTCATTTTTTTTCCTCCTCTCGCTATACAATGGTCCGGTTTGACTGGGTTGAGAGTGGATGAGGTTGTGAGTCTTTGATATCTCGTAGGCCTAGTCACTAGTTATGCTTGGATCCTCACCTCCATCTCATCCCTAGCTTTCCATGAATCAATCGTTCATATAAGCACCATTGGAGGAAGGTTTCGAGTTGAGTTGGTATTCCCATTGGAATGACCTCTTTGGATTAGCCAACACTTATTTTATTTCATTTCCATAAAAAACACAATTCACAAAACTCAACTATCAAAAAGATTTTACACTTTGCATTTTTCACAGAATCACCTTCACACACTTGAACTTTCCTTCCCTAAGGAGAAGACATTGGAATACTCATTCCAAGTAAAACACGACAAGAAAAAGTTTTCTTGCGCTTGGGAAGAATTTTTGCTCACTTGCAAATTTCATTTTCCACCATTCTCTTGCCCTTTCTTTTGACATAATTCCAAAGGAGAGTGACACTCTCTTTCACACACACATCATACATACACATTGAGGGAAGATGTTAAGAGGTTAGGATACTACAACGGAAAACATCAAGCATGAGGCCGGCCTTCGATTAAATGCCTAGATGAAAGAGGTGCTTAACTCTCTAAATGTGTTAATCGAGCCCAGCTTCAGTTTGTTGGACTAGTCTCTGTTGTCCCCTTGAGTGTAGTAGCGAATGCTCAACACATAATTTGATCTGGCATATTATGAAGCATCATTAGAAATCTATAAGTCCTGAGATGGTCGAGTGAATCCTTGGTTTCATCAAACGCCTCAATGGTTGGCATCTTGAACCTCTCTAAGATAGGGTAATTTGCCATATCTTGTGAGAATGATGACTCAGTGTGTTGAATCAGGGCCTCAATGGCTTCTAGGGCAACATTTCCTAGCTTTTCGTTTACCTCCCAGAATTTTCGCTCCCACTGAACATTATTTTAAGGACAAGACAATTTGTTCTCACTCAAGTCATCCCCCTAATTATCTACAACATACTTCTTGGTTTGAGATTGTTCCAACTGCTCAAAGATCTCATGGTTTTGTTTCTTTAGATCCTCAATAGCTTTCTCCAATCTTTTCACTTTTGCAAATTCCTTTTCTAGTGGGGGCACGTTCCTTCGTCCTGCTATGTGGGAGTTAGAATGTTCTTGCATTTGATCGACTGCAGAATTCTTGGATGCTCTTGTAATCACCATGTGACTTAGATTTTATTATTGACAATCAAGTCAACTCCCACAGATGGCGCCAACTGTTGTTCCCAAAAAATAGCAACAAGATGAAGCGATGATCTAGCATTCGTCTAGGAGTTCCTGCATAGAAGTCGAGGACCGGAAGGGCTTCGGTGGTTGACCCTTCGATGATAAAGTTAATAAAGAAATTATAGATAGGACGAAGTGTAACTAGGAGGTGTTACTTACCCGGAGCATAACTGCCTCCTTCCCTTTAAAGACTAAACCCTTGTTACCGTTGGAGCTCTGCAACTACTTTTCAAATTGGGTGACAAGAAATATGGAATCTCCATCCCCAAGTATCTACAACTGGTTTGAGTTAAAATGGTGGGATATGAGAGAACGAGTCGTGAGTCGATTTGGGTTTTGCTGTTGCTTCCATACACCGAATCCAACCAACATGTTTCTCTTGTGTTCCCTCTAGGCATGTGCTTTACCCTAGAACATATTTAGCTCTATCACTTCCAAATAGAAAATTTTTATTATTTTATGACAAAAGTTTGCTGGTAGTTGGTGTTTTTAAAGATAAAGTGGATTTTAAAGTAACTTTAAAATAAGAAACAAAATCTCTTAAAATATTAGTGTAGTTTTGGATTGTTCAATTAGACAATTTAAAGACACGAGCATGTCATTAAGTGCATTTTTTCTTTTTGAAACTAAAATTTTTTACCTTAGATTTATTAAATCAAAAGTTTTTTCGAAAAATATTAAATCAAAAGTTACTACTACTATAGACTTGGTTAAATCAAAAGTTACTACTACTATAGATTTGTTAACCTAATGACGTTGTTTCATTGGAAACATTGGATTAATACCAAATTTTAATGTTTGATGGAGCCTACAATTAATTCAAAGGTCATAGTGAATTTAGGTCAACAAATTATGTCAATAAATTAGGTCCAAATAGCATTGCTTTTTTCTTTTTTCTACTTATGCTAGATTCACAATAGCGCTCGGTGAAATTAGAAAGAAAGCTTGCTCGAACATGGGGCTATTTTTGATCAAAAAAACAAAGAAAAAACATGAGGCTACTTATCCTTGTCATCAAACAAATCTACCCGTATATACATTTGCCCAACCAAAATTTCTTATCCTATTGAAATGCTCTCATTCTGGAAAATCCTGTTTGGTTTGCGTTTCAAAAAATAGTATTCGAAAACAGTTTTTGAGAAGAGTTTTAAGAAAGTGGTTTTGATATTTTTTGAGATAAAAAACTTGTTTGGTTAGATGATTTTAAAAACAATTTTACAGTACAGAAAATAGTAAAACCTCTTTCAACAGTCTAAATATATGTTTGAACATTAATTTAAACATTAATAAAAAATATAACAAAGTTATTTTTAGATTGACAATTTTATAAAATAAAAATTAATAAACAAAAATTTCAAAAAAAATATATATATATATATACACACTGTATATATATATATATACACAAAACACACAATATATATACAATACACACACAATATATATATACCCATATTTGAAGATTTAGCGTTTTCAGATTTGAGATTTGTGCTTCGGTGCTCCAGTGTCTTTAGATTTGAAGAAGAAGACAGAGAGGGAGGTAGAGAGATGTCGGAGAAGAAGACATCTGGAGAGAGAGAGGAAGAAGAAAAAAAAAAGAATAAAGAAATTTGTTGTTAAGGAGACTCGAAGGACAAACCTCGTTAAAGTCAAAAATTGTTCTCTTTATTCCAAAATTTTTAAAGAAAATTTTGAAAATAAGTTACACTTATTTTTTTATTTTTTTGACTTAAATCTCATTTTTTTTCCTAAATTTTGAAAAAAAAAAAATACTAAACGAATAAATTTTGAGTATTTTTAAAATTTTGAAAACAAAAATTATTTTTAGATGACTAACCAAACATGACCCTAACTCCCCCAACCCAAGCCTCCAAACACCCAAAACCCTAGTACCCCTGATATATATATTCCTCTTCACTCATCTAACGTTCCCTTCGTCGTTTTCATTCTCAGCCTCTTCTTCCCCCACAACTCCCAAATCCGACCCTCTTTTCAGAGACGGACCCATAACTCCAAAGCTCAACAATGTCGGAAACTTTGGTTCTAAGGGGCACAATGAGGGCCCACACTGACTGGGTCACGGCCATCGCCACCCCCATCGACAACTCCGACATGATAGTCACCTCCTCTCGCGACAAGTCCATTATCCTCTGGGCTTTGACCAAGGAGGACAAGACTTATGGCGTCGCACGACGACGTTTAACCGGTCACTCCCACTTCGTACAGGACGTCGTCCTCTCGTCGGACGGCCAGTTTGCTCTCTCCGGCTCATGGGACGGAGAGCTCCGTCTGTGGGACCTACAGGCAGGGACAACCGCTCGCCGATTTGTGGGCCACACCAAGGACGTTCTCTCCGTCGCCTTCTCGATTGATAACCGTCAGATCGTCTCCGCATCCCGTGACCGTTCGATCAAGCTATGGAACACGCTCGGAGAGTGCAAGTACACTATTCAGGATGGAGAGGCCCATTCCGATTGGGTCAGTTGCGTTCGGTTCAGTCCAAATACGCTAGCTCCGACCATCGTCTCGGCGTCGTGGGACCGGACTGTGAAGATCTGGAACTTGACCAACTGTAAGCTCCGGTCAACTCTCGCCGGCCATGGCGGCTACGTTAACACAGTGGCGGTGTCGCCGGACGGGTCGTTGTGTGCGAGTGGGGGAAAAGATTCGGTGATATTGCTTTGGGATTTGGCTGAGGGGAAGAAGCTGTACTCATTGGATGCTGGGTCTATAATTCACGCGCTGTGTTTCAGTCCGAATAGGTACTGGCTTTGTGCAGCTACGGAGGCTTGTATTAAGATTTGGGATTTGGAGAGTAAGAGTGTGGTAGTGGATTTGAGGGTGGATCTTAAGGCTGAGAGTGATATGACTCCAGAGGCGACTACCGGCCAAAACAATACTGCCAAAACTAAGGTCCATTCATATCCTTTTTGGCCCTTCTATAACTATCTATACATGCAACTGTGTGTATATGGTGATGTATTCACTTGTTTGTGCCTCGTAGTTCGTATATAGGTTCTTAGAGTTTCTATAATTTTGTTTAGGCTATAATGCAGTCTCTGTATAGTATATCTATTTGTATTTGTATGCGAGTATGTGTGCTCATTGTTATTGGATTTTCATTATCATAGTCACATTATTGTGTTTGAACATTTTCAAGTGAATATTCTTTTATATTCAAGGGATGTGTATAGGAGTTGTGGGTGTACTTGTAGAAATGTATTTGCTTAAGAATGTTCTGATGGATGTATGATAGGATGAAGTATTGATAATGGGGCTCGGCTTAATATTTACATTTCTGAAGTTGTTGCTTATGTGTTATGGAGTTACCCAGTTAGAATGAGATACTAATGACTATTTGAATTGCATAGACCATTCTTTGCTTTGAAAGTTAATCTTAATATTTGGTTTTCGATCAATATTGTTTCTTGTTTGTGTGTTGTAGCATGTACATGCATCTTTGTGTTAGCTTCTTTGTTGATGTGTCTTTTTATTTTTCTTTCAAAAGGTATGCTAGCATTATGGTCTTCTGATGTTTTTGACACTAATATGGAGCTTTAGGTCTTTAAATATGATTCAATTTTGTGCTATTTTTACTTGATATCCATACTTAGTACCTTATTCTCATTGTTTGTAGAGTTTCATATTGCTAACTCGTAATACATAATTGTACTGATACTAGGTTTGGTTTGAACATTGTTTTGCAACAACAGTACATATATGTGGTGAATATTGATACTAAGATTTGCCTTAAACTTTGCTATAATATCTTAATATCCATATGAAAGAAGTTCTCAATGATTTTGTTTTAACATTGCTTCAGGGATAGTGCACATAGCACATATACTTTATATTACCTTGAGATATATGTTTAGCTTTTGTTGGAGTTGTTTATCGTCTAAGAAACATGGACACGGATACGAGACGATATTGACACGTGGATACGTTATGTGTCCAAAAAGTAGGACACAGACACGTTTGAGATATGTTGAATAAATATATGTATTTATTTTTTATGTGATTAGTAGTTCATAAATTTGACCAAATACACTTTTTTATACATATTTTTGGCCCAATTTAATGGATTAATCTGTCCAAAATGTAGTATAATTTTAATTCATCCATTAATTTTATTGGACCAAACAAAGACCCATAAAACAAATCAATTATTAAGTTAGCCCATCCAATCGAATGTACAAGATTTAAGTTTTCATTTAATTTGGGTCACATTTGATCTTTTTCAGTTGATAAGGAGATAAGACAAAGATCTGAGAAAACCAATAATGACATTTCACATGACAATGACTGATGCACAATGAAAAAAAAAAATTTCTGCCACTTTCCCAAAAAATAAAAAAAGTAGATTTGTCGTAAGTTCCCCCACCCACCTCTTACTCTCTCAAACACACACCAACGCACCTCTTTCTCAGTAAAAATATCCGCAACATGTGACACCCCAAAATTCGGGGGTCCGTTGATTACCCATCAACCCGCGAAATACCCGTGGATATCGAGTAATTCGATATCACGCCATTGTGTCCCATTTACCGGGAATCATAATTTTGACAAAATTCGGGCAGAGTCTCTTTTGTACAGAAAGTTTTATCCAAAACTCAACCTGTGCAATCATATAATAATAAGATCCATTCGAGGTCTAATATTCAATAATGACCACTCCGAGTTCAATTATGAGTAAATATTGGTTACACCGGGTCCAATTATTCATATTTATATCAAAACATATAAGGTTAGTTTAACAATAGTCTATATAAGTTCTATTACAATTATTTGTAAAAGATTACATGTCCAAAACATTATTTCCACTAATGTTTTACATTAACACAAAATAAAGCCACACTCCGGCCTTCTTCAAACATGAGGATCTAAGTGAAGGCCGTCCATCGGTGTGTATCCAAAATTTGAAATGTTTTCCCGTATAGGGTGAGTCACGCCCAGTAGAGTAATTCCTACACAGGTTACTCCCCACCTAAGTGCACATGCAATGTTCACATACAACATTTCATATTCACATCAACATTTCAAGTAAGAATATGTATTCAATGTTGGAATTTATCATATCATGCCATGAAATGAGATAAGACTCACTCATGTAAATCAACTCGATCCCTTCCCAGCTTCTCACACATGCAAGTGCCAATGTGTATGGAATCGTCATTTATGTTGCACATCAAATGACTTTTACCAACCTAGGGTCTTTGTATGAGGTGGATGTTCATGGGCTTGCACCAAGGGTCTCCAACCTACTCGGAATTTATGGACTTCCACCAAGGGCTCCGCGTACGCTCACACATTTCATGGGCCAAGCCAAGGGAGTGCGTATTTCAATCACTAGGCCTTGCACCTGAGGGATCTTCTAGTCCCTCCTTACTAACCCCAACCTTAATCACTATGAAACCTGTGCGACTCGGCCAAGTTTTCGACCAAGTTTAATGGAGTCCATTCGTCATCCACCAAGTGTGGTGTTGACGACAACCATGTACACACCCACATGATGCGATGTTATCGTGCATATGTAATATGATGTCCTATTTCACAATTTTAACATATTCAATATTGCTATGAAAGACATGAACAATATCAATACATTTTACATATTCATGACAAAATTATCTCATAAGTATATAATTCTCATTATTCTCCATAACCCAATTTCAAGCATGTTATCACAATTTTTATGCCAATAATACACTTAATCACAAAGGTGCAATATAACACAAAATAGCCCATGTAATAGCCCACATAATGACCCTTATATAAGCCACCACAAAACAGCCCCTATATAGGCCATAAAATAGTCTCAAATTCAGCCACAAAATAGCTCCTAAACATGTCATAAAACAGTCTCAAATTCAGCTACAAAACAGCCCTAAACATGCCATAAAACAGTCCCAAATTCAGTCACAAAACAGTCTAAAATTCAGCCCTTTAACAGTCCATTTGGATAGCCCTTGGACAGTCCACATACAACCCAATTTCAGCCATAAAAATAGTCTAAAAACAGTCCATTCGGACAGCTCTTGGACAGCTCACATAAAACCCTTTTTCAGCCACTAAAAGCCCACTTAAGGTAAGAATAAAACTAAGGTAGGAGGGAATCCTACCTCTTATAGCGTGTAGGAAGTGGTAGAATTTCTAAAAACACTAAAACAAACCCAAGAACCTTTGATTCCTCCAAAGTCTTTTCTTTGGACCTTCGGTGAAATCCATTTTTTTGGTACGTACACGTAGCCTTCGTCGAAGAGATGAACTTTGATTTTTGGCTCGACGAATTCCAACCGACGGAACTCCGGGAATCTTGGATTGAAGCTTGAAGAAGTTCTTGTTTTTTTCTCTTTTCAGTTTCCTCTCTATGGCCGGCCAAGGGTCAAGAACAAGATATATTTTTCCCAAAATGTCTAAGTTAAGTAGATATTTATAGTCTCGAATGTGTGGTCCACATCGTACCGCATATTTCTGACTTCCGGGTCTGTTTTTCGTCTTGAAACGATTTGTTATATCTCGAATTTAGGTCAAATTAATTTTATTGGAACTTTAACTTAATTTTAAAAAAATTCATTTTTGGGGACCTTTAAAATGTAAGTTGTCTCGAACGACGTGTAAAAATTTGACTATCTCGGAATTCGAAGAAATTTGACAGGGCGACTAGAATTTTGTGATACGAATCCAACGGCGAACTCCATTCTGCCCTTTTTAAAAAATAGTTGAAATTTTTCCAGGTTTCACACAACATCTCTCTCTCTCTCTCTCTCTCTCTACTCTGTAAAGATGGCCGTCGATTGCCGGAGATGATTACTGATCGATGGACACCTTTGGTGTTCTATGGCTTGAGTTTTGTCTTTCTCGTTAGCTTATTTGTTATCTTTGCCATTTGTCTTAATTGACCCTAGCTGCTATGAACAACCAAAAATTGGTAAGTTGGAGAAAATGTATCCGGAACGTGTTCGATTATCAAAAAAATTTAGACACTATTTTTTGCGTGTCCAACACGTGCCCGGGACTTGTACGTGTGCGTCAATGTACCGGACATGTCGGACACGGATACGTGAGGGCAAATAACGTGTCAGTGCTTCACAGTTTATCGTCATAACTATTTTGCTCCACACACTTTCATACACGTTTTTAATATATTTTTCTGCATCTACGGTTGAGATCATATACTGGCTAGTTGGCTAGTAGGTTGCAAATTTTTTGGATTACCATTTTCTTGGTCTATACAATTCATTATCCTAATTGACTTTTTCAGTATTTTGTTGCCCATTATGGTTTAACTTGGACAATATATGATGCAATTCGTACTCTCAAATGGCACTGTTGGCATTTAGGATGCCGGTCATGCTTGCTGTACCTGTAATCTTTTTGATTGGTTCTCATTTAAAAGGGAAGTAATTACAGCTTGTAGCTGAGAATTTTGGGTTTTAAGGCCTTGCATTGTATTAGATACTAGTCGGGAATGCGGTACTTTCTCCTATTCAAAAGTGAAATCATTTCAGTTGCTGATTTTTATAAAATTGCTCATTTGTATTTATTCGCAACACATACATAATTGAAGTGCTGTAGCATAAAGGAATTATCTGACAGCAGATGTTATAAGTGTATATATTTATATATCTTACCTTCATGCACCCTTATTTTGCAGCTCATTTACTGCACCAGCTTGAGTTGGAGCGCGGATGGAAGCACATTGTTCAGTGGATATACTGATGGTGCTGTCAGAGTTTGGGGAATAGGCCGTTACAGTTAGAGATTTAATTGAGCAACTTGTTATACTATTTATGTGACTTAGGTTTCAGTTGAAATGTTGGAAAGGATATTTGGATTTGTGTATTTTCGTTTGATGGCTTTGATGCCTCTGCTGTTCAATTTTGAATATTTTGTTAGCTGCCTGCTACAATGAGCTTTCCGACGGAGTTTGAGTTGTTTTTGCTTATTTCGAGTGAGTTTATCCATTTCTTGGTAATGGCCATTTATCAGATATTGCAGCATTCAGTTTTAAATCCTTATCGAGGTTGCATATGATATGATTCTTTGCAGGAATGATGTTGTGGTTCTTTGCATTTGGTGCTTAACTTGAGGAAAAAAAATAGCAAAAAAGGTTTCTTGGGGGATTCATATGTTAGAGGTAGTGATTGCCCAAAAAATGCCCTGGCGTAAATGAATGTTATGGATTAAACTTTGGCGGTGGTGATTTGTGTAGTGATGTGATGGCCAATCTGTTGACATTTTGAAATGGGAAATATTATGTGTCCTAAATTTGCAACTCAAATTTTTATCCCAAATGAAGGGGATCATTGTATGAGTTGGTCTTATCAATTTTTTTAAATGAAATTTACTGATCCAATGGTTCTCTTTATTTGAGATGTGAATTTGGGTTGCAGATTTAAGATACATAACATTGCTGTTTTGAAATATTTTTACCTTGGCCTTAGCTTAATTGGTGGACTGCCCCAAGGGAGGTGGTGGTGGTGGTTGGTCAGGTGGTGGTGATTGGTCAAGTGACGGCCAGTCTTTAATCATTATAGCATATGCATATTTGTGTTTGCAATATGGGGATGTTTTGAAATTAGTAAATGGTCGGGGAAAGAGCGAAATAGAGTTGGGTGAAAGTAAATTCAACGGGTGGGTGTATGGTGGTGTCTAGAACAATGATTGGATGTTCTCTGCAAAGCTGGATGGTAGCATAATTGTCTTAGGACAACAGAGGAAACAATAATATAAGAGTGCATCGAAGATTGATTGATGTCTTGGTAGTTAATGGTTGCCAGACCAGGTGGACGAGAGTCAAAAGTGGATTTTCATGCTTAATCTTGTGGTGGTAGATCATAGCTACCAAACTTGGAGGGTTGGTTGTCCATGGAGGAGTTTGCCGTTTGTCCGGATTGAGTGTCCAAATAGTTTTCTTTCCATGTCCTATTGACTAGTTTTTTATTTTACTATTTTTGCTTAGTGCAGGATGTTCCAGAAATTGTGAAATCTCATTCCAAAGTATTCTCCACTGAGATTTAACAAATATTCTACGAATGCCATCAATTCTTTGAATAATTGATAGGTTTCGAATCTTGGTGCCCATCCATTTTTGGCAATATATTGTGGATTACGCATCCAGAAAATAAAAAATAAGAAATTAGCAGACATTTTTTTTGGTCATGGGTTGGATGATTTTTGGGTAACTATCATAATTAATCCTGAAACTTTGCCTCTTGTTTTAAAATGGTCATTGAACTTTCAGTTGTCTCAATTTAATTCTTCAATTATCAATTTTCCCTATTAAATTTTTTCATCATTTTTAGCCATTAGAACCAATGGCAACACAAGTGGCTTGTCTCCGTTCGTTTTGACGATTAAGATTAACGAAAGGACTTAATTGGCGATTAAGATTAACGAAAGGACTTAATTGACATGAAATTTATAGTTAAGGGATTAGATTGAGATAATTGAAAGTTTAAAGATTATTTTTTTTTTAAAAAAGGTAAAGTTTGGGAACTAATTATAATATTTACTCACAATTTTTTGTTTTTTGAGGTTGTCATTGGGGGAGTCAAATAAACGGGGTCTTATATACAATTAGTCTGCCCACATCAGTTAAGGAAACATGTCCTCTGTTTCAATGAACCTCCTTAAGCTTGGGCACATATTTGGTGCATTCATTCTTTACACTTTAATCTAAATTAGCTAAAAAAAACTTTGGCTAAGGCTCCACTAAACCTGGTAAGATTAGATTCCCATACAACACCTACAATTATTATGGGTTAAATTGTAAAACAACATTATTAATGTCAGAATTCGCTCCCGAGCTTCGTGATTGAGATCTCCTTCTGAGCGATCAGTGGAGGTACTTGCAAAGGAAAGTCAAAGGCTTCGGGGGGTTGACCCTCCAATGCCTAATTTAAATCCAGAGTTTTGGTGGAGAGTATTCAAATGGAGTAGGTGTTATGCATCTTAGTTGATCTCCTCCCTTTCACTTGTATAGGCTAGCTTGATTGTGCCGTTAGGGGTTCTTTATTCCTTTATTCAAATGAAGACAGTTACGTTTTAAGCGTTGAAAGTGGTCTTATTGATTAAGTGGAGGCTTTACCTGAGTTGAATTAGTCAAAATTGTTATGGAGCTGAATCTACCAAGTTGAAGGACAAGCGAGCGGGCGAGCTAGGCCTAATCCGAGCTGTGGAGCTTCTTTCTTCGAGCACGTGCATATTCTTCAGTTATCAAACACTATACTGATGAGTATGTAATTTTTCCAAATTTCAATAGAGTATGTGATGAGTTCATCAAGCCTACCTGTCAGATATCTCATTCCCACCTTTTGCAAGCAACTAAGTCTATCCCTTGGCTTGTCACATTAATTGTTGTCAAATCCGCCTTCCTTGAGAAGCATTTCTCTAAAGGAGGGGAAGAACTTGCTTGGACTGAGTGGTTCGTTTAGTGCTTCGGTGCTGGTAAGAGCCTTGCAAACAGAAAACACTATTGTAATCTCCCACTGGAGTACACCTCCTTAGGGATATGAAAGAATCAAAAAATCCGCCTCCGCCTCTGTTGGAGTCGGAGTTTAACGGAGTCAGAGATGGAGGCTGAAATTATTTTTGAAAAAACTTTGACGTTGATAGAGTTAACGCACTTTTACAAAAGATGAGCCAGGATTACATTAGGTTGCGAGCTTGAGCATGGGCTGAGCTGCTTTCGCATTGGACCAGGCTTGCACCTAGTTGACCTTAGTCCGCATGTGAGATGCACGTGGGGGGGCTCTTTGACGGTTTACAGCAATCATGGCTTCTTTGATTCCCGAGCATGTTTCAGCCCACGTCACTCAAGCTTTAAATGCTCAAACGGCTACCCAAAAACTGCTCAAAACTCCCTGTTCATCTTATACGCTCTTCACCTTTGCCTCTGCCTCTTTTCCTCCGCAATTCCTGGGCTTTCCTACACGCGATTCACTCAATCTCTACTCAAGACTGCGTTTTCCGGGTACGCCTCGAAGTCTTGCTCTACTTCTTCTCTCCAATTTCATCCTCGGTTGTTGTTTGCTGCTCTCTTCCTTGTCTAGGTACGCCTTTTCTGCCCCCTTCTCTTTCTCTTACCTTTCCTCGCTCTAGAGCCCTCGAATTCGAGGTGGCCGTTATTTTTTTGGTTTTTTCGGTTCTTTTACTTTTGGAATCGAGATGATTGTTTATCTCCCCTTCCTTGCTTTGTGGATTGGAACTCCACTGTGCGAATTCATACCATTGGGGGGTACAGTGCTGACCCTAGGATTATTAGGGGTTGTTTGATTAGTATTCCTCCTCTCTATCATTCTTTCAATTTGCCTTTCTCTCTACCAATCATGTCTGCCTCCTCTGGAGCAACTCTTTCCTCTGTTTCCCTCTTAGGCGATAGGTCTGCCGAAAGAGATTTTGATTTGGGGGATGTAGGTGACGAGATTGAAAAATTTTCTAGTGTAGATTCATCGAGGTAGAGGTGAAAACCGAAGAGGCCCCCTCCACCTCTTCTCCCATTCCTGATAGACCTGATAAGGGCAAGGACAAAGTAAGTGGTGCGAGAGTCATTATTTATGGCGCAGGGGCTACCTTTAGGAACGTTGAACTTGTAGGTCCCAGCAGACTTACCCCTTCTGACCTGAAGGTTCTCAGTTCTCGCTTTCATTTCCCCCTAGGGGTTCAGCCCTGAAGTCTTGATAAGTACACCATATATGTTCACCATGTCCACAAGAAGGTCTGTTTCTTCCTGGCAGCTTTTGATAACGGACTTCGCTTCCCCATTCATCCCTTTATCAAAGGTGTCCTTCAACATTTCAATGTCTGTCCTGCCCAGCTCTCCCCCAACTTCTGGGGTGTTCAATGTCAAGCAGACCTCCTCTGATGGTATTCTGTATATTTGCAAGAGGACTAAGGCTAAACAGGTCATCTCTGACCTCCCAAAATCCCATAAGGGCTGGAAGAAATAATTTTTCTTTGTAGGGGGTACACAATGGGAGTTTAACTCAGAGGATAAAACTGATACCCTCTCCATCTCTACAGAGTGGTCTGTCCCCGATAATTTGGGTATGTTTCTACCCAGACCGTATTTAATCCAAGCCTGACTGCTTTGTTAACTTATTTCTTATTTTCCTTGGTTTTCTAGGTATCCGACCTGAGCTTAGCGCTGTAGAAGAATGAGTATTGCGAAAATTAGAAAAGTTCAAACCAGATAAATACTCTGAGCTCATCCAACCTTGGGTTCTCATAGAACACGAGTTCTGCCTTCCTGAGGTGAGGGTTGAAGCTCCCCTTCCACTTTCCGTTGCTAGCCCTATCCCGCTTTTCGCCGAAGATACATCAGGTAACACTTTCCTCCGGCCTTTGATTCCTCTATCTTCTTTTCTCCGCTAAAGGATGAGGTTTAGCTGTTTTTAGGTCTCCCAGGTTCATCCTCAATGGAGCCCACTGCTACTGAACTCAAGGCCAAGTTTTCTCTAATGAAGAAGATCAAGAGTAGTGGCAAGAGCGGTGGTAAGCGCAAGTCAGAACCTAGCTCTGGCGATGGCTCCATACCTCCTGCCAAGGTGCCTAGGACTGGCATGTCACATACTTCCTCTGCCTCAACTGTCCGAGATCTCCCCTCTCAAGGTGTTTCACTTTCTGCTCCAAGCGCTATTGCTTTAGGACAGGCATCTCCTTCAGCCTCTGAGGTCGAGAGAGCTCTGGAAGAGACCACCTGAATCCTGACCTTTCTCGATCCCTCCTTTGCATCATTTTCTGGACCCCTTCCTGAAAGCTCCAAGGCTTTGAAGAAGGAGCATCTCACGGTAGAAAAGAGCAAAGGATCTTTCTCGACAGCCTTGACCTCGCTGCTGGAGCCCTTTCTTCTATTCTTCCCAACTCAGATGTAAAAAAGGGTTCTCTCAATGTCCCTTGAGGATTCAATAAGCTCCGTTTATCACAGATTAGTTGCAGTAAGTTCTCACTTCCTGCCTTACACATATATAACCTTTTTTTTTTTTACCTGAACTTCACTAACTTTTATCTGTTTCTCTCTTGTCCCCAGTCTTCTATTCATGCAAAGAGCTTGATGAACAGGGTCCTTTTCATAGAAAATTTTGTCAAAATGGTGAAAGCTTACAAAATTAAGGTATTCAAGCTATCTTTTGAGAATGATGACCTGCGAGCTCAACTGCAAGAACTTGAAGAAAAAATGGAGAAAAAGGCTTCCACCATTAAGGGCTTAATAGCTGCGAAGGCCAAGGTTGAGGAGGGGGAGAAAAAGGTTAGGGATGCTTGGGCCAAGGAGGCTTCTGCTGCTCAAAGCTCCTTCGCAAGCTTAACCCAAGATTTTGTTGCTCTATTTGAGGCAAGCGGAGCCCTTTGCGGCGAGCTTGAAGGGTTTAAGGCTACTGTATCTACAAGGGACAAAGACATTGCCAAGCTGTGAGATGATGTCACCACCAAATGGGCTTCTAGGTGGTTGGCCTTTTAGGAAAGAGCTGAGGAGACCTACCCTGACCTCGATTTCAACTTTGATATCCCTGATGATGAGGGCCTAGAGGTGGTTGAAGCAGAAGGTGAGGGTGCCCCCCCTAAAGGTACAAAGGCGGTTGCAACAGGAAAAGAAAGTGCCCCTGCTTCTTCAGAGGACCCTGTTGCCTAGCTCCCCCCTTTTGCTGACCTTGCTGCTGAAGCTTCAGCTCTCCCAACTACTATAGAGGCCCCACATTTAGAAGTTCCCATTGTTGAATCTTCCCTAAATTCTGTTAATTTGCCTATCTCTTCTGCTGAGCTTCCCGCTCTTGAACCTGCTTCTGTCCCAGCTTCGGCAACTGACCAACAGAGTTTTGGCCTTACCCCCCCCCATCAGAAACTTAGGATGTAGAAAAAGTTTTTTTTTTGGAACCCGATTCTTTTTCTTCAGAGTCTGATAAAAGCGAAGACACTGGAGCTCCTTCGAAGAGGCGCAATAGGGATAGGTCTTCCTCCCCTACATCTAACTCTGGCCTAAGGGAAGTTCTATTCTCCACTACAGGGCAAAAGCTGATGGATCTACTATCATCAGCTGGGAAGGAAAAGGATGAGCTGAAAAAGGAGAACCTGTGTCTGAAGGAGAGGATAACTGAGTTGGAGAGACAACTAGGAATTTCGCTTTGACTGATTCCTTGTAATTATTGATGTTTTGCATGGGTTGTGGCTTGAAGAAGTCCTTTGTTTTGTAACCTTTGATGTTTTCGAGCTTCATGACTCTTTTGATGAATTCACCGTGGACCAATGAGTTCACCGTTCTTGTCATGAATTAGTAAGTTCACCGCGGGCTTTTGAGCTCTTCTCATGAACTGACTTGGTCATCGTGAGCTCAGAGCTCGCTTTATGATCTTATTAGTTCTATATGAGCTATGGGGCTCTTTTTATGAACTAATAAGTTCATACTGAGCTCTAAGACTCTTTTTATAAACTAATAAGTTCATACTGAGCAACAAGACACTTTTTATGAAGTAATAAGTTCATACTGAGCTCTAAGGCTCTTTTTACGAACTAATAAGTTCATACTGAGCGACAAGGCTCTTTTTATGAACCAATAAGTTCATACTGAGCTTTAAAGCTCTTTTTATGAGCTAATAAGTTCGTAATGAGCTCCAAGGCTCTTTTTATGAATCAATAAGTTCATACTGAACTCCAAGGCTCTTTTTATGAATCAATAAGTTCATACTGAGCTCCAAGGCTCTTTTTATGAACTAATAAGTTCATACTGAGCTCTAAGGCTCTTTTTACGAACTAATAAGTTCATACTGAATGACATGGCTCTTTTTACGAACTAATAAGTTCATACTAAGCTGTAAGGCTCTTTCTGAGCGGCAAGGCTCTTTTTATGAACCAATAAGTTCATACTGAGCTCTAAGGCTCTTTTTCTGAGCTAATAAGTTAATACTGAGCTCCAAGGCTCTTTTTATGAATCAATAAGTTCATACTGAGCTCTAAGGCTCTTTCTATGAGCTAATAAGTTCATACTGAGCTCCAAGGCTCTTTTTATGAACTAATAAGTTCATACTAAGCTACAAGGCTCTTTTTTATGAACTAATAAGTTCATACTGAGCTCTAAGGCTCCTTTAACGAACTGATAAGTTCATATTGAGCGACATGACTTTTTTTACGAACTAATAAGTTCGTACTGAGCTCTAAGGCTCTTTCCTTCTTTTTTTTTTTTACGCGTGCCCATAAGGATAGATGAATCCCAGACTTGTTGCTTTATTAATAATGGTTCATAATACAAGGCAAACTTACTGAAAAAATTTTCTAAGATGTTCTGCATTCCATGAATAGAGTAGAACTTTCACTTCTTTCGTTTGTAGCTTGGTGGATTCTGTATGGGGAACACTTTTTCTTCTTCAACACTAATGGATGGTTCTGCCAGATGCTCCACGGGGATCAACCTATCCAGATTTTCTTGTGAAGCTGTTACCAACCTTGCCAAAACATCTGCTCTCAAATTTTTAGTTCTAGGGACATGTCTGATATTTACTTGCACAAATTTCTTGATCAATTCTTGCACCTTTCTAAGATAAAGGGCCATCTTCTCACCCTTAGCCTCGTAAGCACTCTTTATCTGTTTCACCACGAGTTGTGAGTCACTGCAGATCTCCAGTTGCTCGACTTCCATTGAATGAGCTAAGCTGAGCCCTACTATGACTGCCTCATACTCGACTTTGTTGTTTAAAGCTTTGAATCCAAATCTCAGTGCGTATTCAACATCTATCTCATCGGGGGAAGTCAAAATCAAACTAGCTCCACTGCCTTGAGCATTGACACCACGTGGGGAGGTCAGGTACTAACTGCACTGTCTCTGCAGGTATCCCAATTGTGAATTCTGCAATAAAATCTGCCAATATCTGCCTCTTAATGGCTGTCTTTGGTTTGTATTAAATGTCAAACTTGCTAAGTTCAATGACCCATTTAACCAGTCTTCCCAAAGATTCTGGCTTGTGCAGCACCTGCTTCATAGGTTGATTTGTTAGGACTTCAATAGTATGAGCCTAGAAGTAGGGTCTAAGTCTCCTGGCGGTTGTCAGTAAGGCTAAAACGAGTTTTTCCATTTTAGGATACATTTCTTCTGCCCCCTCAAAGCTTGGCTGCAGTAGTAAATTGATTGCTTAGCTTTGTCCTTCTCCCTTACTAGCGCTACGCTGGTTGAGAACTCTGAGACAGCCAGGTAAAGGGTAAGTACTTCTCCTTCTAACGGACTTACCAAGACAGGTGGGGAGCTCAAGTATTCTTTCAATGCTTTGAAGGCTTCTTCACACCGAGCATCCCATTGAAAGGCTTTCTTTAAGACTTGAAAGAAGGGCTGACACTTGTCACTTGATCTGAAAATGAAGCGACTCAGGGCAGCTATTCTCCCGGTTAAACGCTGTATTTCCCTCGTGTTGGAAGGAGGCTGCATATCCAACACTGCTTTTACCTTTTCTGGGTTAGTCTCTATCCCTCTACTATTAACTATGAACCCCAAAAATTTTTCTGCTGACACCCCAATGGCACACTTAGCTGGGTTGAGCTTTATCTTGTATTCTCTCAGGACCTGAAACGACTCTGCTAGGTGTCCAATGTGGAGCTCTGTCTTCAGTGACTTGACCAGCATGTCATCAATATAGACCTCCATGGAGGTCCCAATCTATTTTTGAAACATCTTATTCACCAGGCACTAGTAAGTGGCTCCTGCATTTTTTAACCTGAAAGGCATCACTTGATAATAGTATGTCCCTTGCTCAGTTATGAATGAGGTATTCTCTTGGTCATTGGGATCCATCCTGATCTGATTGTACCCAGAAAAGACATCAATAAAGCTGGGGAGCTCATGTCCCGCAGTGACATCTACAATCAAATCTATCTGGGATAAAGGAAAATTATCTTTCGAGCAAGCACGGTTGAGGTCTGTAAAGTCAATGCAAAGACGCCATTTGCCATTTGTCTTATTGACTAGGACTACATTGGCTAGCCAAAGTGGGTAATCTACTTCTTGAATGGCTTTCGCGTGAAGGAGCTTGCTGACCTCTTCGTTGATGGCTTTCTGATGCTCCGAGGCGAAGCTCCTCCTCTTCTACTTAACGGGCTTACAGGTTGGATTCACGTTGAGCTTTTGAGTGATGACAGAGGGATCAATCCCTTTCATTTCCTCTTGCTTCCATACAAAAGCTTCCTTGTTCCTTTTTAGGAATTGGATGAGGAGATCCTTGATCTCTTTGCTCAGCTTGGATCCAACGTAAATAAGATGCTCTGGCTCCTCACCAATTTGAACAGGTTCCAGCTCTTCTGATGGTGTTGGCCTGGTCTTGGGTTCATCCCTCATGTCAAACTCATCCAATTGGATGCTCTCAACCTCCTTATTTCTCATGGATGCCATTTAGCATTCCCGTGCTACGCGCTGGTCTCCTCGGACCACTCCCACTCTGTTTTCTATTGGAAACTTCACTACAACGTGATAGGCAGAGGGAATAGCCCTTATAGAATTGAGCGAGGGTCTTTCAAGGAGCATATTGTATGCTGAAGGTGCATCAACCACTAGGACTTTCACAGTTGTTGTAGTCTGACAGGGTGGGTCACCTAAGGTCAAGATGAGTTGGATTGACCCCAGGGGAAGCACCATTTCTCCTGAGAATCCCAATAGGTGGGCACTTACTAGTTCAAGCTTTTCCCTTCCTATATCCAATTTGTTGAAAGTAGAAGCAAAAATGATGTCTGCCGAGCTGCCATTGTCAATCAAAACACGATGGACAGTCCTATTGGCCACCACAGCTCTTACCACCAAAGAGTCATTATGGGGATATTGGCAGCCCTCTAGATATGAATCTGAGAAAGTGATAGCCGTGTCTAAGTGTGGAGACTTAGACATAGTATATACTTCGGGAGCTTCTGTGGCTTTGATTTTTCGCAAGTGGGCCTTTCTGGCAGAGCTGGACCCTCCTCCTCTGGCAAATCCTTCAGATATCACTCTGATCTCCCCCATAGGTTACTGGTGTGGCTCTGGTGCTTGACGCTAAGGGGGTGGAGGTGGGAGAGCTCAATTTTGATTATCATTGGCCACATAGCGTCGCAGCTGCCCTCGCTGGATTAGAAATTCTATTTTCTTCTTCAATTGGATACAGTTGTCGGTGTGATGACCATGGTCTCTATGGAAGTCACAATACTTCGTAGGATCCCTTTTTGCCGGGTCTACTTTCATCCGGGGTGGCCACCTTAAGAACTTCTCATTTTGCACCTCATACAGTATCTGAGACACCGTAGCAGTCAGGGGGGTAAGCTGCCGGGGTGCATACCTTGGTTGTAGCTCTGGTTGTGAAGGGATGAGGCGATCCCTGACATTTCCTCTTCTCTTCAGGGAACGCCCTCTGTCTCTTCTTGGAGACCTACCTCATTCTCTTTCCTGTTCAGGACTTCTTTCTCTCTTCTTTTCTTTTTTCCCTTTCTTCTTTCTCGATGAAGGGCTCCCGACCTTGGAGAGGAGCGCTTCCTCACCATTTATGTACTTTTCTACTTTGGCAAGCACCTCCACCATACTAGCCTGGGGGTTCTTTGAGATGGAAAACATCAGATCTTTTGACTGAACTCCCAAACCTGCTATGTAGGCAATAATAACAAATTTTTCGTCTGGGACATCCACCTTCAAGGATTCTGAGTTGAACCGTTGGACATAAGACCGTAGGTTCTCATCAGGTCCCTGTTTCACATTTAACAAATGGTAGCTCGGTTTCCTATAGGTCCAAGCTCTAATGAAGTGGGATACAAACGAGATTGACAGCTCTTTAAAAGAGGAAATCGAGGCTTGGGGGAGTCTGTTGAACCATGCTAAGGCTTAGCCCTTCAAGGTGATAGCAAAGGCCCTGCATCTCACTGGATCTTGATATCCATGCAACTCCATTTGGTTTTTGTAGGTGTTGAGGTGGTCTACGGGATCTTTTGTTCCATCGAAAGCATCCACTTGCGGCATTCTGAATTTGGGTGGGAGAGGGAAGTGCAGCACCCCAGCAGTGAATGGGGATTCGGTTTGCTGCACCAAGGCATCCATAGTGACTGGGGCCTTGCTCTTCACTACCTCCTTCATCTGGCTGAGCTCTTGCTGGATGTCTTTGAAACGTTTCTCCCAGTGGTGTTCTCTTTTCTCCTGTTGATAAGGGAAGAAGTCGCTCCTCTCCCCTTCCTTATACTGACTTTGCACTTCCTTGTTGTGACCATTCCTAGGGGGTAGGCGAGGTTCTTGCCCCAAGGTTTGGCTATTCTCTCCCACCTCATTAACTTCTCTGAGGGGGTCGAGATACGGTTGCTCCCTTGGTGGTGGATTATTCTGGCCTCCTTGGGCCGGTCGCGCCTCTTATGGGCGTTGTAGGAGCTTTAAGAGTTCTTCGTTCTGTTTTATCAGACGTTCATTGACAAGACGAATGGCCTCTATCTCATTATTCATGGGAAGGCCCCCCATGGGGGGATCGACTTCTTGCGCATTTTGGGGTTCTCTGTTATTTGCGGCTTCCTGTTGATCTTGCATCTGTAGAGGATTGGTTTGACTTCGGCTCATGTTTCACGTTGATACCATCAGTTACTGAAAAATTAGCTTTATTTGTAATAGGAACAGTCGTTCCCACAAAAGGCGCCAAATTGATAGCGTTAACGCACTTTTACAAAAGATGAGTCGGGATTACGTTAGGTTGCTAAGATGATGCCATAATATCCAGAGCTTTGGAAGTTAAGACAACAGAATTATAGTGGTTCACCAGCTTGGGAGCTTGGCTAGTCCACTCTGAAATGGAGGCTCTTGCTCTTTTTTTTATTTATTCACGATGATTATAAGGTTACTATGACTTCTTTTTGCCACTCGGGTCCTTCCTCTATTAGGGGGCGTTACCTTGCATTTATAAGGCCATTCCCTACTAAGAAGGATCTTAACCGAGATTCTTGCCCTTATTTCGTGGGATTCTCCTTAATTCTAGGAGAAGATCTTGGTTGGTTGAGATTGGGTGCCTTGATTACAACTTCCTAATGCTTAGGATCCTCTGGTGGTTATCCAGTTGTTATCTTGCCTTAAGAGACACTCGGGCCTTACCCTCTGACCTCTACTAATGTGCCTGACCTCCTGGTTCGAGCTGACTTTCTGAGCTTAGCACTTGAAATTTATTTTAGGTATCATCAGACATGGACTCCAAATTTTTTTAGTTAATAATTTTATATAAATAATAAATTATTTAATACATTATTCTCATTATAATTTTAAGAATTACAAGTTAAAAACATTAAATATTATAAATTATATAGTATAATCATAACCTTATCATATTCCTATATACCTGTCTCGACCTCCATCTAGCCAAACCCTAAGCCCAGCCACCCCATATTTTGTTTCTCTCTCTCTCTCTCTCTCTCTTTGTGGTGAAATATGGAACCCTAAATTACCAAATTTTGAACCATTCCTCCATAAGTCTGACGGAAGCTGTCACCAGCGACTACAACTGTGACATCTCTCATTTTCAGGTAAGTGTAATTTTATGTTTGTTATGTTTT
>CAUOFW020000865.1:0-177619 GCA_963454935.2 Ilex paraguariensis
TAGCACTGTAACATGCAATTTTATATGAAGAACAAGAAAAATGAATCATAATTAGAACTCCTCTGCTCTCTCCTCATGAAGGCACACCACTGCACCATAATGTATAGGGATCAACTTGATCTTGTTTGCCAAGCTAAGCAAGGATTAAGTAACATTTACTTTCTCAACTCAGGGTATTGACGGTGCTCGGGTGGAGAAAATTCTTGATATGACATCCATTACTCTGAATAAGAATTCAGTACCTGGTCAGTTTATACCATGCAACTTCATCATTTGTATGTTTGTCCTTTTTTATGTTTTTTCCAATTTTTTTCCTTTCTACTTACTCATTACTCTAACCATTGCAGGTGATAAAAGCGCACTAGTCCCAGGTGGCATACGCATAGGGAAACCTGCTATGACTACCAGAGGTTTCAACGAAGATGAATTCATGTCAACCGCAGATTTCATTCACGAGGGTGTTCAGATTGCTCTTGAAGCAAAACGATCTGCTCCAAGTTCTAAGCTCCAAGATTTCATAAAATTTGTAGCATCTCCAGATTTTCCTTTTACGGATCGGGTGTTAGATCTGCAAAGAAGAGTTGAGGCAATGACAACCAAGTTCCCATTGCCTGGTTTACGAGGGATTTAGTTGGACTTGAACAGTTCACATTCTTCATAAGAAAACAGGGATGAACTTGCCCAATGTTGTAAGGGCTGCGTTGTTAGAATGGCGTAATTAAGAATCTTAGATTATGGATTTTGGATATTGGGTTAACAATGGTTACAAGCTATTTTGTGTATACTAAGAGTATTGCTTATCGTGAGAATAATTTTGTGGAAACAAAAGTATTTGGAGTCATCTACCCTCTCTCTCATTTATCAGAACTGGCAAGTTCTTATTTTAGTTTACGAGAATTCTATTTGGATTTAATTTAGGGACTTAATTCAATGTAACCATTGAATCAAAAATGGGTTTTAAACTAAGATTGGAATTTACCAATAATTCTTGCATTGAATTAGATTCGATTAGGTCCATATAGTGTTGCTCATTTAGTTTAAGCCGGGGGTATTTGAACCTAATAAAAGTAGAGGTAATTGAGCTCCAATAAAGCGAACCTCTAAAATTATTATTATTATTTTTTTTTAGGTGTTCAAACGTGCGTTAACGATCCTGTTTATACGTAATTTCCTATTACTTTCTTTGTACATAATTCGCTAGAGAAGAAAGATGGTTTTGTAAAAAAATATTTTTGAAGTTAGAGAATATTTATTTATGATTAGAGATTTGGTAAAATGTTTTTGAAGTTAGAGAATATTTATTTATGATTAGAGATTTGTTTGTACTTAAAAGCATGATTGATTTTATATAGTACTCTCGAACTCGATTTGAAATTGACATAAAATTAATAAATTTGATTTTATGTTAGCTTATTTGAATGATAAATAGATGAACATATTAATCTTGTCAAATAAATGATAGAGATAAATTTAATTAAAAATAATTTGAATATGCCAAACATGATTTATATACAACACAAATTTGATACAATACAAGCTCAGTGATATACGACTTTAACTAGTGTTTGTTGAACAAATATTGACACAACACGATTTAAACACAAAAAATCTGGCACAATAAAATCCATTGCCAACTAAATTTGGCAGAAATTAATGAACACTAAAATTGAAAGAATTTAAATTCCTTGAATTTCTGAAACAGTTTTTTGTTCTCAAAATTTAAAAACACTCAAAACCTGTTTGTTTAGCATTTTTGTTCTCTAAATTTGGAAAAAAAATGAGATTTGAGTCAAAGAAACAGAAAATAAGTGTAACTTGTCTTCAGAGTTTTCTTTGAAAATTTTGGAAATAAGAAGAACAATATATATACATATATACACACACACACAATATATATAAATAAATAAATATATATATATATATATGGGTATATATATTTATTTATTTAGTTATATATATGTATATTTATACATGTATATATAAAAACATATATACGTATATATATATTGTGTGTGAGGGGTGTATATATATATATATATATATATTATTAAAGTTTGGTTTATTGAATTTGTCAATCTAAAAATATTTTTTTTATATTTTTTTATTAATATTTGAATTACTGTTCAAATATATATTTAGGCTATCCAAACAGGTTTCACTATTTTCTGTATTGTAAAATTGTTTTTGAAATCATCTAATCAAATAAGTTTTTTATCTCAAAAAATATCAAAACCACTTTCTTAAAATTTTTCTCAAAAATTATTTTCGGATACTATTTTTTGAAACTCAAACCAAACAGGCCCGATATTTTATTAGTTTTTTTGTTCTTCAATTTTTGAAAATTTTTGGGAATTGAAGTATGATTTTAGAAAACAATAAAATAGTGCTCTCACTATTTTCTAAAGCAAAATGAAAACATGGGTTCATCTCCAAATTAATGAGGTCTTCCCTTAAAGTTTGTTGGAAACAAAATATGGTGACTGAAACTTCTTCTCCATCGCTTGCTCACAACTTTCCCTCTCTCCCTCCTTCTCTCTCTAATTTAGCATCAAATCTGTGCATGTCTGTGTGCGTAAGTGAATGTATATACACAAATTGCGAACACCTGTAGCATACTCTCTCTCATGCGACTCATTTACTCTTTCTCTATCTGTCTCAATGGGCAACATATGTGAGTGTGTGGGTTTTGTGGGGATCTATGTGTGTGCGCGCGTGATGGTTGTGTTGTTTGCTGTATGTGTGGGTGTGTGTTTGTTGTATGTGTGGGTGTGTGTTTGTTGGGTGAGAAGATAATGGAGAGAGAGAGAGAAAGATTTTTATAGTGATATATGTTTTTTTTTAGGGCAGTGATAAGTTAAAAATTAATTTTATGGATCATTATCTAAGCAGGTTTTTTTATTTTTTATTTTTTAAAATTATTTTTAAATAAATAAGTTTTGTAATATAAAAATATCAAAAAATATTTTTTTAAAACTTTTCTTAAAAATTATTTTCAGATATTGTTTTTAGAGATACTAATCAAACAGGGCCGAAAAATTCCTATGGGCCTTTGTTCAAGTGATAAAGGGGCCACAGGTTGTGTTGGGTAACTTTTACTGAGCCCAAGTAAAGCCCACTTGGGCCTCATCATCTTCCTTTTCTCTCGGTCTCTCCTACGAAATTTCTTCACTCGAAGTAACCAGCAGAACAGAATCACAGAATGCTAGGGTTTTAGAGAGGACGTTCTTCTCCAAGTTCCTGCAGCAAAGCTCACAGAAGGTTACTACCTAAACCAAACCCTAATTTCCTGTCTTCTAATCTTAGAAATCATTTTGATTGCAACGAAAATATGGTTTTTGTTTTCCGGAAACATTTTCTTTTGCTTTATAAAACTAAGATGTGCGTACTTTTAGCATTCAAAAGTAGGAGATTTGAAGCCATTTTTTCAATTCATATATTTTTTTTTGTTTAGTTCACCTTTTGTCTGGTTGCTGAGAAAGCTAATGGGAAAATGTAAAAAACAAAAACCATGTTTTGTGTTGCTATGTTGCTTAGCTGAGCGGAATAGTTTTAGGAGGTTCAATTGAATAGAGCTTTTTATTTAAGAGTTTCCTTTATTTTCCTGCACTTCTCAGCAACCATGCATTTTTTTTTTCTTTCGATCTTGTATAATTATTCTGATCACATAAAAAACCACTTGATTTTGCATATTTCTAGTCATGGGCAAAAAGGGATTGTCGAAAAAATCTGCAAGAGTGCCCAAGAGCTCTGCTGTGGAGCAGGAGAAAGCCTCTTCATCTACACCCAAAGAGGCTGGTAGTGATTCTTTGTCTGGACCCAAAAAAGCTGCTAATGACTCTTCGCCTACACCCAAAAAAGCTGGTAATGAGGTTGACAAAATCTTTGCCGTCAAGAAGAGGAAGAACCGGGAACAGGAAAAGGCCGAGAAGCCGGCAGAAGATGCGTCTGCAAAAGGTAAGAAATTGAAGAGAAAGAAAAATAAGAAAAAAGATCCCATAGAAAGCAATGGGTTTGTGGGTGAGACAACTCAGCCAATGAAGAGAACTGGGGATGGGCTATCTCTATATACAGAAGAGGAGTTGGGGATTGGGAATGCAAATGCTGGAGGTACCCCTCTTTGTCCCTTTGATTGTGATTTCTGTTTCTGGTCCGGAGACTCATCTTTATTCATTGTAAGTTGCTTCCTTGTGATGAAGTTTTGGAAGTCCTGGGAAAATTGTTAGTTTTGTAATTCAATATTACAGTTTTGGTGTTTCAGTTTGTGAGGTTTCATGTGTGGTTTTCCTTTTTCAAATTGTAAACTAGGTCCAGTGTACAAGAAATTCGGCTAGAATACAACTATACAAGTCTAAAAATTATCGATCTGATGATTGAATCCATTAGTATTCTGGACGTGATTATTTGCAACTACTTCAGTGAATATTTTCGTGATTTTTGAGAAACTAGTTATGCAGCAGTTGCAGTGTCTCTGTTGATATTATATTTGGATGACTTCATTTTAGAGCGACTACATTTTGTTTGGAAGTTTACAATAGTGCATTCATTGCTTTCACTTGGTGTGGGATGGTTTTGCAAAATTTGAGACACATTTAAAACAATATTGTTCTTGTATGTTATGTGATGCCTTAAAATTATTGGCCAAAGTCCTTCATTCATGCAAGTAATCAGGTCGATCTTAGGGATGTAGTTGTAAGTACAAACACATAATGGTAGGAGCCTAGGAGGAAATCTGTCTTGTAGATTGGAACCCTAATGATTATGTGTTGTGGATGTTGCTTTTATGAAGCTTGATTTATCTTAATTCTTGAGTTCATGTAGATTCTTCAAAAATGCTAATAGTTCGTTTTATGATGAGATACATGCTGAATATGGTTATCACTCTAGCTCGTGGGAGCTAAAGTCCATGAACCATGTTATGAAGTTACGTAATGTGAGGCTATATTTTGTTTCTCCTTTATTTGGCTTCTTCTAGGATAGAAATTACACTCGGATCACTACTACTCTGTTGTGGTATTTATCATGGAATTTCCACGATCAGGTAGAACCCAACAGTTGTGAAATTCTGTAGAAATTTGATCCAGTCACTGCTTAAGTTTGTAGTGGAAGAAGAAAGCTTTTAAGGCATCAAATGGATTAAAGAGAAAAAGGGGGAAGGGGGGGGGGGAGAGGCTTTTGGAGATGTTTTTAATATCATGTGATTGCATTCTTTGTTGTCCAATACGTTTTTGAATTTCTTCCCCATTTACCATATGTTTTAATCTTTTTACCTATTCTACCCTACTTTGAATCTTATTTCTCAACCTACCTTAGTTTTAAAAGCGTGTTTTTAAAGGCACACGTATTGTAGTAAAAGTGTGTTTTCAAAACATGTCTTTAGTCAAAATTCGCTTCTACTCATCTTTGATTCGGCCAGTCTCACTAGTTCCAGCATTGGATGACAAGGGGTTGTGGGTCATTGACTCTTCTGGCATTTTCGCGTAAATATTATTTCCACTTGTTGACTGATAACCCACCTTCTTCAATTTTTGAGCCCCATTGGATGATTTGGAAGGTAAAAGTGTTTGTTAAGGTGCAAATGTGTGATTTGAAGGTGGCTGCTCACTGTAAGATTAATACCTATGATTTATTTCAAGCTGAAGACCGAATATTTGTCTTTCTCCTCGACTGTGCGTTATGTGCAGGATGAATTGTAAAAGTGTGGGTCATCTATTTATCTATTGTCCTATGGCTTTGAACTTATGGAATAAGCTTATAAAGAGTTTACCTTGAGTTGGGTAACTCCCAAGAGATTGTGTTTAGTGTGGGACTGTGGTTATGACGATTACTTCGAATGACAATACACATCCAGTAAATGTTTCCAAACGTATTTCAAAATGTAACTATGGTGCTATCTGGATGCTTGTTGTGCCATTGCAATTCACGAGGTCACATTAGCACCCGAAGTTCACCTACTATATCATGAAGACTATTAGGATAAGTTGACTGGTCCTAATTGCGCCCAAACCCTGCTTTATGCCAAATGATGGATTGTCTGCAATCGATTGCATACAAAATGAGATGGATTTTAGAGAAAGACATACAACAAATCGATGCAGCTTGTGTGAGCAAATGGTTCATGATTGATGAACCTGTCCAGCAAGAGATCAGCAAGCCCCGGGTTGGGATCAGTGATTGTACCGGTGATATTGATTTTTATTTGAGTTTTTCTGTAATGTTTAAGTTCAGTCAATGTACCAAGTTGTAAACGTTGTATTATTCAATGTGTAATGTATAATGCTTTGTAATTATGTCTGTCACCATGATATTATTCTTAATTTTGTTAATTCATACTAGATATGGAGCATCAGCTGGCTCGTGACTTGGTCCACGCTGGACCTATTGATCTGTCAGTTTTGTACTTACAAGCAGAGCATCGGTCTACTACTATATGGGATGGACAGGCATGTTAATTGCATCAATAATTCCCATCTCAAAACTATTTAGCTTCATCATATACATGCTCATAAATACATTGAAAACTTATACACAAACTCATATTTGTTGTAGGACCTTCCACCGTTGCAGTGTCGTCGATCTGAGGCTACGTTACGCCGCTTACACGCTCCTGATGACAGGGTTTTACGTCGTGTATTGAGGGCTGGATTTTATGGCATTCATCGGATTGGTTTTATTCGTCTTGATTGGCACTTGGTGACTGCACTTATTGAGAGATGGAGAGTTGAGACTCATACGTTTCACCTTCCCGTTGGCGAGGCCACTATCACGTTACAGGACATTGCTGTACTATTGGGGCTTCCCATTGACGGTGCGCCAGTCACGGGTGATGATGCACAGCGCAGCGTGTCACAGTGGCAGGACATATGCGAGCGCTTATTGGGCTTCAGACCACCAGAGACTGCCATTGAGGGCTCCAGACTTAGGATGAGTGTGTTGGGTGCTCGTTTTGCTGCTCCCATACCTCAGGATGCTGATGACGTAACTGTGGATCGTTACGCCCGGGCATACATTTTGCTGTTGATTGGGGGATGCCTGTTTGCTGACAAGTCTCAAAATAAGGTGCAACTTATGTTCTTACAGCATCTGGAGGACCTAGATGATACGGGGAAGCTTAGTTGGGGCAGTGCAGCATTAGCTTGCCTATACCGTGAGATGTGTCGGGCCACTGCACCAGATTCGTCAGACATTGGAGGACCGCTTATTCTGTTACAGGTATTGGTTGTAGTGTCATTTATAATTTGAGTATCATTGGTACATTAGTGTGAAACATCTTTAGTGACTTATGTATCATTACTTTGCGTTGTAATAGTTATGGGCGTGGGAGCGACTCACTCATATCCGTCCAGATAGAGTAGTCCCACAACAACAGATTACATCACCAGCAGTACCTCATGATACACCGGATGAGGTAGATGTTACTGCTTCAGCACCATTTGTAGATGCCCATGTGCATGGCATGGCAAACGAAAATGATCCATTACCTGTTGGTCCATTGGGTTGCAGGTATAGTTATTGATTTAACTTTTTCAAGTGTTGTGTGCAAGTATAATAATCTGTAATATTCTCAATTGGTCTAGGTGGCATGTATCTATGTCTGATGTTCGCACGCCGAGGCACGTGCTTAGGTATTATAGAGACCAACTTGATCAAATGCGCAATGATCAGGTAGGTGATCACACTAATTTTTTTCCAAACATTTCAATATTGGACTTTCAATGATGACTTACATGTTATGTGGATTGTTGTTATTTGTAGATGATATGGCAGCCATACAATAAAGAAGTCCTAGCATTGTTACCGCTATACTGTCTGAGTGGTCAAGACATGTGGATGACACGATCACCACTTATCTGTTTTGCTGTTGTTGAGTGGCATTTCCCAGATCGAGTTATGCGACAGTTTGGCCTTAAGCAAGGTATACCAGAGGCATGTGACACTGGTAAGGAGCTTCATGCTACGGACAGACGTGGGCGGTCCGGTTGTGATTGGAGAGCTGCTCATCGATCCTTCGTTGATAAATGGGAGCAACGTAGGGAGCATATTGTTACGGGAGAGGCATTACATCATCCAATCGATTTGCATGACCCCTACATGGTGTGGTACAACAGTATTACACGTCGACTTATTGGCCCTCCGATTGATAGGCCAGGCGTTGGATTCCAACCGATGGCTAGCATCATCGAATTGCTGGTATTCTATTGAAAACAAGCCTATTATTTATATGATTAGTGTAAAATATCTTATTTGATTATTTACATTTTTTATTTTACTACACACAGGAGCGTACGATCACACACATGTGCAACAGTGCACAAGATGCACTTGAGGGTGGTACGGATGTGACACATTATGTGCAGGCACTTCAGAATGTACGAGCACTTGGCTCTACTTGCTTGGAGGCTATTGGAGAGCAGCACCGTCTAGATCATCGATGTGTACCCATTCCACATGCATTGACCCCTATGCCAAAGGGTCAAAAACTACCACGACTGAGACGTCGCCAGCAGACGTAGCCACATGTTACCCCAGATGTTGAAGCGGCCACAGCCGATTTAGCACATCGCCTATCCATGACTGACATGCCACGACAACACAATGATAGCTTCTTTTTCAGACTGTACTGCATAGTACTACGCCCTGATTTGCCCATCTTCGACGCAGGCCTATTGACATTTTCTTTACATGATAGTTCTCCAGGTATGTTGCCCTACAGTGCCTACAATGTCGGATACACCACTGAAATTGCCACGATATGCACCAAAAGGTATCCATATCGAGGATGAGGCCCCTATGGAGAGAGTGACACCTCGATGCACTTACATTTGCTTGTGTGTACCATTGTAGAAATGGTTGCAGTAGCTGAGATCGCGGTCAGAGACAGGGTGCAGATACTGTGTTTGGTCCGAGTACAGTTCCACATCGTCCATGCAGTGGCCTTTCCACGCCCCAGTCATGGAGGTCGGAGACAGTGTGACAACTCACAAGTCATTTAGGGGACTATCAGAGCTAACTAGGACCGATGCTCCAGTCTCAATGCCCTAAATGACGGGAAGAAACCAGCTTGTGGTACATAGGTTTATTTCCCATTTTACTTTGTAATATAACTATAGTAGACATGTCTGCACATATGCAAATTACAGTTTGGGGCATTCTTTTGAACTTGTTTTAGTTTCTATTGTTACTGTTATTTGTTTGCATGTTTATTGGCATGTAAATTCTGACTTACAGGGAATTGGTCAAGTGTTTTAGTTGTGATCGATTTTAGGTTGAGGACAAACAGGGTCAGCGGGTTGTGGACATAATAACTAAAGGCGTGTTTTCTAAAATCGCCTTTCATTAAAGCTGTGTTTCAGAAATATGCTTGTAACCCATACTTTAAATTGAAAAACGTTCTTACCACAAGCATGGTTCTCTCCGTCTCTGTCTGTCTCTTACGCCTCCCTCCACACACAAACGTAATAATACACACGCACTCTAGCGCATGAGAATCGTAAGGAATGTGGTTCTGAGATCAACTTTTTTTTTTAAATCCTTTTTAATGAAAGGAAATGATAAAATAAAACGAGCAAATACCTATTCGATTCATTTTTTTTTTCGAGCATCAGGTTTACAGCGTGTTTTGGCATTTTAGTATGCTGCAAGAATTTTGGGCAGGCAGTGGAACGGCAATGTTTGACCCGAGACATGTTAACACTGCATGAAATTTGTGAATTACGACTAACGCATATTACAAACTCGAAGATAACACGACCCTCTAATAAAATAATAAATAAGTCAGAGTAATGTTGAATATGAATAATTCGATTATGACATGAAAAATCATTTAACAATTATTATATGACAAAAAAAAATGTGTCCTATTTATTTATTTCTCTATTTTTAGAAGGTGTTGTATAAATGCTTTTAGATTCAAATGATTTATTTACTAGATTTAGCATATGAATCGACTGAATTTTAGTTTACAGAGACCCGTGGATTGTGGATTCAGTATAGAAAAATGGTTTAAATTTTTCACGGCTGTCTTGTAAACCATTTTTGACACCTTTACAGCCACCATGCAATGCAAACAATAAAAAGTCTTGAGTCATGCAGAATAATCGATGTGGTGCATAGTAAGACAACTATGCGGTTAACCTTGATTAAATTTGAGTGGGTCCCAACAAGAAAGGCTTACAGCCCAAAGGAACAGAAAAATAAAGGAAAAAAATCAGAGGACTCCGGCTTTCATCTTGGGTTTTTACATGAAATTGGAAGAGGGGTTTCAAGAAAAAGACGAGCATGTTATTTGACGGGATTTTAAGTGGTTCAGCAGTTATAACTTGACACGTGAATAGTTATAGCCGTTATGAATTAAAGACGCCGATAAGACATGGTATAAAAATACCGAACACCACTTATCGGGTCCAACATTAAAAAAAATATGACAACTCATTAATGACAATTTGAGTGATTATAACAGGGTCTTTAATGGGTCTCGTTGCCCTTGAGACCCTCAAAGACATTCATCATTACAATGATAAAAAATCACTGAAATTATTCTAGGTTCTATTTTTGTGAATTGTCTCTTTTGGTTTGGGTTTAATTTCGCCTCATTTATCTTTTTTTATTAGAAATAAGTGTCAAGTTTTTTCTTGATTTGAGTCTCGGTTTTATACACAAAAAAAAAGTCTCAGTTTTGACATTGACCTTTTTATGAATTATGACTTTGTTCCCGTTGTAGGATACAAAAAGGAGGTGCATAGAGTAGTTCCCGTAGGTGGTCTCACTTTTTTTTGTCTATCCCTATGTTTTTGTCCTTATGGCCTTAAAAGGTTATGCCGCAAACTACTAGCCTACAAAGTTACAAATCAAGGACCTATCACCAAATTTCAATTCTTTTTTACTTTTATTTTTAATGTTTTTCCTAGCTAAAAATTTTCTAACGTTGGATGAATAAATCACGTCACTTCAGATCAATTTTTTTCAAACATATATTATTCACCTTACCCCCGCCCCGTTGTGATTCTTATTATTATTATTTTATATGTATATATATACATACATATATGTTACTGTAAATACAAATACAAGATGAATAATATATCTTTAAAAAAAATTGTAGTAAGTGATGTGAACACCCCACAATTTCTTATTTCTTATATAACATCTGCTTATAAAATTCTTACTTACGAAACACCGACCGATTATGCGAATGAATACATTAGAATTGAAAAAAACACTGTTATACAGGGTCTAAAAAGATTTATAAAAACTGTTATTACAGTGTTTAGCAACTATTACCTGAAATTACCAAACAATAGTAATATTACTCAATTGCTATAGACAATAGAACAACATAATATCACTCGATTGCTATAGACAGGAGAACAACGTGACTTTCCCAGCGTGTAAAGAAATATTGATAGAAACGTGCATAATATAATCATTGAGGATAAATAGGATTTGATAACAATAACTTTGATGAATGTAATGCAAATTCGTCAATAGAAGTGTTACATGTGTATACACCAGAATTGAAAAACTTCATGCAAATTCATTGTCAAATCAAAGACAATGCAACTCATTTTCAATTGCAGTTAAATGTCAGATCTTATCGAGCATCAAGCATTTGTTACAACAACATAGCAAATAATAATTTTTTAAATTTCAATTTCAATTTGCATTTTCAATAATGACTAAAAATTAAAAAATAATATTAACATAATAAATAACAACTAAAAATTAAAACACCATTTTTTCATAATCTCTATTTTCAAGTTATTTCAATATGTTACAAAAATTAAATCCATCCTAATAGTGTCAATTTTCATAATTTTCATTTCATTCTACATTTTAATCTCTTGCAGGTGCCTTCTTTAATTTTTAATTGTCAACTATATTACTCCAATACTATCTTTTATTAAGCATAAATTGTTGTATCATTCAATTTTTTGTTGCTCCACTTCTGCTCTTTGATTCCATTGATTATAATCTAATAATGCTTTAACACCAATTTGCTTGTTTTTATCAAAATTGTGAATGGTTGAGAATTCAATGTCATTTCTTAAATATAGAGTTGAATAGCAAAATTTAACATGATTTGATGCAACAACACAACCAATTGAATGAATTTTTGCTATCTTATTATTGATGAAATTATCGGTCCATTTTCAATATATTTTAACAATGCTCATATTGAAAAGACATTCCAATGATCTAAACAAACATTTATTTTACTTCATCAACCTAAAAAAAAAATGAAATCATTAAATCAATAATTCAAATATCAAATCATATCTATCTAAAAAAAATTTAATTATTTTGCTTAACATGTCCACTTTATGGCAATCTTTCAATTTTGACTATAAAAATCATAATTTTAAAACCCGGCCCAAACATCAACCCAATAAACAGACCGGATTGTCAATAGATTACTGGTCAAACCAGTTATATAATAAAAAAAATATTAATAACAATAAATTTGCTAAAAATTTATAATAATTATTCAAATAACATGTTTAATCTATATGGAGAGGCAAGGGATACAAAGGCAGGGAGAAGTGAAGGGCCTTTTGTAGAAAGATGACTCGTTTTTGCAGCACTGTATAATTGTTTTTGTAACTTCAATTCAGCAGGAATAGGGCAATGGACGGTTCTCAAAGTCTTTTTGGTTATATTTAATATAAATCATCCACCTTGAATTAATAGAGAATTTCTCACATACAATAACCCAAAAAAGACAAAAAGAAAAATATATCACAATTTAATTTGCAAGTCAGAATATCAATAAGCCTCAGTAGTTTGAGCTCATAGAGGAATTTAGCTCTCACACATCTAATAATCTTCATCATTCTTGCCACCAACCCATATATAAAAAAATCTTCATATTTTTCAATACCAATGTTTTCAAAGTATTTTCTTTGGTCAAAAAAACAAATAAAACTCCATAAAAGAGGAATAAAATACAAAAATCAAAGAAAGATATGAATATACCCCACCGAAAATTTGAGGCATTTACAAAGTACTTTTCAACCTGATTACCCAATTATTTCAACCAACAACAGATAAAAAAAACTATGATTATCCGAGGGTTCACGTAAATAGGAAAATACAGATCGAAAAAGGAAAAAAAATGCCTCAAGAGTAGAGAGAATCAGGAGGGACAAAGAGGTTACTCGAAAGGAAAACCCTCAAGAGAAACCTCATAAAATATATGCAAATACATATATATATGGTTGATATAGCGCAGCTATGACTCAAAACGCTTCCATGGATGAACGTGAAAGTCGATCTTAAGGGCTGCGCATATATATAATTAAGTATGATACATAGTTTGTAAGACAAAAAACAATTTGCTCTACCTTCTGCAAGTAAACTCACGCTTTCTACATCTCTTAGCAACCTCTAGGCCACAATGATCTGCAATCACCTATCAGACACAGCATTTTTCAAAACAAAAGACCAACAGAACTAATGTTTGTCCAATCCTCGTTGCTCGAAAAGACAATGATCTATAAGATTGGATTTGCAAGACACTAGCAACAAACAAACTTCACCCAAATCTATTAGTACATTGTATGCTATTCTTTAACAACGGGTAGAGAAGTCCTTCAAGACAAGAGAAGTTGGTAGGAAAAATGCTCAGAAGCCAAGCGTAAGAGTATTTCATTGACGATACAACACAAAGTTGAATCTTCTTATATTTTGGCAATTCATCACTGCACAAGTCTTCACTGTGGTTGATGTGTACAAATAATGAAATCTTATTCAATTATTGGCACATGCCAAACACAGGATTAAACTTGAAAATTATGTAGGTATATATAAAGGTTAAAAAATGCAATTTATAACAAAGGCCACAATCAAGGAAAATAGCGCTTTAGGTTTCACCTTTGATTGATTTCTTGTGATTACTTAAAAAAAAAATAGTTCAGGTTCAATCTTTGCTTAACAAAGCTTCCCTCTCTACCAAATTTTGCTCACCAAATGACATAACACATTCACCCCAATGAGATAAATGAGTATATTATTTGCAATGCCTACTTCTTGGTAAATAACACAAATTCCCTAACATTACTCTTCCAGCCTAAACCCAACTATTCCAAAGATCATGAACTATAAAAGTAGAACAAATGATAATGAGTCAATAGTTTTTGGATATATGCATATTTGAATCAAATAAATTACCATTATAAAAAAATTTAGCTACTTGTAATTTGAAGGAAACCGTGGATGAGAAAGACAACTTCCTCCAATCGTGATGAAGTAGCTATTTATAGGCACCATGCAAAAGGTGGCTTGTTATTGAGATTAACAAACAAAACCCCCGTGTCTGACTGGAGTGCCTTTCAAAATTGAATTCAAAACAAAAACTTGAGTTTCTACACAGAAAAACTCACCGAAGTGTTTGATAAAAAAAAAACGAGTTGAATATGATGAAACCCACGAAAGATCTGTGGCTTATTATCACTCATTTACAAATACTTTGAATCTTAAACTTTATAACCCAAATGAGTATGGAATTTTAGATGTAATTCAAGATCCCTACTCATTTGGGATCCCAAATTTGAAAACCTAGCATTGCTCTTTTGGTTAAACCTGATAATCACCGGCAAGAATCGAACCCAAAACGTCTGGGTTTATACTTCTTGATACCCACGCCACTGAATAGAAAAATAGAAAATCATTAAGGATTGTAACAGGCACATTGTGTCATGAAACTACAGTGAGTTTTCATGGATCTTAAGCCGGTGAGTTCATCTCGGCTCCATGCGGCAGACGGGTCGCCACCAATCGGCGCCTTCTGCTGACTCTGGTGTGGAGCCGTAGCTGATCTATATATATGTACATATATAATGAAAGTAATACCTTAGAGTTGAAGATCGAACACAATTCTTCAGCTTCAACACTGAACGATATTGAAATCGATAAACCCTAAAATGGAATTTCTTCGCAGAAAGAAAGCTCAAATGTGTGAAAATACCTAAAACGAACAGCCAGAGTGAAACCTCAGAAGTAAACGAGCCGCGTTCTAAACCCTGACCTCGTGTGTGGATTCTGCAATATATATATATATATATATATATAGAGAGAGAGAGAGAGAGAGAGAGAGAGGGAGGGATCAGAAAACCCTAAAAAGGCAGAGAGACTGTTATTACGAAAAAGGGCAATGAGTTTGATGATATTACGTTTGTATCCACACATTCCAGAATCTTCCATGACCACATCTACCAACATTTTTTCTTTTTTATTGCCGTCGGAGGAGGTGTTTGGCTTACCTTCCGGTTACGGCGATTAATGGTTCGTTGTCCGACTTCAAGAGAATTATAAAATTTTAAATTTTAAATATTTAGATTTATGATTCATCTTTATCGTATTTGGACAACACGGTATTTAAAAAAAAAAGTTTGTTCCTTTAGGCAACAATTTGTGCACAATAATAAAATTTATTTTATTAAAGAATAAAAATAGGAAGGAAGGAAAAATGGATGAATTAATTTTTCTTCCAACTCACCAAAATCAATCTCTATAAAATTAGAAAGAAAGTTAATTATTTGTGTTAAGATGTATTTTATTTGTCTATATATTATGTATATATATTAATTCCATATAAAAATACAATGATAATATATATATATACTTTAAAAAATAAAAAAATATTTTTCCATCTTAATTAGGGGTGAAATTTTTGAATCAATACGATGACATGACTCGAACTCGACACAAATTTTATGACACGAATTTGATTAACTCGAACACAAAAATAAACAGGTCAACTCGTAACTCGACACGATACAATTAGTTAAATGAGTTGAGTTAGGTGTGACTAATGTTCGATACAAATCTGTAATGACTCAACACAAATATAACCCGACATAACTCGATTGTCACTCCTAATCTTAGCCAGTACACAAAAAAAAATAGTCATTTTTATTTTTCATCCATTAAATCAAACACAAAGAAAGGAAAATGTATCATTTTTATTTTTTTTCCTTGAATGATAAAAATTTATCCCTCGTACTTTTCATCCTTCTTACCAAATGGGACATAATTAGAGATTAGTGTAGATTTTTAGATCAATTCAATTGAACTAGGATTTTTGACCTAGCTCGTTGTTAGAGAGAAGCATGATCCAAACAAAAAACATGTTCAAACTTCAAATTTTCTACATTTTAATTCATCCTTACACTCGTTGATACCGATTGTCTTGGAGACCTAATTTTTGATAACCTAAATAATGTCACCGTTGCCCTTCCCACAAACAAATCAGCCATATTGCTTTTAGAGTCTAATAACCCCTTAAAATCATGGTAATAAATGGTTTTATAATATCACGTGACGTTAGTAACGTGATTTTATCATCAAATTAAATATTTGGGTTAATAATATTTTTATTCTATGTAGTATGCATGTTTTGTCACTTTGGTCTTCATTGTATTAATTTTATCAATTTGATCTTTAGGGTGTGTTTGCTTTTAAGTATTAAGAAAGAAGGATTGGAAAAAACATGTCTAATCCATCTTATTCCCTTTTCTCCCATGTTTGAATACACACTTTGTGCATGATATTATCACCTAGAAATAATACAGATCCGGATGAATAATGTATTGATAGCCACATACACCTGCTTAAATAAATTCACCTATTTGGTGTGTTTAAATAGTTCAATTGGGGTATATTTTGACAAAAGACATCTTTAACCTCAAGAATTTCTAAAATATAATTATTTTGAGGGTTTTTTTAGTAATTTAATATTTATACCATCATTTAATATTTCATCTAAACAAAATATTAAGTGGGATAAATGTGGACTCACTACTTCTTTATATTTAAATCAAACATTGAATGAAAAAAAAATATTTAAAGTTGATGGTAATTGGTCTTCAACTCAACCCCCAAGTCTTTGAAATTGAAGTGGGACATCCACCCCTACATTAGTTTTTTTTTCTAAACTTTCTATTTTTTTTTTTGGGAAGAGGAGGGAGAGAGAGAGAGAGGGGAGAAGGGTCATTGAATCATTGACTTCAAGAAAACAAAATCTTTTCAAGATAAAAAAATATCATTTGACCAAAGATCTATTGGTTACTTTAGCTTCGCCCCTAACTTGGACATAAAAATAAAATTGATATATATATTTAGTTCGACGGTCAAGGATGTTCAAGTCAGTTTAAGCGCACCTCAACTAATCTCTTCTCTGGTCCAATCAAAAGCAGATCATCCACGTCAAAACTAAAATATTCACGTAGATAATTTCCTCATGATATACTCTTAAAAGGATTGCCAAAATTTGGACTCGTGATGTTTAAGTTTAAAAAATTGAGATGTATAGTATTATATATGTGTCTAGGAAGTTTTAAAAAATATAAAAAAAAATTAAAGATAGATAGGGTGGTGAAAATTTCTCAAATAAATAGGACTCTTTTCATACCTCATAAGTCCTTTTAATGAGGAATATCCTACTGAGAATGGATTTGAACATAATTCTTATGGTAATGACTCTGAAAAAAGTAGATATTTTCTGCATATAAAAGATGGATTGGGTAATTAATTCTCATTCAATTCATAAAATAGTATGAACAAGAGTATTATTTAATTTTATCCTTGTATAATAAGCTTGGATCCAGGTTAGGATAATACATAAATTTATACTTATAATACTAAATTTATGTTTGGATTAAATAATAGTGTATTGTATTAAATAAAAAATGCAAAATAAATATTGAGAGAAATAATTTATATAATGCGTAATTTTTATATGAAGTTGTAACTCTAAATTTGTAAGGATAATACTTACCCAAAAAAAAAATTTATAAGGATAATAAAGTCATTCCATTTTTAATACTTAATTTGTTAAAAATGATACTTCCTACTACATAGCATTTATTACTACTTAATATTAGGTGTTAATTGACAATAATGAATCTCGTTGGAATTAATTAAAATTAATACCGACGCTATAACCTTATAAAAACTTATTATTATATTATTATTGGATTAAATTAATCCAATCCACCCCTTATTACCTAAACTAAACGTACGGTGTTGATAAAATAATTCATTATTTCTTGAAGTTTTATCCCCCTAGAATAAACTATATAAAAAAAATTCATATTCATGAGTTTGCTCCGACAAGGCTAAATAATTTTTAGCGAAAATTGGGGCTAAGTCCTCATTGAGGGACTTATAATGAGTTTAATCCATTAAGGAATTTTATTTGAGAATAAGTCCATTTTTAATCTTGTTGTTAAGTCTACTATTTTTTTAAAACTCCAAAAATACCTAACTTTAAATTAGTTGTTTAACTTGAGAATTATTATCTCTTAATTTACTATGTCAATAAATTTTTTTACATAAATTTGAAATTCAAATTCAAAGAACAAGTAATACTCTCTCTCTCTCTCTCTCTCTCTCTCTCTCTCTCTCTCTATATATATATATATATATATATATATATATATATATATACACACACACGCACACCATGTTATTATTCATGTTATTATTTTTGTTGAGCATGTTACTACTGTTATTTTCTCAAATATTAATACTCAATGTTATTATTTTTTTATTTTTGAATATTATTATTTTTTTTGTGTTTAAATGTTACTATTTTTTTAATGTTATTATATGTATGTGTGTGTGTGTATATATATATATATATGAGGGAGAGAAAGAAATAGTCATATCTATCTATATTTATATTTATATCTATATTACTTATAAATGTCAACATCTATACATATATATACTACTTATAAATATCAGTATTTGTGAAAAACTTTTGATTTTCTATCTTATCTTTAATTATTATTATAAAGTCAATAATACTCACATATTACTTTCATCTCATTTTTCTTTTTTATACCTATTTGACTTTTAAGTTATTTTGGACTCTTTTAATACAATATTTGAATTTTAAATTTTTTATTACTTTCATACACTTTTTATTTCCTGGATTCGAATCCCTTCCATTACCCATTCCCTTCAATTTTCCTCAATACACCCCTTTCCTTCAATTTCACTCAATACGGTACTAGATCAGTGACATGTGTACGATTTTGAATTTTAATAGACAAGATTTTTTTCTTATGAGAAAATTTATTAATAATGATTAACACTTCACCAACAACAAAATAAATAAAGAAATATTTTATCCATTGAAATTTAAAATATTATACATATGTCATTCATCTAGCACTGTATTAAGAAAAATTAAAGGGAAAGAGTAATGGAGGGGATCTAAATCCTTATTTCCTATATCTATTTGACTTATAAATTATTTTGGACTTTTCTATCAATAGTATTTGAATTATAAATTCTTTTGCACTCATTTATTAATAGTACACTTTCATACATTTTTTTATATCTATGTAAATATAAAATTGTCTTGCTAATATAATAAAATAGCTAAATTGTTTGTTTTGAATTTTTTGTGGCTCAGATCGTTTTGATCCGATGGTCCTAATTGGACTTTCATTTTTTTTATAACTCTAAGACTCCTATCTCTCATATAATTATCTATCCATCTATCTCTCTGTCATACTATTATTATTTTTTTGTTTCCCATGCATTATTTTTGTTTTTATTTACTTCATAAAACAGGTGAAACTACATGTTATACAATTATTTATTCCATGAAACTAATTCAAATTTTTTTATATATTTGATGGCATGTATTTTGGCATTTGCTTCTTAAGTTGTAAATACCACTTAATGGAAATAAAAATAGCATAATGACTATAAACACCAAATAATATTCAACTCGAAATGAACCTTAAAAAAATTGACATTTAATTTTGTCCATTTTATATTCATATTTGTCGAATTAATATCAAATTTATTTTTATTGTTATCAAATAATATTGAAATTCATTTAATCAATTTTTGGAGTACTAAATTATATCAATTTTTTGGATACTGAATCAAATTTTATTTGATTTTATTAAATTTTTAATTTTTTTGGTACTAAATTTAGAGAAGAGTAATTGTAAAAATAATACATTTTTTTGGAATGAAATTATCAATTTTCGTTAGTTACATTGATGGAAGGGAGACAAAAGGGGTCTCTATGTAATGAATTCAAATCTTAGGGGGTCTCCGTGTTATTTATAAAATTTCATGTGGTGGCCATATAATATTTCCAAAATTCAGGAGATGTTCGTGATTTTTACCCTATTTTTAATTAAATATTAATTTGTTATTATTTTATCTTAAAAACTTGAATTATTGTATTTTTAATAAAAACAGTAATTGGTTAGGAGGATTTGTTAGTAACAAAAACAAAATGTGTGTTGGTGTGTTTCTGTGCATATATATGTGGAGGATTGAATATTTGGTAATTAAATTTATAATTATATTGTGTCATTTGGGGTTGAATGATAATATTGGTGATAAATTCATGTGTTTTATAAACGAGCAATATTTGGAAGATTTTATTTTTTTGCTTAAAGATTGTAAATTTAATTGTTTTTTGTTAGTATTTATTTTTATTTTGCTTGAGGTATTTATTGTATGAGGATAGGATAGATTAGAAACATGATAGTTGCATTTATAATTATGTTATGTTATTGGATTGAGTGGTAGTAGGGGTGATAAATTCATAAGTCTTATAAATGAGTAATATTTTATTTATTACTTAAAGATTGTAAATTTTAACGTATATTTATTTTTTTTAAAAGCATTTGAATATATGGTGTTAGCAATGGGCTTTTGGTTTAATGATACTCCTTATCTCATAAAAATTTTATCTTCTTAAGGTCAAGAGATCAAGTCTCCCATCCCCTTCCCCCTCCCCCCAAAAAAAAAATATATATATATTTTTATGACAGTTTCATTAATATGGAGAATATTATCAACAATATATTTCAAGACATTTAAAAAAAAAGAATTGGTATAAATTTTTTTAGGCCATTCTTTTTAAATTTGGACAATTGTTTAATTTTTTATTTTTTTGTTTGTTGTAATGTGTCTTCAGGCATGAATAATGTCTAGTTCTATACATGGATACTAGTAATTACCCGTGCCTGAAGACACTATATTACTTGTAAAAAATGAACAAAAAATTCTCCAAAGCAACAACACATATATATACAAATAGATTAGGAAAAAAAATACTAATAGAACCAAATAAAATATACAATCTTTAAGTAATAAATGAAATCAATAAAATTTTTCTTGTAATCATCACCATTACTATAATCCAATTCAATAACAAAACATAATTATAAACTCAATCCACCCATGTAATAAATATCTCAAACAAAAAACTGCTTACAAATGCAACCATCTACATAATAAAAATAAGTTCACAAATGTTGTCAAAAAATTAGTTTTGCTATTTGAGATTCCACTAGCTTCCAAAAGAATAAGTACAGCTTGTATTGTGATAATCAACACCTCGCTCATATCAATGATAACCAACTCAACCATTCTTGTATATCAATTCGAACATATCAACAAATGATAAGAGATATTCGATTTATACTTAGTTCTAACTCATTTTCTTAAACGAAAAAACATACCTGTGGCAATTTTCCAACCAAATCCTAACACACCAAGAACTTGTGCTCAGTCAGGCATTTTGTCAAATAGGTTCAGAGTTGAATGAGTTTGAAGAACAATGTACACAAATATCAATAATAACCAACTCAACCATTCTTGTATATCAATTCGAACAATATGGAACCATGGTCACAAAATTCCCAAACATACAACACATATTCGCTCTAAGTCAAATTAGAGATGGTTATCTGAATTCAAATGTAACGAAGTTTGGTTTCAAAAGAATTAAGCTATAGACTCGGATATTATGGCAAGCAGAGTTTATCAATGCCCCTTTAACTTGTGGGGACAAAAATTGAGTATCGCACTGAGGAACAACTTAGTTCGGTCCAAGTCAGGCTTTATCAAATCTTTAAGAGTAAATTTCATAGGGCACTCCAAAGCAGCCACAACTTCCCTAATCTTGTGGAACAAATTCATCGTACGGACCGAATCGACATGGAGTCCGGGTTCTCGAGCCGTTACAAGGCCGCGAAATCGACTTGCAGAAAATCTTCCTTGGAAAAATATGAAAAGCATCATATAAAAACAAAAACTACAGATCCCCTAACATATAGCACATATTCACTCAAGTCAAATCTTATTCACCCACTAATGCACCATCTGTTCAAACAGATCATATTATGAATCGTTTTCACAGTACAACTTACTTGGATTGCTCGTATATTAAAGAAACCCAGATCAGCAAGGTGGGCAAGTGCTGGCTGTGGCGTTACTTTGTAGAAGAGGGGAACGATAGAGAGAGGCGTAAGAGAGAGCTGGGTGTGAGAGAGATATTTGACAGATAGGGGATATTGAGATGAATTTCAGGAGAGAAATTTTGGGAATGAGTTTGGAAGGCAAGGATATAGGCGTGAAAGATTGGGAGAGATAGGCAGAAGAGAGAGAGGCGTGAGAGAAATGTTGCGGCGGGAAATTAAAATTTAGTCCTCACCGTAGACCATTACATCAATATTTATGAAAGACCATTAGATCAATATTTATGAAATGATCTGAATCATTTTTTATATTGAGATTTCATTGTCTATTGGATGTGTTTATGTTTTGTTTCAAAACGATCTAAACCTCTTTTTATCTCTAAAATTCAAATTTCACCCTACTTTATTATATAGATAGATAGATATGAGGGAGATAGAGAATTTTAATGTTAATAAAACTCTTAATATTTAGGAGTTGTTAGTTTTCAAATTTGTTTTAATTAAACACAATTACTAGGGGTATTTTGGATAATAAAAATCAAAATAAACTTAATATTAAACAAGTTTTCTTGATGAACTTATTACCAAATAAGTCTACAAAGGAGACCGGCCTCCAAATTTTTCTTTTTTTTAATAACTACATTTATTATACATCTTTCTTAATACATTCACTAAGAGCATAAACTAAAAATTTCATCGAATTACAAAAATAGTTATCACTTCTTTTTGTAGTAATATATTACTATTCGGAATTAGAGTTAGTGAGGGCTGAAATGAAATATTGTATATATTGTAGAATCCGATCTAAAGCTTGCTTGTTCGGTAGACGTATTATAAGGGTTAGTTTGGTTGCCGTATTAAAAATGTATGAATTAAATAAAATAATTCGGTCTAATACAATACAAAAGGAAAAAAGGCAAAATTATATAGAGTATTAAAATAATATATAATTTTATCTAGTGTTTAATAATACACAATATATACGTTGGATAGTAATTATTTAATACAATCGATTGTTTGGTTGAGGAATTATTTTATCGTATTAATGTTGAATCAACAAAAATATCTTTAATTAGTATTTGTTACATTGATGACAGTTTGATTTTATCAATTAGGGGTTTATAAACTTATAATGATAAATGTGTAAAATAATACGTTTGAGTTGAATTATAATACCATCTCTTTTAGTGGTATTAAAATTCCTCCATAATGCTTGTCTAATGTATAAAAAATATACGATTAGTATACGCTTTTGAAATTAATACGGTATCAAATTTACTTATCAAACAAAGTATTAGATCCGATTAAATAAAAAATATTACAATCAAATATTTAATCCCCTTCATAATACATCTACCAAACGAGTCATATGTAAATTAAATATTGTATTGTACTATTATTTATTTAATCGTGTTTAATATTTTATTTAGTAGATAAATTTAATTTCGTATTAATTTTAAAAAACGTACATTAATTGTATATTTATTTTTATATTTTTAATACCATAAACATGTATTATGAAAATATTTTAATACCACTAGGAGATATGGTGTTATAATCCAATTCAAATATATTATTATACACATTTATTATTATAATTACATAACTGATAAAATCAAACTATCATCAATATATTAATTAAAAATATTTTTGTTAATTTAACATTAATACGATAAAATAATTTTTTAATTCAACAACTGATTGAATTAAATAATTGAAAACGAAGCGAGCACTCAACGTGCCACTGAGTGAAGTGCAACGAAGCAGCCTAGCATCCCTTAAGAAATTCATAATATTTTTTTATCGTGGATTTCTAGTGAGTGTTCTTCACATAGAAGTCAAAGTCAACTGTTGAAACAAATGTATATATGAGATTTGGTCAAAACCAGCCATCAATCAGAATTAAAAAAAAAGACTAATCTTATTTTATACCCTAAAAGATATATTAATTCTCAATTTACACTCTTAAATAAGTAGATTTTCAAATTATACCCTCAATCTTATAAAACAAGTGCAATGTGGCTCGATTTCAACCTCAAATTACACCCTAATCTTAAATTTCACCCTCAAATTGGACTATCTTGCATCTATTTTATAACAATGAGGATATAATTTGAGAATTTAATTCGTTCAGGGTAAAAATTGAAAATTAAAATATTTTTAGGGTTCAAAATGAAATTTACCCTAAAAAAAAAATAACAACTCCAACAACTTCGTGGAAAGATCAACGCTACTGTACACGCCTCCATTGATGAACACGTATATATTCTCTCTGACCAATTCTGTAATTATATACTGTCTCTCTTTTCAGGAAAATTCTGTAGAACCCTAAAAAACTAAGATCGTACTTCTTTTGGTCTGTGAGACAGATATAGATTGAAGGCTTTCTATCTACGTATATAGTCATACAGTGATACAGATACCAGAACTTCGGAAATTCGAGGCCATGGATGCCGCAACGAGCTCTCGGTTTCTTCCACAAATGAAGCTTGACGGATCTGATCTCCGCTGTTTGAATCGTAATTCTTCAAGGTAAGCTTACTCATCAAGCAGTTCCATTCATCTATATGTGGACTCTGGTATATGCTAAAACATTTATATTTCGTTAGTACAAAATTGGTATTATAATTTGTAAAATTATGTGAAAAATCATATGCTTGTAGGTTGATCAAGGTGATTAGAATTGACGGGATTGCAATTGCTTAAAAAAAAAAAAATTCATTTCATGTGTTGAGTTTTGTCTCGATAAGTTAGTTTCTCTTCTGTAAAATGAAGTTCCGAAGTCCTTTTTTTTTTCTCTCTCCTTTTTCTCTCTGATATGTAAAAAGTATAAATGCTAAAATTTCTTGGTATTTGATGTTTGATAAAATGTTTGACAAAAAAATAGGAAGATGTTGATATAATGGTTATTCATCACTATGTTTTCATTTAGCTAGTTCCACAACTTACCATAATGGTATGCTTGAAAAGAGTAAGTAAATTCACTTCTTTTAAATTTGAAACGAGCTAGCTTGTACTAGCTGTTTTGTGCTTTACTTGTATGATATTAGGTTTATGGTTTTATAGAGGGTTGGTACGGTAAAGTTGCTCCATTGTCACTTGGGCATTAGGGGTTCGAGTTACGGAAATAGCTTACTGCATGCGGGGCGAAGGCTACTTGCATATTACCCTCCAAGCTTTGCAGTGGTGGGAGCCCCACATACTGGGCCACCCTGTAGGTTTATGGCTTTATAATTAATAAACGTTTCTAGGTAATTGCACTTATACATATTTTATAGAGTTGAAAGGTTGAGTAGGCAAATAGAGAGAAAATCTCGGGGTACACACATGTTAAGAACAGCAAATCTACGAGAAAAAAGAGGAGATTTTTACCACATTCTGTGTTCTTCCACTTTACTAGAAAAAGTGTCATTCTGTAATGACTTTTGTGCATTACTTGTTTTAATTCAATGACTGTTCATGTTGTGCCCCATTGGCACACTTTGGTGAGTTGATTTTTTAAAAAAAAAAAATCAAGGAATGCTCTTATTTGTTGCTTTTCCCACCCTAAGCCCCTGTCCTATGACTGGAGAAGAAAAAAAAAGGCAGAGAGTGGTTCTTCTTTTGCAACATTCATCATGTTTTATGGTATGTACTGTGATAATTTCCCATGCCACACCAGAGAATATGAAAATTTTATCAAGATAATGCTACTAGTATGTACATAACATAGGTAGTTAGCATTGTTTTTAAATTAATCTTCTAACTGAGTATTTTCACTGGCAGTTTCTGCCCTCAGACACGGCAGGCCATGCCTACCTGCTGTGGTTCATCAGGGGGAAAACAATTTCTTGATATAGCTACATGTGAAGGATCTATTTCGTGTTTTTACTCGACCGATAAAGAAAGTAGGGTTCTTGGAGGATTAGCACATGATTTTCCGGTTCAGAAGAGAAACCCAGTTGGGAAAACATTTTGCTCTGCAGAAGTGTGCACATACCCCGGGAGTGCTGTTGAATCTCATTCACACACTTCAGAGGAAAAGATAGGAGTGCTGCTTTTGAATCTTGGAGGACCAGAAACACTTCATGATGTTCAGCCATTTTTGTTCAACTTGTTTGCAGATCCGGTATATTAGTTTGGCACTTTATGCCCTTTATCAAATTATGATCATAATTAGGATTCTTGTTTCATGGTTGTATCTAAGAATTTAATATTTTATGAGACAGGATATCATACGTCTCCCTAGGTTGTTCAGATTCCTCCAACAACCATTGGCGCAACTCATTTCTGTACTCCGGGCTCCCAAAAGTAAGGAAGGGTATGCTGCCATTGGAGGTGGTTCGCCTTTGCGAAAAATAACGGATGAACAGGTAAACACTGCCCACCTAAGAAATACTTGTTTCTGTTCATGTTAGGATGGTGTTTTTCCTCATAGGATTGGTTGGTGTTGTTCTTAGCTTTCTCTTTTATTTTGGCTTTCTGTTCTTTTATTCAGTGGTTTGTCTATTTATCTGGTGTGGTTTGCATGTCATATTGTTAGCTACCATGTTAACAATTTTTGAGCTTTGTGTTGCAGGCTAATGCACTTAAAATGGCATTGGAAGCCAAGGAAGTCCCTGCAAATGTCTATGTTGCCATGCGGTACTGGCACCCCTTTACTGAGGAAGCTGTTAAGCAGGCAAGTTTGAGATACTAACTAAGTATCATTCCTGTTATCATTTTTTTGGCAATTCACTTTCACCTGCAATGTGATAAATACTAGTCTCCCAGTATTTTGGTGATGGTTGTTGTTTCTGTTCTCTTGAGTTGCATTATGATTCACTTGTGCCTCCCTTTGGACGCCTCTATTTACAAATGACTACAAGGTCAGGTCCATGAATTAGAATTTCAATCGCAACCAACTTGATGGCAGGATTGCTGAAAAAATGAAAAGGCTGAATATCGATTTTGCCCAAGGATGATTATTTGAAAATCTTCTAGGAAGGTTCCAGATATCTAGAATGTGCAGAAAGCTCTAAACTTGTCTGTCGACCCATTTTGTTGAAACAAAGAGCTGTTTGTTTTTGCTACCTGTGTTTCCAACAGAACCATAGTCATTTTCTATGGGTGTTTTCTGGTCAAAATGCTTCACATGCCGAATACCTGTTAAAATGCACCTCTTTCCATTTTTAAACTTAAACATTTGTTTATTTTTGCATAGATCTGAGACTGACAGTATTAGTTGCCTTCTAAGAGAATAATCCAAATCCTTTCTGATTGGTAGTTTGGTGACTTGACGGCTTCACCTTTCTAATTTCACTCAAGCAATTGTTTGGTGCTATACATATTTTCATCATATTTGTACTGTTTGGTTCAAAACGGTTGAAATTTCTCCATTTTCTGTTACAGATTAAAAGGGACAGGGTTACAAAACTTGTAGTGCTGCCTCTCTATCCGCAATATTCCATCTCTACGACTGGGTCAAGCATCCGTGTTTTGCAGAGCATCTTCAGGTGATTTTTTTTTTCAGTTTGTGAACTTCGGATCATCAACATGTTGCAGAGTAAGTGGTACTTGTTCGTTTTTACATTCTGATAAACATATCTGAATTTGAGCTGTCTTTTAGGGAAGATGCATATTTGGCAAGACTACCTGTTTCCATTATACAGTCCTGGTATCAACGAGAAGGTTATATCAATTCTATGGCTGACTTGATTGAGAAGGAGTTAAAGATTTTCTCTAAACCTGAGGAGGTGGGTTTATTTTCTTTTATTAATTCACAGAGTTTTGACACATAGAAGATCTTCAGAATTATGGCTTATGGACTGTCTATTTAGTTTGCATTTTGTTTGCCGTTCTTAAGTGTGTTGCTTAGTTTTCCTTCTTGTGTTATAGGCCTTGATATTCTTCAGTGCCCATGGGGTACCAGTCAGTTACGTTGAGGATGCGGGTGATCCATACAGAGATCAGATGCAGGAGTGCATTCACTTGATAATGGAAGAATTGAAATCAAGAGGAATAAAAAATGATCATACTCTAGCTTATCAGGTTGGTTATAATATCTAAGTATTGAATTTTTATCTAAGTATTCAGTTTTTAAGTATTAATTGTCAAGCTTTCCATAGTCATTGGCATTAGCATGGAGTGCCATCTAGGAAGCTCCACTTAACTGGAAGCTCCCTCCCAATTACTCTGCCCCCTTCCTCATGAAAGGAGAAGAAAAATCTTGAAAATAGAAAAATAACCTAGGGCTATTTTATTGGCCAATGATTACAATTTGATGTTTCCCCCTTTCTGTCAGAGTCGAGTGGGGCCTGTACAATGGTTGAAGCCCTACACTGATGAAGTTCTTGTTGAGCTTGGCCAAAAAGGTGTGAAGAATCTCCTGGCTGTTCCTGTGAGGTATGCAATAAGTTATTAATAGTCATGCAAAATAAGTGCTAGTACTTTCAGTCTCCCATAATACAATAAAATTCCACGTTATATGGCCTCTATTCAATATCCTCTTAAACTGGGTGATTTTTTTTTCTTTATATATTGTCGGTTTCTCTTTTTTGTTGTTAGTTAATATTTCCGTGATTGATTGTTCTTGTACTTTGAAATTCCAGCTTTGTGAGTGAGCATATAGAGACCCTTGAAGAGATTGATATGGAGTACAAGCACTTGGCTCTGGAATCTGGCATTGAAAACTGGGGCCGAGTTCCTGCTCTAAATTGCACCTCTTCATTCATCACCGATCTGGCAAATGCAGTGATTGAAGCCCTGCCTTCAGCAGTGGCAATGTCATCATCAAGGACTACATCTGAAGAAGCCGAACATGATCCATTCGGATATGCCATTAAAATGTTGTTTGGTTCGATCTTAGCATTTGTTTTGCTCTTGTCACCCAAAATGATATTGTCATTCAGAAATCATATATTTTGAAGAAGAGAGAAGATTGAAATTACACTTGAGATACTTACTATAGCTGCGGGGAATAGGAGTTGAAATCCTGGAATGAGATGGCTGAGGGGTAGGATGTTGTTGAGGTGTTTATTGTGTAACTGGGGAATAGTTTGGAATAGTGAACTGTTTCTTGACACATGATGTACTTCTTAAGCGTCAGAATGAAAAACTGGGTTCTCCCTCATGAATATATATACTTGAGCACACTTTTTGGCAATATATGTGCCTTGATATATGTATATACACGCGCACACACACGCATTTGTCTGCCCTCTTCGCTGTCGACTGTGGGTATGATTTGAGTAGTCTTTATTGCTTGGGAGCCCCTTCCAATGTTTTCATCTCCCCACCACAGGTCTATATGGAAATCTGTTTGATTATTGCCACATGCCAAGAATTTGAGGAGTTGTAGGAACAGGGTGACGTTGATGGAGGGTGTTGTTTTGAGAGTCAGAAACTGCTACTTTTCTCCGTAAGGAAGAATCACCAGAGCTCATGAGGATAAACATTTTCTGACAACCAAAATTTACATGACTACATGACCGAAGGTGGTTGCGTTTAGAAATCAATTTCATGGATGCAAAAGATTAGAAGAAAAAGGAAATGGCAGAAAAAGGCTACTCTCTCTCTCTCCCTCTCTCTCCCTCTCTCTCCCTCTCTATCTAAAATAATAATTGTCAGATTAGTAAAACTAACTATACAGTGCATATATAACGAGTTTGGTGGAAGAAGGAATGAAAACGGGGGAAGGAAAACAAATAGCAAGATTTGAAGTAAAAAAACTTGCTCCAAAGACATTACTCAAACGAGTTATTCACAGAAATAAGTTCAGTAAATACCGTGCAATCATTCAACTCAACAACTAAGAAAGGAGATGTCTGCCTTAGAATTCTACCACTAAATACACAAAATCGTGGTGCAACACTAGACATCGTAGCCAGTAATCTTAAATCCGCGAGCTATGATCTCTCCAAGACAAAACCAGGCATAACATTCAAGTCCGAAAAGGGCAGCAATGCCAACATCTTCAGTCTTCAGCTCCTGCCTGTTTCTCCACAAGTGCTTGACATAATCAAGTTCCTTCCAGAACGCTTCATAACGACCAGGAATACTGTTCCAAGTAAGCAATCAGATGAATTAATAAGTAAAAGATCAAGTTATGTATAAAAATGCATATGCTACTTGCATCACATAAAGTGGTACGCTCCTCATCAGTCTCAAGTAGTGAGCAGATATTTGCCTGGTTCTTAAGGGTGCCAAGACCATTCCAGGTAAAACCAAGATTGTAGGAAACCACACAACATTTCCAATTTGTTGGAGGTTGAACAAATTCAGGTTTTATGAGAGAACGCAGGGCAAAGTGGGCTTATCTTCAATATAATTACCCTGTTTAAGGCTTAATATAATGAAAGAGAGAATTTAGCCTCAACATAGGACAATATATCACATATCAGCATAACTGGTTAATGAGAATTGATGAATGAAGTTTAGCATGCAAAAGAATAAGAGCAACTCATATACTGTAATGCAAGTCCCATTTCTCGAAAATAATGTATCAACTATTTTTATTCTTGACCACAAACCAAACAGTGATATGAGAAAGGGGTCAAAAAAATTTGATGAAATCAATGCCCCATCATCCCAACATTTCAGGAAAAGTGACGTTCCATGTTCCCTTTCCTATCTCGGATACGCACTAAAGAGCCACCAGTTAACATTGTTTAACTAAGCAGCAATCATTACTAAATATTGACATGTCAAGCCTCCAACTCTCCCCAGTGGACCCTTGTACTTGTTAAATTATCGAATCAGAATAGTATTGTGTGCTTATATTCATAAGGCAACCATCCCAAAAGCAAATTCATTCCCCATGACAAAGGAGTCCCTCTTTTATAACCAATAATATCCTACATTGAAGTTCTGCTTTGAAATGCTTTCAACTCCAAGCAGAAGGCATCTCGATCGACACCAAAATTGACCAACAGCAGCAGCATTAGGTACCGAATTTTACAAAAAATGTTTCATGTGACACGATGCACTCTTCCTCACAACCCATATATCCAACAAAAGAAATTAAGGACTTCCATTCAGTTGGACTGAGGTAGATAAATTATAAAAGAAATTAGGAATTATCAAGATCTTTCACACAACACTATGGATGCCGAATTAAAAAAAAAAAAGAAATTGTACTAGAGAATACAAGACAATCCAGGATAGATGTATAAAATCTAAACATTAAATAGGGGATAAAGATAATAACAGTTTTAGTCAAGCGTTTGTTAAGTACAGTATTAAGAGTTGGATAATAAATATCAAATCCAATATAATATTTGGTTAGATAATTTATTCAATGGTAGTAAATGAGTGGACTAAAATGCCCTCAATCATCTCCAATTTAATCCCTTATAGTGATCTAATATTTCGTAGTACTATATATCAATAGAATAAAAAAATACAAAAATATTACTTATTATGAATATTTTTAAATAATATTATAATTAAACAAACATGCTTTAATTGTGTAAAAGTATATTTTGGATATATGCATTTGTTTATTATTAATATTGTTGTTTATGTAATTTTTATTATAATAAACAAGAAGGAATGATCACATGAATTTTTCTTAGATTGAGAATAAAATTGTAAAATAACGATATAATACACCTAGGCTATATTGTAATACTACCGTTCCTGGTGGTATTAAAATAGCTCAATAGTACAGATAAATTATATTAGAATTATTCGTATGTGATACTTATCTAGTTAATCTCGTACATAATACAAAGTGCATTTTTGTATTCAAATGCAGTATAAACCCATTTTAAAGTGTTTTAATTCAATATGACTCTTTAATACGCCCTATTATACAACAAACAAACAACCCCTATGGGTACTAAATCAACTAACCAAACTTATCCACACCAAAGCATCTCGTGAACCCAATATATACTTCACTTCTTCAGCCATACTTTGGTTGTATGGGTAAATGGGAGAAACCAGAAAGTTAGCTCAGCTCAAAAAGGCAATCAAAAAGCCACAATTGACATCCTAAACAATGCAAATGTCAAATGCCAGATTGACAATTAAACTTGATCACATCTTCACAGTTTTAATCACTTATATTTAAGGGAGGACAACGGAGCAAGATAGTTTGGGCCCAAGTCCCTATGTGTAGCATGTAGAGTCTAGCCAAAGTTCAACCTATTACCTAATGCAACATACCTAGAGGTGTCAATCTTAACCTATTAAATATTAATCCGCCCAACCTGCCCATAAATAAATAAGTTGAATAATATAATTTATTTTAATTAAGCAGATTAATATGAATTACAAATAAATACTCATTGCGCTGAGTATTTATCTTTCTATTACAAAACACAAGTAATAAATCAAATAAATATATTAATATATTAAAAAATATGCACACACTAATACACCGAAAAATACACATTAGTACACACACACACACAAAAAAAAAAGCAACCCACGACTCGTGGGTCGAGAGTGGATCGACCCATGATTCGCGGGTCCACCCATGGACCAACACGCGTGTTGACTTAACCTCAACCCATGACCCATGGGTTGACCCGACCCATAATGTGTGTATTTTTTTTGTATTTAGTATGTTTTGGTGTATTAGTGTGTGTATTTATAGCGAATGGGGATCTTTTGGTATATTAGTGTGTACGTTTTTTTGGTATATTAGTATGAATTCATATTAAGAGTCTTAATTATTTTATGGGTTAATGGGTTTAACCCAACCCCTTATAAATTCAACATATCATAACCCATTTAATACGTAAGTGAAAAATGAATTGGATTTACTTTGACCCAACTCAATTTAACCTAGCCCATAACCAACCCACCCATTTACCACCTCTTAACATACCCAAACAGAAATTATACAAATGAAGACCTACAAAGATTTGAAACTCTATACCTGTATAAGTACATTATTAATTAGACAACAAAATGCAATAGCTTAAACGGATTTTATACCTCCCCTACTTGTAGAGCTAGCCAGCTAGGTACAAGGCTTCTAAGCCCATAAGCCTAAACTAGTAAAATTTCTACCCTACTTTGCTCTTGCCCTTGATGTTTCTTACTTTATCTCTCTGTTGGTGATTTCTTGTCAAGGTATTGTTGGCGGAACCATAGCTACCCCGTGAAGGTGTCAAACGTACAAGTACAATTAACCAGCGTGGGTTAATGAAATGACCTCACCAATTAACTAGAGCAGTCAAGTCAATATATCACTCCTAGAAAAAAAAAATTAATATATCACTTTGTAGATAATCAACACTCTTGTCACTCCACTAGTGACGTCGGAAAAAAGTAGCATTAAGAGGGATACCTGGCAAGACGAGTGTAAAACAGCTGGTTCCCCAAAAGCTGGCATTTCTCCACAGTAGGCGGTTCCTGGATGTATTGCTTGTTCTGCTCCAATGACTGCTTGTAATAGGCAGATCCATGCTTGGCTACAAACTTCGAGGCTTCAGCAGCCTTTGCTCGCAAGAGATTCAGCTTTGATGCCATAAATTCCAAAACCTACAGATTACCTCACAAAAACAACCATCTAAATAAAGTGCCTTCAAGCTATGCTTTCAACTGTATATGCAGCACTAGCAAAACTTTCTATCCCTCATTATTCACCCCTATAAATAGCATAAACGTATATTTACTCGAACAGATTCACACATGGAGATATATTGGCGCACTAATTTAACAAATTCTCAAATCCCAGCGCCACAAAAAGGCATGAGGAAAAAAAATATGTAAAGCACAATATAACAACATACCTAAACACCTAATCATCAATTGTACATTTAAACATTCAGAATACAAGAATAATTCCAACAAATAAGAAAATCAGGGGGTTCCCTTCAATATAAGTTTTGATTGAGCAGTATTATATAGATTTCAAAACATCGGCGTTTTTTCATCAGAATTGGAAAAAAAATAGTTCATATCTTGAAGTACGTATTTTTTTGTTTCCACTCTCAATGCAGCTTGAAAATTACAAAGCCTCTTCAAATTTCAATGAAAATGCAACAATATCACGATGTTTAATGTTATACCCACACAAAAACTAAAAGTTTCCTCGCCTGACGATGGCAAATACAATGATCAAGGTTCCTTAAGTAACGCTCGACATATAAAAAACATAGCATATACAGTTCACAAACCATAGAGAAATTTAAACCAAATGAAATGCATCAACACAAGCGAAATATGAACGACGACCTCCATTACAGAAAGAAACATGATAAATAAGATCAGCAGCACTTCACGTTCACCCCTATACCACACCACATAGCAATATCTGACTCGAAGCTCCCACACACACCATGCATACATAAAATTACACAGATATTCAAACCAAAAAAGGATGGATCGGAATACCTAATGGTAATGCTTTCCTATTGTAGTAATATATTCGCCCGAAGAGAGAGAGAGAGAGAGAGAGAGAGAGAGGGTTTGGGGGGTTTTGTGCTGACTAGTAACTCTGTAAATCTGTTGGGGTTTGGATCTTTCTACAATGATACATACAGTTTACTCTTTAAGAATCTGCACCATGGGCTTGGCCCATACCAAAAAAACTGAATAGCCCAAGGGACTCTACCGTGGTCTTATCGATCTAAAGATTTGAAAATGGAACAACAAGATTTTGTTTGATTTACGTTTTAAAAAAAAAAATTTTAAAAAATTTTAGAAAATTATTTTTTGTACCGTAAAATTTGTTTGGTTATATGATTTCAAAAATAAATATATAAAATTAAAAACAATAAAAAAATTTTGGACAATAACTTAAAAAATAGCAAAAATAGAAATGTGATAATAGTGGGAGTGTATTAATGGTAAAAGTATGGTAGTAGTGTTTTCTAAATTCTAAAAAAATTGTTTCCAAAATACATAAAACAGTTCTAACTTGTTCTCTAAATTTATCCTATTTTTGTTCTCATATTTCAAAAAACAAAAACAAAAAACAACTAGCCAAACAGTTTTTTTTTCTCAAAATATATTCGAAAATAAAAAACAGTTTTTTATATACAAACCAAACAAGACCCAAATTTTTTTGCTCATAAGGGCTTTGCTTATTAGGAGATGAGATTTATTCCCTTAATTTTTGATAGGACTACAAAAATCTCTTCTTAACGTTTTTACTATTGTTCTGTAACCCTTCCTCGAGTTTGTAGAGTTGGAGAGTCGCCCCCACCAAACAGGTGGGCACAACCACAGTTCTACACTCTTCACCCACTACCATTAGGGGCAAAAGGAGTTGAAATAAAGAGGAGACCTAATCCCGTCCATAGTGTAAGATTATATAAGGAATATTGCAAATCAAGTGATGGGAATAACGGTAAGGGGGAGGGAAGGGGGAAAAGAAAAGGGGGGGCCTATGGCCATAGGGTGAAGGTGTTGGAAATTTGTTGGTCCTAGACGTTTGTGAGATTTTGGTGTCCCACATCGGTTAAGGAGGGGAAAGTTGTTGAGCTTATTAGTAAGCCCCTCGCCTTACATGGCATAAGGCATTTTCATAGGGATATTGGGAGGAACAAAGCCGTGAGGGACAGTGGGCCCAAAGCGGACAATATTATGTCATGTGGAGGGTGGGGTGTTACAAGCTATTGTGAGATCCTGGTGTCCCACATTGGTTAGGGAGGGAAAAGTTGTTGGCATAAGACATTTTCCCAGGGATATTGGGAAGCGGACAATATTATGTCATGTGGAGGATGGGATGTTACAAGTGGTATCAGAGCCGACTCTCGCCTGGATTGAGTGTGGGCCCCTACCGTGCTCGCGTGCATGTGGGCGAGCAGATAGCTGGCGAGCTGCTGCACGGGGACGTGCAATCCTAAAAGGGGTGAATTGTGAGATCTTGGTGCCCCACATCGGTTAGGGAGGGGAAAGTTGTTGGGCTTATTAGTAAGCCCTTTGCCTTACATGGCATAAGGCCTTTTCCATGAGTTCCCTGACTTACAACTCCCACTGGAACGTACATGGACATGATTCAAGAGTTTTCCAAGTTGGTGTTTACCTTTGGTACCAAAATTTTTATTTTCACCAACTTTTTATCCGTAACCATTTACAGATTGACATCAGAACATGGCAATAGACTTACGTGTGCACGCTTTTGCCTTCGAGTCTGACTACACTTTTCCACATATGTTATCCTTGCTTATAGCATACTCCATGTGACTTCAATTCACTTTATAACTAAGTGATTGGCATCAATGCTCCATACTAGGGATCATAAAGTCCACACCCTCAGTACCATTGACGACTTCAGCCAAACATAAATTTAATCAATTTGTCGACCTGCACCCAAAATTTTGATCAAGTACTTCCTCTAAAGCCCATGCAAAGGCTTTCCTCAGTATACCTTATCGACGACTTAATACACCATGCACCTTAGGTGGCTATGCAGAGATCTCATGGTGTCTCAAAGTGGACTTTACATTCATGAGCATGTGATAGCCCTGGAATGCCTGCTAGTGTCCTCTACCTTTTATCTGACCAACTCATATCCCCAATCAGGTAGAGTCGCATCTTTCTATAAATTTTAGGCGTTCCCAAAATTTATCTAAAGATGTCCTTCACTACGTAGTACTGTAATACCTAAGTGCTTCTTAAACCCATTGCAGTTACATGCTCTCTAAATTTTTCCAGGGTCAAGCCCTTGGTCATAGGGTTAGCCACCATATCTGCCGAGGGTATATAGTCGATTTTTATTTCACCCCTCTTCACTATATCTTGAATATAGTGATAATTTACATCAATGTGTCTTCCTTTAGAGCTATTAGCTCCACTTTTTATTAAAGAGATAGCGAACTTATTGTTACAAAACACATTGACTGGCCTACTAGGTATACCCAACTTTAAACTATCAACAAAGCGTTTAATCCAAACAGCGTTACTTACCGCTATACTGCACGCTATGTAGTCGGCTTCCATTGTGTACTTTGCAACACAACCCTGCTTCATACTTAGCCAAGAAACAATCGTTCCACCAAATAAGAATATATGACCACTTGTAGATTTTATGTCATCTACATCACCTGCAAAGTCTGCATCCGTATAGCCAATAATTTCTACATTATTTAATCCAAAACACAATTTCATACCTGTCGTGCCTCTCAAATATCTAAAAATTCTCTTCACTGCTTGCTAGTGTACCGTTCCTGGATTGGATTGATATCTACTTACTAATCCTATCGCATGACAAATGTCAGGCCTTGTACTTGACATAGTATACATGAGACTACCCACAACTTGTGTGTAGGGTATCTTACTCATTTCAAATATTTTCTTATATGAACTAGGGCACATCCCTTTACTTAGACTTTGACCCTTGCAGACAGGAGTGCTCAACGACTTACTATTATTCATACCGAATCTCTTGGCACCATTTCCAAATACTTTTCTTGATCTAAATATAAGAGTCTAGAATTTCTATTTCTAGAGATTCTAATTCCCAAGACATAATTAGCCTCACCCATGTCCTTCATTTTGAATTTAGATCCCAAGTACGCTTTGATTTCTTTGATCATATTTGGACAATTTCCTGCCAATAAAATATAATCTACATAGAGTGACAAAATTGTGAGTTTATCATGGTGTGTCCAAATATATACACAATGGTCTAAAGCACTAACTTCAAATCCTATTTAAAAGATTGCCTGGTGGAATTTTAAATACCACTGTCTAGAGGATTTTTTGAGTCCATACAAAGACCTTTTCAATTTACAGACTTTTTGTTCATGTCCTTTAACCTGAAACCCATTAGGTTGAACCATATAGATGTCTTCTTTTAATTCTCCATTATGAAAGGCCGTTTTCATATCTAACTAATGTAATTCAAGATCCATCTTAGCTACAACTGACATGAGTATTCTGATTGAAGTAAACTTAGCAACAGGAGAATATGTATCCACAAAGTCTATTTCAGGTTGTTGAGTAAATCCTTTAGCAACCAACCTTGCTTTATACTTATCTAGAGACCCATCTACTTTCAATTTCTTTTTAAGGACCCATTTGCAACCAATGACTTTCCTCTCTTTGGGAAGATCTACTAAATCTCATACATCATTTTTGTTAATTGAATCAAACTCTTCTTTCATAGCTTGAAGCCGTTGATCTGCATCACTACTATTGACTGCCTCCATAAACTCCTTAGGATCATCTTCTAATATTATGTTTTCATCTAGATTAAAAACGAAATGATCCTTTAATTTTTGAGATGGTACCCTCTTTCTTTTACTCCCACTTTTCTCAACTTGTGAACCTTGTCCTCCTTGGTCATCTACCATTTCCTAATCACCTTGGTCATTTATCATTTCTTGATCAATAATATAATCAATAGGACTCATAACATCATCATCTAACAATTTGACTTGATCAATGAAAGTTATTTCATTGGTAGACTCAATAAAAATGGCATCCCTACTTTCAATCAATCCTTTATCCGAATGTAAAAATCTATATCCACTTCCATTCTCAACATATCCTATGAACTTGCATTCTCACATCTTTGTTCCTAGCTTATTTTTGAGAGGCTTCAGAATAAGTACATGTGTCTTACACCCCCAAACTTTAAAATTAGATATGTCAGGTTTTGTTCCAGTCCAATATTCATAAGGAGTTTGAGGTTTAGCCTTTGTCTTGACTCTATTTAAAATATAAGTTGCAGTAGACAAGGCTTCTCCCCAAAAATGGACGGAAAGATCAACATAAGCCATCATTGACCTTGTCATATCCAATAGAGTTCTATTACGTCTTTCAGCAATGTCATTTTGTTCAGGTGTGTATGACATGGTATATAAATGTCGTATGTCATTCTCTTTACAGAATTTGTCAAAAGTTTCATATTCACCACCCCTATCATTATTCAAGGCTTTAATTGGTATACCCAACTGTGTTTCTACCTCATTTTTATATTCTTTGAATCTATCAAGTGCATCAGACTTATGTTTGATTAAGTAGATATGACCAAACCTTGAATAATCATCTGTAAAAGTTACAAAATATTTCATTCCTTTATGAGTTTTTGATCTTAAAGGTCCACATATGTCCAAATGGACAACCTCCAATAAATCCAAAGACTTCCAATGTTTTTTAAAAGATTTTCTAGTCATTTTGCCTTTAACGCATGACTCACAAATATCAAAGTCTATTGTATTCATTTGAGGTATGAGGCCCAATCTACTCATTCTTAGCATCTTGTCCTTATTGATGTGACCTAATCTTAAATGTCATAGATAGGAATTATTTTCACTAGTTGAAACATTCATGTACTTAGAATAAGAAATTTTATTACTGTGGATAAGATGCATATCTTCAACCCTTGAACCCTTTACAATGACATCATCATCCTTTTGGATACAAACAAATCCTGACTTGAACCTTACATCATAACCTCTTTTATCTAATACAGACACCGATATAAAGTTCCTTCTAACATTGGGTGCATACAACACATTCTTAAGAATCAAGACTGACAACTTACACTCCACTTTGCAAGTTCCTTCTCCTAGGACATCACAATATGTATTATTTCCCATGTAAATATGATGCTCACCTGGTGCCTTTTCATTGATTTTTGAGAAGCTCCCTTTGTCCCTTGCAATGTGTCTAGTTGCAACAGAGTCGATCCACCGTTGTTCTTTTGAATCTTCAAGTAGCATCGCTTCAAAAATAGTCATAACTGCCTCCTTTTGTTTTCCTTTTTACTTGTTCGGACACTTTGCTTTGAAATGTCCTTTTTGTCCACAAGCGAAACACGCCCCTTTGCTTTTGTTGTTGAACTTTCTGAATTTGAACCGTTGCTTTCAATTTTTCTTCCACTTCCTTTGTTTCTTGTGTTGCACTTCCAGTTTTGATCCAGATGCCTCAACGATCAACAATTTTCCACTATCAGTATCTTTTCTCTTTCTATTCTTTCATTTCTCCTCAAGTGCCAATAATGCTAGTAATGTGATCATAGTTAAATTTTTTTCTCCATAGGTCAAAGAAGTAACCACATAATTCCATGAATCTGATAGGCCATTAAGAATAGTAGTCACTTGCATCTTATCAATAAGTGGATGTCCAACAGTTGATAAATCCTTTGCAAGTAATTCCATTTGAAGTACATAATTCACCACTTTATCACCCTCGGACATATGCATCCCATTAAACTTATCTAATAGCAATTGTATATGCGTATCAGATACATGATCATACTTGGTCTCGAGTGCATCCATAATTTCCTTAGCAGTTTTAAAATAAATTAAATCATCTTGCATGCTAAATAGAATTGAGGCTTGGGCTAGATCATTATCTTCCTCCCACCAACTTATTTGTTTAGCAATTATGGGATCTGTAACATTTTTTTGGGCTTTGCTGTATTGACTCTCTCTAGAAATCGACTAGAGTAACATTGATTCAAATATCCACGTCGATAAGCCTTCTTATTATCTGGAGAAATATGTTTTTCTTTTGGTTTGGCAAATATAATCTGACTCCCAAAAATGTTAAAGAATTGTGTAGCAGAATCTCCTTTTACAAATTCTCTAGAGATCCGTAGAGGTCGTGAATCCTTAATTTTGCAATTAGAAGTTATCTCTAAAGTGACCAAATCTGAAATTGTTAAATTACCACACTTGTCACAAGGATGGTGCCAATAACAAGGTATCTGAGGTTTTAATAATGGCTTCTTTGACACAGGAGCGATTTGAATCGAAGAATGAACTTCTTCAAAATTACCAAAAACTCGATTCTCAAACTATAATTTGATAGCACTCGTAAAATGGAGTTCGTCGATTTTGAATGGACTAAATTAGTTCGAACCAGATCAAAATTAAACTAGTTTGGAAAAGGGTCCAAAAGAACTGGGTGGGCTGGTCCAACTGGGGGGGGGTGTTAGAATTAAATCAAAAGGTCTTGGACAAAACTTGGGCCTCAATTAAATCAAAAAAGATTTGTTGGGCTTGAACCAAGTCAGTATACTCTATTTCTTTACAACAAAATGATGTAGCCTCATCCAAATGGCTACAGTTATCTTCTCCGATGAATCCACTAGCCAACGAAAAGAAATTCCGGCAACGTACCAAATCCTATGAAGTGCTTTTTCTCTTTAATCCTTGGGTATTTTCACTCAAAATTTTACCAAAATGATCTTGGCGTAATACTCTTCGACTTAATCTCAACCAATATCAAAGATATTTAAATTTTGAATTGCACAATTTTTCGGGATACTAATATTCGTCATAAAAACCTTCCTCTGATACCACTGTTGGTCCCAGACGTTATATAAGCAACGGCAAAATTTTGTTAAGACAGTTGATCACGTGCACTCAAAGAGAGAACAAATATGACAACTTGATGATTTGATCGGAAGTTTTATGAGAACTTTTAGATCAAGTCTTTCATGATCAAAGTTGTCATTATAGACTTCTAATGGTTACCAATATGCAACCATTCAAACAGGAGACACAATCTTTAACAAAGGTTGTGTCCGTTGCCAACCCACCAATGGTTGTAAATGTTGCCGAGGGTAACCACCGTCAACCACTTCCTCTCCTACCCGTACACAGAAAAACACCACCAATTAATGTCCATGAGTTCATTAACTTACAGAATCAACCAATACCAAAACCAACAAGTAATTATCCTCCCCCACATCTAGAATTCACTGCTAAGTAATGTTGGGAACAAACAACAAAAGGTACGTTCAAACCTTTAAAGCCAAACCAAAGAGACCTAAAGTTTACCTAATTAAAAGCCATACACAGACATTAATAGGCACCAAAATGAGAAATGTCCAACTGTTGCCCACAAACTAAATCATCCACTCTAAGGTGAGGGTTTAGCAACCCCACTGGGCTGACCAGGTTGTGAGGCTGGGGCAGCATCGTACGCCCCACGAGCAGTTCCACTTGCATTGCCATCTGCAGTATACACAGGAGGCTGGGCATAGCCAGCCCCATAAGAGGTGTTGTACGGAGGCTGCTGTTGCGCATAACTTGGCTGAGTTGCCGGTGGTGCACCATATGGTGAGGGGTATGCCCCTGGCTGAGCAGTTGGAGTACCATATCCTGACGGTGGAGCTCGCTGAGTACCAGAATCTGGCTGAGCATAGCCAGATTGAGCGGGCGGTGCCTGAGAAAGGGCATACCCCGGTTGCACAGGAGAAGGCTGGACATAACCTCCTTGGGCACTGGGTGATTGTTGGGGTTGCCCATAAGCTGCCTGACCAGCTGGTGGCTTCTGAGCTTGAGGTGGTCCATAACTTGGGCCATACCCTGAAGGAGGTTGAGTTCCATAACCACTTTGGGTAGTTGGGGGCATTCCATAGCCTGGCTGGGTAGACCCCTGAGGCGGGTAACTAGGATTAGGGCTAGGCTGCTGACCAGAATTGTATCCTTGCTGGCCCACTGCAGATGACTGGGCTGGCGGAGCTGTTTGGTTGGTTTCTCCCTGAGTTCCATACGAAGGGGTGTGGCCATCTGGAGTTGGGTTGGAGACATTGCCATATCCACCAGGTGTAGAATTATAACCTTGCTGCTGATCATAACCCGGAACAGCATTTGGTGGCTGACCATACCCAGATTGAGGGGGAGGTGCATTATATCCACCATAGCCATCCTGAGCATAACCTTGTCCTTGTTGACTGTAACCGGAAGCTGGTGGCTGATTGTAACCATAGGCGGTATTATCTGAGGGAGCTACAGTACCACCAGGGGCTTGCTGCTGTTGCGCAGTTGGCTGCTGACTGTAGTAATCATACCCACCTCCCTGAGTACTCTGCTGGTTTTGTGGAGCAGTTGTCTGGTCCCACCCAGTAGCATACCCACCAGAAGTTGGTTGAGGAGGATAACCTGTGTAAGGTGGTTGAGTCATGTTATAATGGGGTGATGGGCCACCATAGGCTCCAGGCTGAACGTAGCCATAATTAGGTTGTTGCATTGGTGCACCAGGAGGGGCCCAGCTTGGCGGAGGCCGAGCTTGGTAACCTTGCTGAGGATATCCTCCAACTGGATTCCTAAGACGATTCTGCACCAAGTCGTTATCTCAAATGAACCAAGAACTCCTGATCCAATACATGGTTGAAAAATACACAAGAATAGCAGAATAGGCATACGTACACATAGCTAGATGAAGAACATGTCCAGAATTAACACAAGACAACAGACATATATCACAGCTAGTACCACTAAACAAGGAGATACATTGCACAATTGTATTGAAACAAGTTTAGGCGCCTACATACCGTACTGATTGGGTGGGTACTATTGATTTACTCCAGCAGAAGCCCATCCTCTCCCTATTTGAAGTGAATGGGTACAAAAAGAAGTTCCAAAACTAAAATGTTTTTACATAGAAGCAAGAAATACAAACTTTCATTGCCAAGAAAGGCGACAGGTCCCTTCGTGCACTGTCAAACCATACATTTTGAACATCCATCTAATTGATGCACTGTAGAATCAACACAAGCATCGATATACAAAGTACAGAATATCCAGTGAAGTTAACAATACCATTCTAATATTTAATATTTCAGATCTGTCTAATTTGAATTATCTAAAAATTCATCTCACCAAAATATAAAGCTACCCCTTCACATGATGTTCAAGATAGTGAGTTTAAATTCTAAACATCAAACCACAATAAACTCTTTTACTCAGGTGTGAGAGTTGGGCATATAGACATAGGCAGATACAATATATCAAAGATAAATCTATTTAATATTTAAGCCAGTTCTACACCTAGCTTCCTGAAAGCCCCTTTTCTATTAAGATACCTACACGAATCCTTCAACGACAATTACCAGCAAGGGAAGAAAACAACAAAGACAGTTGTTGCAAGAAAAGGTTTCAGATAGATAGATGTAGAACAACACGACGTTTGTTCATGCTCCATACAAGATAAGGGGTGAAAAATCAGTTACTCACAAGAAGAAAACGCCACTACTTGTTCAACCAAGCAACATAACGAGGCAAAAAAGAAGGGGTGAAATGCCAGAAGCAACCTTGAAGCCCCCATGCTTCAAACTCATTTTGCTAGTATAATGTCATTGAGATAGAAATAGCATCCAACTGAAGAGATTATAAATAATATCCAATCCTATAAATAATTTCTCAAGAAAAACTGAATCATCCAGAATAAGGGTAAAATTATGGCCACCACCAAAAATAAAAATTTTAAAGCATTTAATAGCCCGAGTTAAAGAACAAAAATGGAACTTAAGAGACATGCTAAAAAAAGAAGCGGTGAAAACATAAGCTTCACAGTATGAAGGAAGCACTGAAGTATTCTTAAGAAGAAAATGAATAAGCAAATACCTTCTATGGACTTGGACTTATCCAAATGACAAAATACACAGATATAAAATGCGACTTTCTTGTCCTAAAAGCATTCACTATTAACAAATTCCTAGCAGATAAATACACATATAAATAATCCTGAAATACTACAACTAGAAATAATCAGACAGATCATGATCCAATACAGAAGCTGTCTTTCTTTTATCTCCATCAACAATAGGCCATCAACTTTTCTCCACAATCAGTTCAATTATCAGAAAATGAGATTCAGAACCATACCAGAACAACACTGATGGAACACAAACACTAAAGAGTTCCATGTTGGTGTCACATATAGTCCAAGTCCAATACACACCAACTCCTACAATATATTTCCCAATAGCAATATCAGTAATTAGATATACAATTAACAAGCACATCTGACACCAAAGCATGCTGCAATCCGAAGAAATTCCCTGAGCATTCAACAAAGAATGACTGTAGTACTAAGTTTCAAATATAGCCTCAACATTATAGAATCTCTTATACAGCCTTAATTACCTCAGCGGAAAGCTCACGTGTAACCTGCCTCATAAAACCAAAGTTCAAAATATCCGACAAATCGATAGATAGTTCAAGGCACATCTCAGGGATCAATAACTTAGCACTATTTATTCAAACTTGAAACTAAATTTCACGTCTAACCAATCCTTAACTGTAATATCCACCATCCATCCCAGTTGACATATAAGAGAAAACCAAAAGCAGACAAAACAAATCGATAAAGGTGACAAGTCAAATTATCCTGCAAAGGGAGTCTACATTAAAAGAACAACTTCATCCATCATGGACATAGGTATATATATTCTAGTGCACAATACCATGCTATCCACATTCTACTTTGCAGTGAAAAAGAAACACGGTATCAGTTTAGGGATTAATGAGTTCTCCCCCTAAAGAACTAAAAACAACAGCAACCCACTGCCTCCATTCCAATTCCGATGGTTTTCATAACTTCAAAATATAGTACATTCATGCTCAACTCAACCGACCAAACTGTGCATGCACACAGGGTCAGGACAATAGATATCTACAATCCTCTGGATTCACAAGCAGAGTACAGGGAAGAAATACAGGTGACAACAATATGCACAAAACCAAATCGATTGGAAAAGGACCAAATAATCACTTTATTAATAGAGGCCACAAGCAATAATCTCTTGAAATTTAACAAAGCTACTTCAGTTGCATAAAATAATCACAATGCAAAATCATGTGAAAAAAAATGTCGAAGCAGGACATTATGAAATTATTCATTCTTGAAGCAGAGAGCTAGGGAATAAACACTACAAACAAATCAAAATAACATAGTATTTTCAAACAAGCTGCTACAGACAGAAAGACTTCATTTTTTAAACTTCAAATCAATGAAAAACACAGCAATAGATTCTACTTCAAACATCCCAATCTATGTAAAAAGAAAACTATAAATATTCTTATAGGACGCATCGGCGAACCAAATAACTACAAATATACAGACAAGGAACTATAAATGGAAATTTTTGATGCACCAAAAGGAGGGGGCTAGGGTCAAAGTTACACAAATATGTATTTTAGATTAGAGTAAGACATTTAATTTGATTAATAGAGCCCACCAACAACATATTCAGCATTGCTACGAGATATAGCATGGGAAGGCCGTGCAATTTTAAAACAGGGTAGCCACACAACCAGACTGTAAATTATGAATATGCTTTGATATGATTTATGAAAACAACGAAAAGAGCGCACAGCATTGTTGAGTATGACACAAAACCAATACAACAGTTCTCAATGGAAGTATGTGCTAGAGGGATATATAACCAAAAAACAATACTCATTATTTATTAGAAATAAATTGAGTTAATATCTGGACGGGAAATATTGAAATGCACAAAACAGAGTATCACAATGGCAAGTTAGCATCAAATCTTCAACCTGGAACCAATAACTGATGACAATCCAAGCAACATGAGGCTTATAGACCCCTTTGTTCCCAAAAAAATTACACAGATATAGAAAAATTCTGACAGCCACTCAGGAATTAACATCAATTTCAAATGTGAAAGGGCTAAATAACAAAATGCAGTTTCACTGAGAAAAGAGTCAGAGCAGTCGGAGTGTTCACAACATGTACAACTTCTGCTAAATGCTACTGAGAAAGGTTTTTGCAGGGGGATTCAATACATCCTTCTTGAAATTACGTCCAGTCTTGCTTTACCAGTAGACAAGTATATACGCAAAGAAGGATTCTAGCAGTGCATATCTAAAATATATCTTATCTTTCTATTTTCTTCCACAAGTAACAGACCAAACTTGGAGAAATGCAACTAAACAGTTAACCAAGAGGCAAATTGCAAGACTATACAACCACCAAACATACCTCGCTGATTACTTCAAAGACCAACTTTTTTGCAGCTTCAATCTGATCACTGGAGCCATCAATCTGTACTGTCCTCTCCAATGATGTATCACCAGGGGGCAAGTGTAAAGGAATCACCTGAAAAAATGGAACAGGAAATGAGGTGACAACTGCAGAAAAACTAAGGTAAAACCCACATGGCACTATACAACTGCAACGATAAAAAAATAAATGCTAAATTTTCCAAAATTTACCTGAAGAATCTGAATCAACTATGAAGTGAATCAAGGAAGAAAAAGAGTTGTTAATGTACCTGAATACGAGCTCCTGTTGTCGCTTGCATATTTTTTATGGTCTCACCTCCTTTACCAATAACAAGACCAACCTGAAAATGGATAGTTCGTTACACAAAGACTATATAGACAGCTCCACAGTAGATAGCCAAACCAACTTCAACGGAACTTTACCTTATTGTTCGGAACTTTCATTGAAAATTGTTCTCCACCTGCTTGCTGTCCAACTAACCTTCGAGAAGCTGTGCCAGGACCTCCTGATTCAGCCTGTCTCTCAAACAAAACATTAATTAGAAAAAGAACAGTTGATCCCATCATATTGTTATTGCACATAGCTGGATCAAAAGCATATGTCAAAAGAGTGTAGATTTTCAGTCATCAACGTCAGCAGTGGAAGGCTGATGTACAAAATCTCACATGGTAAAATCCGGCTTATAATAAAGAGAGCAAAAAAAACAAAACAGTGTACTTTTTTAATGACACGCAAATAAAAGTCACTACCTCAGCGAGAACATCTTTTATTAACTGCTCAGCCTTGGCTATTTGCTCCGGATCACCCATGAGCTCAACTCCTCTAGTAGGAGCATTTCTGTCCGCATCCATATCTCTGGTGACCTGTATCTTTGCTCCAGATTGAAGCTGAAGATACTTGATAGTCTCACCTGCTTTACCAATAACCACTCCGACTCTCTCATTTGGTATCTCAATCTTTTTGCTCCTACCCGCATAACCATATGAACCTGACATCAAAGGAGACACATTCGAATACAGAGGCTTCTGCCCAAAATCTGCATTCAACCAGAGTCCAAATGGATGAAAATTAGGATAAATCCACATTCAAAAACCGTATGCACATCGTAAATCACACTCAAACTAAATCAAATAAATTCATAATCAAAACAACTAAAGAGCACAAAAAATGCATGCCATGATCATAATTCAATCCAAACGAAAAATATTGCAATAACAGGCAACGCCCTAAACAAAGACGGACCAAGCAATATAAACAGGGATTTAAATCATTAAACCCTGGTATATCAACCAAAAGCCTAACTGCAGACATGACCACTGAAAACATGAAACACATGATATGCAGAGAAAGATGAATCAATTGTTGAAACATCAAAATAAATTAACTAAAATTTTGAGTGTATTACAAAAATAAAAAGATAATAATGTAGTTCGATATATATGACCATTCATACACACACAAAGCCTAAAGCTTATACACGTACATGCATAAGCACACACATACAAGAAAGAAAATTCACGCACATTTGTGTGTCTTAACCACTATTTATGATAGAGAGAACAAAATCAATCCAAACCATCAAAAAGAACAAATACAACTGTAGAGAGTTCTAACAATTCAAATCCACGCTGAAACCCTGAACTATCATTTACTCACATACATCCATACAAATATATACATAAACAGTTCCATCCATCTAGATCTCTAGCTATAGAGATGTGTATCGGTATAGAGGGAGAGATATAGAATATCAATAAATAGTAACTTAGAGAGTGTGAAAACATATCAATCAAGAGAGAGAGGGGACGAACCAGTGGGACCAGAGCTAAAACCCTTGTTATCCATGGAATCGAAGCCACTTCCACCATTTTCAACCCTAGGGCGCTTAACTTCGGCGTTGCTGAAGAGGCGAGCAGCGATCTCCTGCGCCTTCTGCTTCGCCAGCTGGATCTCATCGACCGGCGGAGGCACGGTGTTGTACGATGGAGGAGCATCAGGTGGGGACTGAGACGAGATCGGAGCAGAGAATCCGGTGGGTCTTCGACCTCCGGACGAAGCCGGAGACGGCGTCGTTTGGTCTTCGTACTTTCTCTTGTTGGTTGCTGAGTCCCCACCGGAAGCGTACTGTACCTCTTCGGCCATTGTTATCTCTCTAATGTGTGTGGTTCTTGCTTCGAGAGCAGGAGGGGCTGTAAAAACCCTAGATAAAGAGAAGGTGAGGATTGGGTACTGTGGGGTTGGGGTATTTATCGAGCGCACACGGGCCAATGGGGACCCGTCGGGCCGGCCCATAAAAGATTCTTTGTGTACGGTAAGCATGTCTATTGTTGTTTCGAAACTGTTTTTGTAGTAAACTAATAAATTTTAATGAGATAAAAAATCATGAATTGTTTATTCGCTTGTTTATATAATCAAACCTTTGAAAAAAGTCTCTGAAAAGACCCAAAAATCCCAACAGATTTTTGAAATCACTTTCAATGGCGGGCTGAGTTATATGCATTAGATTAGAATTCATACCACCCAACTAAAAATTAAGAGAATCATGAGGTTTGTAGAGAATAATATTCAAAATAAAATTTACATTTTCTTTGTGTTGACCCGTTATATAAATTTATGAATATTTGACAATAGAATATCTATCATTACTCGAAATAATGACCTATTATAGAAGTTTTCTAAAATACCTGATTCGATAATATATGAATATTTGACAGTATAAGGTCTATCATTGCTCGAAGTAACGACCTATTATAAAAGTCTTTTAAAGTGTTTGATTCGACAATAAATAGACACTTTTACCAACCTATTATAAAAGTTTTCTAAAGTGTCTGATTCGGCAATAAATAGACACCTGTACCAAACGAATATTGGACAGTAAAAAATCTATCATTGCTCGAAATAACGACAATTCCAATAAATGTAATTTTGGATGTGCTAAATTTTGATTCTCTTCCCTTATGAGAAAGAAAAAGTAAAATTAAAACTTGTTTTAGAAGAAATAACTTTTCATTATGTGAGAGTTATAATAAGAAAATTGCAAAAAGTACAAAAATTATAATGTTAGATAGAATTTATATTCAATTCAATGATTGCATTGAATTAAGTACTCAGTCGTCAAAATATGTTCAAATAATATTTTTGTCAATTATTAGAGGGACAAGATGCGAAGTAAGACTATCAAGTATCTTGTGTTTTCAATACACAGCTTCAAGAAATAGTTTCAACAATCTGTTAGCTTTCTTTTTAAAGTTAAAACGGCACTTTGAGAATAAAAGAGTTTGTATCATGTTAATGAAAGCATGTCAAGCCTTGCCCATATTTTTTTCTACCGATAAACGGCACCATTCGAGTTCAGTATTTCAATTGAGAGGACAAAAAGTGTGATTGATAGAATAAGGTGATTGAACAAGTTGATTGAGTTAAAGTACAAGTAAGTAGGATTTTCAAGTTGAATTTTTTGAACAAGAATGGGACAAATTGGGTAGACTTCATTGACAATCCCAAATCAGAATCCTAGAGTACAGGAGGTTTAAGTTGATAGTTAAGGTAGAGGAATTGTTTGATTTCCAATGCAACAGTCATAGTCCCACAACTTGATTGAATCTAAAGCAGTCACTGGTTTAAATTTCAGTCGTGAGCAGAACTCAAACCTACATTATTAGATCAACTATATCCAACTTTTCCATTACTCAGATCGTGATACTTACTTAACCTGTTCTCTTTTTCGGATACATCATGGGCAGATCTTGACGACCAACAAACTGCGCACAACGGGTCTACAAAAGTGAAAAGAATTCTAGAAATTTTTTTCGATTTTAGAATTGAAATTTTGTAGGGTCTTGACGGCCCAGCAGCAGCAGAACCGAGAGAGAGAGAGGTCAACAAGTTAGAACAGCTACAAACTCGCTTTTGCGAGGAAGTTGACCAATTGCTTCAAAGGAACGAAATTCAAGTTTACGACCCAGAAAAAAAAAAGTTTAAGATATTTATACCACAGGTGTTCCCAATTTCAAATGACTAGCTACATATTAAATAAAAACATTTTGAGCTGTTCTTTATTAAATCCAAAGTCTAACGAAAACCATAAACATCTCCAGGTGACACCACAAGTAGATAAAATACAAGAACATACAATGGTTCATGCAAGCCACAGTTTTGAGAAATCTCTTCCTCCGCATGGTGTGTAGGCAAGAGAAGCTACCACGGTTCGACTTTATTCCTACTCGGCATGCAGCCGAAAGCTGACCAGAAGCAAATTGAAGATCCTCATTTGGTCCACCAGAGAAGGAAATCCTTGCGCCTGTTGATCTTCTTCTGCAGCTGGAGCAGTCCATAAAGTAGGGCCTCAGCTGTGGGAGGGCAACCTGGAACATATATATCAACGGGAACGATCCTGTCACAACCCCGAACCACCGAATATGAATAATGATAGTATCCACCACCATTTGCACAGCTTCCCATAGAGATGACCCACCTGGGCTCAGGCATTTGATCATAGACCCTGCAAGAAAATTTAAGTATAACAGGTCATTATTGCATTCATATTCCATTTAGTTGTAGAATTGAAATGAGACACAAGACTTATTTAAGAACCACTCCAACATAAGCCAGTAACGAGATTATGGACTCCTTCCCATTCTGTTTTTGTATTTTATCAGCACTACAAGGTAATAACAAAACAAACACCAAATAAAGAACCCATTATTCAGAAGATTATGATGCTGACGCTGGATATGGCACATATGATTGCTCTTACAATTGCATAGTCGCACATTGGGGGTCGACTATAGTTGTCATGTCTGTCGTAGCCTGGCCAAGAACTCCACATCCCAATGGCAGTACAGTTCAATATGAAATAAAGAAAGATCAGTGTATATAACTGTTAGTAAGGTCGGTCGATAACTGTTAGTAAATTAACCATTTCAGGTGTGGCCAACAGAAAGACCCATTTTCTAAAAGTTCTACACAGGAAAAAAGACTCCTGCTAGAGGAACGTTCTATAAAGAGCGGCTTCTTCATTGCATTCTCCGCTTTGTCATTTTTCTTCCTTTTGTTGATTCATAACTTTGTCCCTCTATGTTTCAAAATACGCTAGTTGGGTCTTCAGAAGATAATTCTTGGTCACACTTTTCTAACAACATTTTGACACTTGCAAACTTCACACTATCACAAACCAAAACAGGCAGCCATCTTGGAAAATCAGACCTGCCTTTTTTAGTTCAATTGGGACTTCATATTTTTGTGCACTAACTTCAAGGGGAGCTTTAAGGATATAAATCAACTAAACAACCCAATTTTTTTGGGCAATCATTGAAGTGCTGTACACACTTATTGAAAGAAAGAATTGAAATTTCATATGTATGATTGTCTCAAGATACCAATTCCTTGGAATCTATCAAATAATTTTTCAACTCAGCTCTTACAGTATGGTTATCAGGCAGCCCCATAGATATTAGCACAATGTAACAGAATATATCTAGTTAATGGATGTAGGCTTTTAGGATCAAATATTGGTAACCACCGTTCCTTTCTAGTACAAACACATGACATGGTTTGGCCAATACTTTCTACAAACGTCAAACAAAGCACAAAAGACAAAACCCCGTTATAACTAAATACTTATACATCAAGAGACCTACATACATAAGGAATTACTAAAATAAAAGAAGAGTCAGGAAGTCCATTATACAGTAATCTCATAAAAAATGGATACACAACCTCGAAGAAATCCAAAGAGTATGAAATAAAACTAAGATAAAGGAAACCAGACAACTCTTAGGGTGTGTTTGGATTGCGGGTTAAAGGAGAATAACACCAGTAGGATAGGAGAAAAAAACATGTGGAGCCCATTTATCTCGGGTTTGGTAAGCAAAAAAGTGCACTGGAAGTCCCACTAGGGTTTATCTTGACCCGGGTTGAAAAGTCAACTTTAACCTGCCTATGTGGGTTAAATGAAATCCAGAGAAGGCTTGGCATAATTTATAAGCCATTGGGATATGGGAATAAAATGACAAAATTACCAAAACTCTCCCATCATGTTGTCACTGTAATTTCATGTAAAACCCTACCCTTCAGTGACCTCTGACCAAAAACTACAAGAAGGAGAGAGAGATGATGAACCCCAAAATTGACAAGCTTGTGAGAAGGACGACTATGGTGGCCACTGTTATTGCATCTTATTTCCTTCTCACTATGGACGCCTATGTTTTTCATTATTTGAGGTTTTTGATGTTGGGGTTGAGGGGGTTATTGCTATGCTAGCAATGATTATTTTCAGATCCTACAACCCAAGTCGCAGTACATTACGGACAAGAGGTTAATGTTTGATTTTTTTTTTGGACACTAAAATATTTCCATTTCAAATGCAATTGATGCAGTGGTGTTGGACAGTTGGAATGGATTTGCTAAGGGGCATATTAATCAAAAGATATCATAATAATACTTCTTCCATCACCTTTGTCCATGGGCCCCATAGAAGTGAAAGTGTGCTTACAAAACATTGGTAAGGATAGGATTGACCTATATATCCAAGCCGGATGACTAGTTGAGTGGGTTTGGCTTGGATTGGATAGAATATTTTGTTTATATCCTATCCAATCCACCCCAACGATCCAAACACACCCTTATAGTCTTAATGCTATAAGTTTGGATTGCCTCTTATTAAACCTTTTTTATAAGAAGTATTTTTTCACTAGATGAATAGAATTCTATATTGTCCGCGCATTGAATCCTTTAAACCATTATCACCAACACTCTCCCCCAAGTTGTTAGATGTATATTTTATTAGGTGCCCGTCTTGCTAATAGTAAATCTCAACTCAACATTACCACACATTTCACTGCTCTCTGGCACCTAATAAAATTAAGTGCACAAGTTCATTCTGAGTTATATGCTAAGAATAAACTAATATAGAGCAGAGCAGCATAATTTCTTTGAAATCTAAACACAATGACTAAATGACTTTCAAACTGGGAAAGAAGATGCAATGCCAATATCTTCCACTGAAAAAGATCCTCATCAATTGAAAAAAAAAAGATAGAAACACATCATCCCTGATAATGTTACTCAAAAATTCTGAAGGACAACTATAAAGCAAAAAAAAAATAATAAAAACAAGAACCAAGACAGCAGTCTTCAAAAAAAATTGTGCTTGATGAATTAACTGCAATAGTCCCCATGATTCTACAACCCTATTCCGCTCAAGTGGGAATGAAAGCTAATAAACACGTACTCAAAATTTTATTTTACATTTTTATCACTTTTTTAACCCGAATTCTTCGCTAGCAACATGAATGAATCGTTCAAGCGAGATATCAACAAAAACTGGCATTAGTTTATTGGTAATACGAACGCAATAGGTTTTTTTTTTTTTTTGACACTGTTCTATGTATATTAAAAACGATAGGAGAATTTCAATGTGATATGCAATATGACATGGAAAAACAAATGAAGATACAAACCATACATAAGACACCATAGTCTTACATGTCCTTGTTTAATTTCTCAGTTCAACAAAGCTTAGTTTTTTTTTTTTTTTTCCATTTTCCCATTTCCATAAACCAAAGGATAACAGCAAAGGAAAACTGCAAAAAGTTCTTTCCTATCACTTTCTCCTACTCTATGAGCAACCAAATAGAGGTCAACAAAATCTTAGAACCAATCCCCCATCCAAGAACCTAAAAAGAAAAATGCAAACAATTACAAAGCCCTAAAATACCAACCAAAGGAGAAAGAAAATTAGAAAAAAAAAAAAGAGTAAAACAAATCCATAAACTACACATTACAAAAGAAATATAGCCGTAAGGAGTGGGGAAAAAACGAGAGGATGAAGAAACGTACTTGCGAAGGGCAGGGGCCATCTTGTTGGTGAGAGTGCCAGCAACAATCATACAATCGGACTGTCTAGGGCTAGGCCTGAAAATGATCCCGAACCTGTCCAAATCGTACCTGGCCGCGCCGGTGTGCATCATCTCGACAGCGCAACAGGCGAGCCCGAAGGTCATGGGCCAGATGGACCCTCGGCGTGCCCAATTCATCAGATCGTCCACCTTCGAGATCACATACTCGGCGGCCTTCGGTAGTCCCGTCGGCGAAGACGTCGCCGGTGGTAGTGGCCGGGAATACGAGGACGGTGAAGATGGTTGTTGAGAGTGAGATGAGAGGGTGGTGTGAATTGTCGCCGCCCGTTGAGACGACGCCATTAGGGCAATTCGTTGGGCGTTTCGAGCCAGCAGAGCCATCAGGATCGCTGGAGAGAGAGAGAGGTCAGGGTGATGGGGTGCTGGATTTTCAGATTTGAGGAGGGAGGAGAAGTCGACGTGGATGTTCTCCGTTCATTTGGTTTCATCGGGGGAGCTTAATGTTAACCACTTCTATTTGTAACTAATTTACTAACTAATTGTAAGGGATAGAAATCGTCACGAATCTCATTCCTCCACTTAAAGGATTTTGGTTGACCTGGCGGCACCAAATTCCAGTAATCTTTACCTCTCTTCACCAATAGAACTCTTTCCTATCCTTTTCTAAGGCAATCCCACATCGGAAGAAAGTCGTCTTCCCCCTGCCATATAAGTGAACACTTCCTATGGAGGAGGTACCCACTAGCGAAGGGGTAGAAATCGCTACGAAAGAAATCTCACATCGGAAGAGAGTCGTCTTCCCCCTGTCATATAAGTGAACACTTCCTATGGAGGAGCTACCCACTAGTGAAGGGGTAGAAATTGCTATGGATCTCATCCCTCCACTTGAAGGATTCCGGCTGACCTGGCGGCACCGAGCCCCAGTAGCCTTTACCTCTCTTCGCCAATAGGACCCTTTCCTAAGGTAATCAAAAGGGTAGAAATTGCTACGGATCTCATCCCTCCACTTGAAGGATTCCGGCTGACCTGGCGGCACCGAGCCCTGCCATATAAGTGAACACTTCCTATGGAGGAGCTACCCACTAGCGAAGGGGTAGAAATTGCTATGGATCTCATCCCTCCACTTGAAGGATTCCGGCTGACCTGGCGGCACCAAGCCCCAGTAGCCTTTACCTCTCTTCGCCAATAGAACCCTTTCCTAAGGCAATCGAAGGGGTAGAAATTGCTACGGATCTCATCCCTCCACTTGAAGGATTCCGGCTGACCTGGCGGCACCGAGTCCCAGTAGCCTTTACCTCTCTTCGCCAATAGGACCCTTTCTTAAGGCAATCGAAGGGGTAGAAATTGCTACGGATCTCATCCCTCCACTTGAAGGATTCTGGCTGACCTGGCGGCACTGAGCCCCAGTAGCCTTTACCTCTCTTCGCTAATAGGACCCTTTCCTAAGGCAATCCCACATCGGAAGAGAGTCACACTTCCTATGGAGGAGGTACCCACTAGCGACCTAATCAGGTCCTATTGGCGAAGAGAGGTAAAGACTGCTGGGGCTCAGTGCCGCCAGGTCAGCCGGAATCCTTCAAGTGGAGGGATGAGATCCGTAGCGATTTCTACCCCTTACACTAATAATTCATAATCATTGGATTAAGCATTACTTAGCATTTAATAAAACCCGACACCAATCTAATAATTATGATGGATTAATTATCCTGGAATGGGATAGTCAAGTGGGGGTAACGGTCCAACGTCTTACTGTGAAGTTTGAAGTTCGATTCTTAAAGCTCATATCGAGGTTTAGTAGTTGATTATTATATTAACCTAATTAAGTTTATTTTTAAAAAGAGTAACGAAAGTGATTAGAAGTCTCATGTAGGGGTGTTTACCCTATTCTACGGATAGAAAATATGTTTTTTTGTCTTCCTACCCGATATTTTGCGGAATAATTTTTTCTTAACTTACCCTACCCAATCAAGTGTGATATTTGTCAGGTAAACACTTTTGAAACTATTAATTTTTAAATCATTTTAACAATTTAATTAAATAACGTGCACCAATTTAACAACACTAAAATCTAAAATAACTAAAACAACAATTATAATAAAAACACAAGAAAGTATGGATATCAATTTATCATAATTGTTATACAAACACAATATCAATTATTTTAATTATTACATAATTAGCCTACCCTACCCGATCTGACACTTAAGCTTTGAAGCTCAAGCCCCAACTGGCATTGCAAAGCAGACCAAAGGCTCTCAAGAAAATAAGCTTTTAAACAATAAACAAACAAAACTTACATCCAAAATAAAGTAGTCTCTGCAACTTCAAGAAAACATACATCAAATCCCAAAAAAGTGAAAAATGACAACAAAGAATCAAACCATACCAGATCATGCAAAGAAAGAGAAAGAAAGAGAGAGAGAGAGAGAGTACCTGAGAATAAGACTGAACAATGAAGGAAGAATGGAGATGAAGGAGTAGTGGAGTGAAGTGTGATTGTGTGAGACGCTCGAACAGGACTTAGTAGACGATTAGGGTTATTATTTTATGTATATATATATAAATTAATAAATTAATTATTGCGGGTAAGGTAGGGTAGGGTAGAAATGCAGAAATTGATAGTTATTCCGCATTCCTACCCGATTCTTGTGGCTAGTTGTTCAATAGGGTAGGGTAGAGTAGGGTCGAGTAGGGTAAGAAATTTCAGTTAATCAAAAATGTGAACACCCCTAGCCTCATGATCCCTTTAGTAAAGGCCTGTTAAAAACGCTTTCTTTTGCCTTCACCCATTTTTTTAAGAGCAAAACAAATAAAATATGATGTATCAGTTCAGTAAGTTATATTAGCAAATCAGATCCAAATAGTATTATTAACTTAATATTACCGTATGTAATACACTAATACTATTAAATCACATCACTATCACATTATTAAGGTATCAAAATTAGATTAATTTTTTAGATCTCAATAATATTCTTCGTCAAATAATATATAAGCAATTAGAGCTAAGTAGCATTGTGGAAGGCTTGGATAGGATTTTTGCTCTAGATCCGCCCAAATAGAAATTCAATTAATTTGTTTATTAATTGACATGTTAATTGATAATCTAAATATATTATATTAAGTTTTGCATATTTATGTTTAGATATATCAATGTTCGATTTAAGTGTTGTCCGATGAAAGTTATATATATGTATATTAGTAATAATTTTGTGTTGAAAATACTATGTAATATCAAAAAATAAGTATTAATTTTATAATATTTACATTTTAAATAAAAATTTTATATAAATTTAAATTAAAATAAATAGAGAAATATAGGAGAGATAAAAGAAAGGTGTGACACCCCAAAATCCGGGTGTCGGTAATAACTTGGTTGATCACCCATCAACCCATGGAATATCCGTAGAAATCGTATAATTCGTTACCATGTCATTATGTCTCATTTATCGAAATCTATAACTTAACGAAATTTGGGTATAAGTTTCTTTGTACGGTGAGCTCTACCCAAAACGCAACCTATGCAATCATATAACATTGACCACACCCGGGCCCATTCATCGCTACTCCTTAGCATAGTATCAGATACTACTATAATCATCATCATCATTATGTACATTTATTCATAAAAGAATAAATGTCTCAAAAGAATCTCATATACATGCTTTTAAATATAAACAAATTTTTTACAAAAATTACACAAGGCAAAAAATAAATATAAATAAGAGACTACGATATAAAAAGAAGAGCCACAGACCGGCTCTGTCATCAAAGCGGGTCCATGGCCTCGTCTTCGGTAGATGCCTATGCAATACCTAAAAAATGTTTCCATAAATGGTGAATCAACGCTCAATAGGGTAACTCCTATAGAGAATATCTCTCAACCTAAATGCATATGAAATGTCACATACAATAATCATTTCATGCAATTATTCAAATATGTCTATTATAAACAAATGTCATAAATCATGTCATGTCATGAGATGAGACTCACGAAAACAATACAAACACCGAGTCCTATCTTGAGCTCCTACAATACATGTAATGTCATGCGTATATATTCAGGCATTCCAAGCCCCGTCATTAGTGTTATGTACACTTAATGACTAATTAATTTATTTTTTTGTGTCTTTGTGGGGAGATGATTTATGGTATTACACCAATGAGACACCAACCATCAACGAATTCTTAGGACATCCCACCTGCGACTCCGTTTTGGCCGTTACACTTTTCTGGAATTTTATCGTCAGAAAGTGTATAAACCAAGTAAGTGGGTCTTGCACTCGAGGGAGAATTTAGCTCTTCTTGCTATTTCAACACGTTTATCCATTTAATTTTTTGTGTGACTCAGCCGAACCTTGGTGCGACTTTTTCGAACCCACAGTCAACTATCTATGTGGTGATTGATTTCATTCCATGCACACACTCCCGCCCATGTCAATGCCCATGAATGTAATGTAACTCATACATAATGACATTTCAATGTGCAATTGTCTTTGGTATCATTTACAATGTCCATTACATAAAGAATATAATATAATGACATTTTCAACATGACAACATGTTTATCAATTCTATAAACATAAGCACAAGTCCACCACAATAATTATATGCTAAATAATCATTTAATATACATATTATTCTATAATCATATAACAAGCTAATAATTTCATTAAACTTAATATGTCATTTAAAACATAAAATAATGCTAATGTACAATTAACATGTTTTAAACTACTAACATTAATTTATACCAAGTTAATCATAATAGAATTTTCTAATTACAAAGTTAATTATAAATCATATATTTGACTCACTAGTTACACTAGTCAAGACCTAACATGTGATAACACCCATAACTTACCTATTTCATATGTCATATTTTAGGTTGAAAGTCAATCTAAATAGGAAAAATCTTACCTCTCGTAACGTGACCCCACGTACTGGAACTCTGAGAAAGTTCAATTTAACTTTTCAAGCTTTAGACCTAAATTATCGTATTTGATATTCTTTATGAGAAAAATACGATATTTGGTGTGGTTGCGTAGCTCTCGTTGAGTAGAACAACTTTAATTCTTGGCCCGAAGCGATTAAAAGGTCCTGTCTTCATAGATCTGAAGAAGAAGAAAATAGGAAAATAAAGAAAAAAAAAACTCTTTTTTTCCTCTCACTCGCTCGGCAGCCGGCTGGAAGAAGAAAAAGTGGAAGACTAAAGCCTTCCACACTTATATATATATATAGTATAAATTTATAGTTTAGAAATTTATGTTTTTGACAATTATATTTATAATTAATTATTATTTTACCCCTTTAATTAAGATTTTTAATAATAATAATAATAAATTTTTTTTTTTGAGTTTTACAAAAAGTGGGTAAATTAGGAAGACAGCTCCAATGCTATAAGTAAAAAAACTGCATATTGTGCTGTTAATCAAAATCGTCCTGTTTTAATAAATTGCACCAAACAGTTATATCCGATTGCTTTTTTTTTTTTTTTTTAATATTGGAAAAAACTTGGGTTAGGATAAATGAGTGCATTTAAAAATCACTCTGATAAACCTTTACTAGTAAAATTATGAGACTTCTGACTACGCTCATTAACAAGAAAAATTGAATTTGAAAGAAATCGAGCATGACACATCATCTCGAAAACGCTCTTCCTTGTGTGGATGTTGATCCATCATTCATTGCGAGAATTTCTTTCTTCTTAACCCTTGCGAAAGTTCTGTGCCCCCAAACAGCTCAATTCATTCTTAGAGTTGCATAGCCAAAAAACATTTACACACAAATTTTTGGCAATGCCCTGCGCTGCGTCTTGAATCGCATTCCACTGAAATTCAACAATCAAACTTGGTAAAATCACTATTCTTGTTGATATCGGAGTGTAGAATCAATAAGAATTTGCTGACGCTTCAAAGAGAAAGTTGTGCTGAATTCTTGCTGTTCACCATTGCTGAAGCCGAAGTACATGGGTCTTGTTGGTCATACAGCTCCGTTTACTTAAAAAGAAATTGATGTTGAAAAGTGAAAATAGTAGAAAGTAAAGTAAAAAAGAGAAAATAAAAAAAAAATTATTTTCTTAAATGCGTTTGATTAGAATGAAAAATTTGCTAGAGAAATTAGCGTAAGTACTTAATTATTTTTATCATATCAATCTATCACATACACTGGTGTAAGTTAATTTTTTTTTAATGCAATACTACTTAAATATAACATGGATAATACTCATTTACAACTCTAGTTCAATTGGTTTAAAAAAAAAAAGAAGAAGCAACATTTGTTACCAAATATCTAATTCTTTTTATTTTGTTATGAGCAAAATTCCTAAGTTCTTCTCACTTCTCTTGTAGAAATGGATAACGTGTTAAGTGGGTAAAATATAAAATAAGATAAACTTTCCCACATAATTTGCAAGAAATGAAAATGACTATTTGCAAGCAGGGCGGAACCACCTTATGCCTAGTGGGGCACATACCCACCTTCAAAATTTTTTTTTTTTTAAAATTACTTGTATATATTTTAATTATTTTTTTAATATATTAAATTATGTCCACCCTATTTTTTAATCAAGACCAGAAATATGCATGATATATTCATGAGTTTACTTATAATTTTAACATTTATTTTAATAATTATCATTGACATGATAGAGAATATATTTTATTGTGTAATCGAATGAATGATAAATAACCAAGTGATAATATGATTGTTGATATAAATAATAATAAAGTTAATGCAATAATTTTAACGTATAAAAAATCATTGAAGTCAATTCTAAATAGTTTTGATTAGTTTTTGTTTGGTAAAATGATATTTTTTTTGTCATTTGTATCTACTATACTTAGCAATTTTAATTTTTTAAGTTTATTGAAATTTTAAGAATTAAATAAGCTATAATTAAATATAAATGCATTATTTTATTTTTATCAATTATAAGAAAAAAAATTAAACTTGTTAAAATATACAATGTCCAGAAACAATTTTCTAGCTCCGCTCCTGTTTGCAAGGAAATTTTGATGCTGTGGAGAAAAAACCTTTCTTGAGAAACCATATTTTCAAGTTAATCAAATTCATGGAAAATAATTTTTTTTCCCTTTTCATGCACTTTCCCACCCCCCTATTCACTAAACAAACAAAAACTAGAGATTTTTGTGCTAATGTTCAAATAGTTACAAGCTTTAACTCCCACAAATCTTAAGACTCTATCAACAATGGTTGGACTCATAATAATTGGTATCAGAGCATGCATCATGTCATGAGTTCAAATAACGGGAAATGAGCGATCTATAGGCTGAATTAAAATATTTTAATATTTATGTATGGATATAATGCTAGCATGTTGAATATTAGTAAGCAAATAGAGCCGTGAAAGATACAAGATTATTGTTGGGTTAATGCCGATAGAATAGGCCGCCATAGATTGGTTACTGTACAAATTTTGGTGGGTTTGTCTTGGGAAAATATTTTTTACTGTGCAACTTATTAAAATGGGACCGGTTTGACTAACAGCACAAGGTGCTGTTTTTAGCAATAATCCCCTACAAGAATACACTCGACAATACAAAAATTGAGCATTGTGAGTGTAATATCGATATTTTAAATATTAATTTATTTTTCTGCTCCTTCTTTTTAATTACATAATTTAAAATTAAAATAAATAAATAAAAAAATAAGAGAGTGATAGGGAAAAAAAGAAGAAGAGGCGTGTATGAATTAGTAGAGTTGTTTGCTATTGGAGAGAGTGTGTTGGTTGAGTTGTTTGATATTGAAGACCCTACAGAGAAAATAAATTTTTTAGAAAAATTGATTAGTCTTGATTGTTGTTGTATTTTTATAAATTGATCACTTAACTTTTTAATTGTAATAGTAAATGCTAACAATGACACCGTGTCTAAAAACATTCTATAATACCAAAAATTGAACATTGATTGAGTAACATTTATATTTTAAATAAAAAAAAAATTTAAAAAATTAATTATACAATTTAAACTTAAAGAGATCAGAGAAAGGTAGGGAGAGAGAGAACAGTGTGATAAATGTGGATTGGTAAGGTTGTCCGGTGTTAGAGAGTATGTTAGTTTGGTTGATGTTTTTGAGCAAAAACATCGACCGAAAACTAATGGTGATGCAAAAACTTGGATATCTTGAATTTGATTGTACTAATGACTCTCAAATTTAACTAATATATATGATTAGTGAGTGATCGCACATGTTAAAAACTTATTTTGCTTGAGTGGTCCAATGTATCTCTATCTTGAAAAAATTGTTTCTTTTGTTTTTCTGTATTCAATGTTTAGGTCAGCTTACGGGGCACATCGACTACTTTCTTTCACAATCCAGCCAAAGACAGATTGTTTACACTTGAATTAAGAAATTTATGAAGGATTAATCTCTTATAGCTTGACTTTAAAAGATTTATCAAGTTTTGAAGTTAAAATGTCTAAGTTTACAACTAGAGGTGACAAATGGGTGGGTTGGATTGGCTATGTGTTAAATTAAATTGGGCTAAAATAAATCTAATCTATTTTTCGCTCACATAGTAAATTGGTTATAATGAGTTGAGTTTATAACGGGTTGAGTTAAATTGATTAACCTATAAAATAATTAAAATTCTTAATAGACACATTAGTACACCAAAAAACACACACACATTAGTAGTACACCAAAATACAAACATGCATACACACAAATACACCAAAATAAACATAAACTAATACATTAAAAATATACACACTAATCTATACTACTAATAAAACTACTTTAAGTGAAAAACTTTTGATTCTTTATTTTACCCTTATAAAGAATTTTAATTACTACATTATCTTTCTATAGTTAAATATCTAAATTACAATTACATTTTTATGTATTTAAATCTCCAATTACCCTCTAACATTTCTTTTACTTCTCTATTGTTTTTGTATAAATATCGATATCTATAAAAAAAATTAATCGACTATGTTACTCTTAAAAAAATATATGCATCATTATAGTTTTCAATAAAATATTTAAAAATTTCATCAATAAATCATACTTTTTTCAAATATATAGATAACATTATGATTATATATATGCATTTCTTTCCTTCTATACTACTAATAAAGAATGAAACTTTTGTCCTAGCATGAAAATTTTTTGATTCACTATTTTACTCTTATATAATTTTTTAAATACCACAATATCCTTCAATATTTGAATATCTAAATTGTCATCATATGCGTATATGTTTAAATCTCCAAATTACCCTTAACATCTATTTTATTTCTTTATTTACTATATATAAATATCAGTATCCATAAACCTTTTTAATTGACCATGTTACCTTTAAAACATATATGCATCACTATAATTTTTAATAAAATATTCATTTTTTTTAAATTATCAATTTAATATTACTCATTTTAAATATAAAGATAATATTATCCTTACATTTGTGTATTTCTTTCATCCAAAATTTCAACAATTTAATTTTTAAGATAAAAAATAATTTTTTATGTAGTTTTTTTTTAAATAATTTTTATTAAATTAGCATAATTCTTCAATCACAGTAAATTTTTCATATTTTATTAAGAATTTATGTAAAAAAATTATATTGTATTTTTAAGTAAAACATAAATTTTAAAATTTTAATATTCTTTTAAAATATATATTATAGAGTAATATATTATATTTCAAGGTGAGTAGCACTTTTAACATCTAAAATATGCATATTTTGTCAGTTTGGTCTTCATTGTATCAATTTTATCAATTTAATTCTTAAAATATTTAGTTAATGTTTAAATCCATATACAAACAATCTGTTAAGTTTTTTATAGAAGTGATCACGTGATACTATTTGACGGAATAACATGTGATTATTTTCCTCAAAAAACTTAAATATTTTAGAGATAAAATTGATAAAATTTATGTACTAAGGACTAAGCTGACAAAAAGTGCAAACTTTAGAGAATCAAAGTGTTATTAGTCCTATATTTTATCTCTATTAACCTCACTAATTATAGTAAACATTGATTAGAATATTAAAAATTAATTTTATTTTATTGAATGAATTATAAGTTGAAACATAATCAAATAAATTTCAAATAAATTATTTTTATTTTTTTTATGCTTAAAACAATGAATCGTTGGGAACAAACAATATTTTCAAATTCTATAATATAATACAAGCAATAAAAATATAATTTTGATAACTTGAAATGATATTTAATATAGGTACACATATAACTAATACTTTTTATTAAGATTTTGTATATGAAAATTATTCACGTGTAATGCACGTGGTGCATTACTAGTACATTAAAATACACACTAATACACAAAAAATACACACACATATACTAACACAAAAACTAAAACACATTTAATAAAAAAAATACACACATAATGGGTCGGGGTCAATTGTTGGATATGAGTTGGTTGTGGGTCATGGGCCAACCCATGGGTTGTGGGGGACCCATGTATCAACCCATGGGTTGTGGGTGGTGTATTAATGTGTATTTTTGGTGTACTAATGTGTGTATTTTTGGTGTATTAATATGTGTATATTTTAGTATATATGTGTATTTTTTGGTGTCATAGTGTATATATTTTTTAATATATTAATATATTAATTTTATTTTATTACTTGTGCTATTTAATAAAAAGATAAATATTCAACCCAATAGATACTCATTTGTAATCCATATTAACCCGCTTAATTAAAATGAATCATATTATCCAATTCATTTGGAACCCATATTAATTAATATAAATACTCAACTCATTTATTTATAGACAGGTTGAACGGATTAATGAGTAATAAGTTAAGATTGTCACCTCTATTTACGGCTTATCTTTACTACAACCACCTTGATGTTGAAAAAATATTTGTTGTAACCGTTATACCATGTTAGCAGTACCAAACGAAGATAACCATCCATTATTATGTAGACAAATTAGCCAATGGATCCCACTCAAACTCATAACTACCCAGCTATGTCATATATAATCACCTCCATGATAAGAAATGACCCTATTTTTAATTTTTTTTTATTTTTTTTTTATTGGATGGTTACACCGTGTCAGCAATGCTGACATGGTATATAACCTTGCACCCAATATTTACTCCTTGATGTTAAGGTTGTTATTTTTTTTGTGTAAACTAAACATATAGTTCTTAAACTATAACCCTTGAAACAATTAAGTTCTTAAATTTTTTTTTATCAATTAAATACTTAAACTTTTTAATTGTGTCAATTAAGTCATTTTGTCTACCTCCGTTAAATTTTCTAAAGAAAAGTGTCAAAATGTTAGAGTAAGATACACATATGACCCCTAAAATATGACTTTTGTGTCGATTAAGTTTCTAAATATTTTATGTTAATTAAATCATTTTATCTTTTTGTGCCTGTAGTACTCGATAAGTACAAGACACATGTCTCTATTATAATAGGATAAGTGGCAACAATTATCAGTTGATATGAAAATGACGCTCGATAGAGTTCAGCTGGACTGGTATAGATAACAGTGACAAGCGAGACGCCCCTGGGCGCGATGCCCTTAAGCACAATACCGCGAGATACATCTCCATCGCATTGGAAGTGGCAAAATGGACATTTCACCAAGTTTGGACAAAAGTGAAATTGCTGAAGTGTGGGGACAACCTCAGCGAGACTCGCCTCCCCCGCTACGAAAATGGTATCCTCAACCTATTGAATGTCGTTGCTCGATTGACTCACTAGACTAAGAGGTGTCCCCACCTAGAGACAGAGGGGTATGACCCTTTTCAAGGGAGAATTGAGCAATAGGGAGAATGAACACGATTGTTATTTTCGGCTTGGACAGAGTCTCGAAGATTTAGTCTGCTTGAGTAGGCCTTCTAGTGTATGACTCACTATCCACTGAGATGTGCTTGATTGGGATCTGGAGAGACTCTTAAAATAACTTGGGTTATTGATTCGGATTAGCATATGGGATAATGAGACATGTGGATCGGTGACTGAAGGACCAAAACTATGTGAATTTACTCTATTGGGCATCTTAACAAAAGTCTTGAGGAAAGGTCTAAAGCGGGAAAGAAGGACCCTGGGTAGGAGCGCGCTAAAGGCATCGCGGACATGGCCCTCTCAAGGTCATGATCCCACGGTGATTAGTCGCGGTCATGGACCTTGGAGTTGACTCTCACTTTGATTGTTGCACTTTCCTCAGGGCCACGTCCAGGTTGCGTTTGGAAAAATATCACATCTGCCTAGTTAATGTTGGGACACATGACGCCCAGGTTGCGTTTGGAAAAATATCACATCTGCCTAGTTAATGTTGGGACACATGACTCGCACTAACGACCACTGGTATCATCACGATCAAGACGATTGTAAGTTCGCACTGGTGATAGGGAGTCGCGGCGGGTAGTCCGACACTATGCCATAAATGCCCATATTATTTGCCCACTGCCCAGGATGATTTTCTAGCTGGTGAGTGTATTTTTTACCTACCCTCTACCCAATTAGTTCGTCCTTCAATAATAAGTTGTTCGAATTCCTTTCGTCCCATCCACTTCGACACTTATTCGTTTTACTGCGTTACTTGTTGGAAAACATGACCAAAGGTCGTGATTCTTAGTTTTTGTCAACTTTTTTTAATTCCCACCTATATATGTAATTTATTCTTATTTTTTTGTCAGCTCGTTTATCCCACTTGTACATATTTTCCTACGTGGGTCCTGCCCATTTTTGTTTTTTTTTATAGTTTACAGGAGAAAGTGCAAATTTTCAAAATTTCAAGGCAGCAAAGTTGAAATTATCCCAATTCAAAATGGCCATTAAGATACATGAAGGCTCCAAACCTTCCCTCTCTCTCTGTCTCTCACTAACATAAACCGACACAATTGGGTTTTGAGCTTTTTACCGTTAAACAAACACTTTGACCCTTCAATTCCTTTCAAATTGTTCAGTGATCCCCTCAGTAACTTCCCTTTCCAACTCAAAAACACAACATGAACTCACCCACCATCGATTGTATCCAAAACTACGAACCCATGTTGAAAGAATCCATCAATCAGTTCTTGACCTCATACCGAAATGGAATGTCAGATTTCTCTGATTTCGAATCGATTTCCTGTCGGTTTTTCCAAGCAACGGCCGACCCAACTCTCGAAATCATCTGGTTTTACTCAGCAGTTGTATGTCACCGCTCTAAGTCATCAACCCTTACACTTCAAGAACCTTCAAAGAAAATTTTGTTGGCTAATGACTTGTTTCAGTTTGTACTTTCTTGTTCGACCCCTTGTGATGGACTAAAGAAAGTTGCTGTACTTGCTCCGGTTGTATATGAATTACACAACTTACTATGTGAATTTTCGAAAAAAGATTTGTGTCTGAAGACAGGGATTGAGGGTTTAATAGAGAGGATTGTTAGTTACATTAGTTTATGGTGCGGTAATGATACGAAAGACCAAGAAAAAGGGTCGGATAATTCGATGGTGCGTTTTCAAGATTTGGTACGAGTTTGGACGGTTGATCGCATTGGGGAGAATTGTAGATTTGGGGATGTTTTAAAAGTGTTTTTTCCGCTTTTGAGTGATGAGGTTTGTAATGGGTTGATTAAGAATTGTAAGATTGGGTATCTAGCTGGGATTGTTATGAATGAGGTGTTTTTGTTGAGCCTATATTTGAAATTTGATTTGGGGGGTTCAACCGAAGAATTGCAGAAGGACCTGAAAGATTGGGCGGGTCAGACCATCAATGGGTTTCAGAATTATTACTTTCTTGGTGAGAATTGTTACCTATTACATGGTTGTTCATTTTCTTGGAGTCGAGCTTCCTGTGTAGAAAATCCTTGCTGTTTAGAAATGAAATGAATATTTTTCTTTTGTTCATTACAAGGGTTTCAGCTTACCACTAACTGACACCCATCTGTTCTTAGAACTTTACTTGAACTCTAACCGAATTAAGCTTTAGCCTACTTGGTTCCATCAACTTTCAGTTGAAAAGTAAACATGAGTTCACCAATCATTGTGTCAATCAAGGACTCAAAACCACCCAAGAGCTATCATACTATGTTCAGAGAATCAATGGTCCTCTTTCTTAAAATCCATTTCATTGTTTCTATGTGAACTTCATCTCATGGAGTTTCTGTAATATTTGGAAAGAGGTCTGGTTTTTTATGATCTAAATTGTATGCTATACCCTATCTATATAATAAAAGAGAACACAACGCACAACCATGACTCAAATTGTTTGGATCCGACGTCTTGTTTTGCCTATTTACATCTTATCCACAATAATTATGTATTCTGTCCAATTACATTTTAACCAATCTTTTTAATCTTACACGCTGTGCATTAACGGGTGACCCTAGTATCCTTATATACTAGAATGCATTGTTTCTTCTTAAAGTCGTGTATTTGGTTCTAGAGAAATCAAGGAAAGAGGGTATACAACATTAGCATTGCATATATTGTAAACTGTGGTTTCCAGTTTCCACTAAAGTTGGACCAGATAATTCTTAAATACCTAATAGCATGGGTTGAGAGATTTAATTACCTGATTTCTTGGAGATTATATATATATATTTTTGCCCATATTCATTATGAATCACAGCTCATTATAATTACTTCTTTTTCTGGTGTTTTTAGATCTTAGTTCATTTGTTAATTGTACAGGTTAGTCGATATTTCCAGGGATTGTAGGGTAATTTTATGTGTAGTTGAAATGCTCAACAGTGTTCCTTTCACTTCTGTATGTCCTCCTCATTTGTGGTAAAATAAGTTCGTCTTAGCTGATCTAGTTAGAGGATGTCATCATTCTCATTATACTTCCACTGTCATATGCCTACTTCCTGACTTCTCGCTGCTACCTGTCAGATACACTTCTCAGAATGCAGTTGGAGCCAAGTTTCCCTGTCACCACCCTATTGGTCAGTATGTCTATCTTTATTCAGTTGGTATACGTTTAGTTGATGAACGTCTCTGGTTCATGAGTCGGCATAATCCGGCTAGGTTTACATTGGGTGAAGAGTAAATCAGTCATGCATCCCTTCCCTTTCCACCACCTCCAGTACTTGAGTTGTTCATTTGTTGCTTGAAGTAGTCACAAGCATTTAATTAGTTAGCCATTTCGTTTTAGTCTTTTAAAGTTTCTTGTTGCCGTGGATTTCCGCTTAACATATTGCTCTTGCGTAAAAGGAGTAAATGTATTATAATGATACTATTATGAGATTGTGATTGTGCTAAATAAAAATTTGTTTGGTTACTACAGAGTCTTAGGGATGCAGTTCTGCTACGGAAAATGCTGTTTGATACTGTGATATTGGTTGACTATGCGTTTATAAATACCGGTAGATGGACTCAGCTACCTGGCAACCACTTAAAAGATTTAGCTCTGCTATGGTTATTAGTTGTTGACAGTGCTATACAGCTTGCTAGGTGAGGGATAAGTTGTGGCAGAGATGCAAGAATACCATTATGCAATGTTCCATACAATAAATCCTGAATTTTGTTGGATACAGGGTAAATCATGAGCAATCCAGGGTCATTTCATATGAAAATGCCTTCTCTGAATCTATCTTGCCCACTCAGCTAATTCATTGGGTCACTACTCAAACCTGCATGGATGAGAAAACTAGGAGGCCAAATATTTCCACTCCTGAAACTCTTATTAGTGAGTTGCTTCTTTCTTTTACTCCCTTGTCAGTCACCTTAGTTTTCCAGCCTTCAGCTCCTCCGAAGCAGCTTGTCTGGTTACAAATCTTTACATCCCATCTGATATGAATTGATGCCCTATATGTTGGCAACAGCTGAATGCTGCACTGACCCTAATTTACAGGTTTTTTTGTCCCCTTCTTTTCCCCTTCTACGAGTGTTTCTGATTTGCTAACCAAACAATGCTATGAGAGGATGAGCTAGGTAGAAGCTGCCCTGTTCATTGTACGCTACTGCTCTTTTTAATTCTGTTCTTTTTTTCGAATTTCCCAGATGTTTGACTTGAAGTTGTCTCATTTACAGAGTGGCTATTGTTCCTGGAAGATAAAGGGCATCGAGTAATTGATCATAACATATTGAATTTGCATCCTAAAGCTGCAATTTGGATGTCAAGATTGGACTATGAGTGCCCTGAATCCAAGCTAGATGGTAAAAATCCCAGTGAGAATATCTTCTTCAAAACTGAAAGAGGGGAAGATAAAGTCAATGTGGATCAAGATATGGTTGATTCATTGGATAATGCATTTCCAGCTGCTCACTGCATAGGAAGTTTAACAGCAACTGAAGGGACAAGAAAACGCAAAGAAGGAACGAGAGATGGAGAAACACAGGTTAAGCTAGCCAAATATAGCCTCCCCAAAAATTGTAGCGGGCAGAGGATTTTCCCTTCTTCTGGTAATGATGGTTTGAGCAGTGGTGGCAGGGTTGAAAATCCAGTCCATGGTCCTACTAATAGGAGTGAAGTGCACAATCCTATGTCTGATGAAGATATGGAAGATATGAACTGATTAGAAATTGAGGCAACAATTTTTTTGCACAGGAAAGAATAGTTGGGTGTTTGCAATATTCGATCGTGATCATGCTCCTCCGTTTTGGTAGTATGAGAGGGGGCTCCGTTTTGGTAGTATGAGAGGGGGCCATATGAATTACACCAAGTTCCTCGGCTTCTAGTTTGTATAATTTTTCCTCTGTTGGGTCTGCTAAAATGAATTACACCATTTCTGCAACTTACCCACTCCATTGTAGAGGGATGCTTTGCTTATATTGTGAAAGAGATACCAATTGAAATATATAACATCTACCTTTTGCTACCAACTGTTTTTTTTCTTTGAAGTTTTTTAGTTGATATAGTCCATGGTTGGGAGATATATACTTGCTTATGTGCTCTGGATCAAGTATAAAGTTTCCCACATAGCGTTGATGGGCTGGGTTTAGGGGGTTTCAGTTTGACCGATGAACATGCACATGACACAAATTCAAAAATAACAAGATCTACTAAAATGAATAATAAATGGCCGGGTTACATGCGAATAACATGTCTAGCCGGTATTCTATGTAAAACAATTTGTATTTTATTGCTTTATATAGTTGTGTATCATTTGTTTTAAAATTAAAAAGTTTTTTATTTACACTGATATTTACATGAACACGACACAAACTAAAATAATAATGCCCGACGCATGTAGAAAATGAAAAGATTTGCATAAGTTATATATTTCATTATCGTTATGTGAAAAATTGTTCCCTCTTCTAGTTCCATCACAAGGAAAATCATGTAGAAATTGGATAAATATTTTAGATTAATCATGAGAGTAATTTAGATGCTTTTAATATTTATTTTTTAAGTAATTTTTTTTAACTTTTGAAAATTTATTTGTCATTATTTATTTGTTTTAAGGTTTTAGTTTCCCTATATAAAGGGATGCATGTAAGAGTTTTATTTAGATTATACTTTGATTATTATTGAATACTATATTACTTTCTTCTCAAAATTTTTTCTTTTTTTTCTTCTCTTCTTTTCCATAATTCTTCTCTTCCTAGTCTACATCACTAATACATGCTTTTTTCGATATCAAACAGGAGTTGCGAGTAAATAGAACACCATTTAAGAGTGTTAATATGAATGGGCAATGGTAATCTCCCTAAATAGTAGACAAATGTAGTAAGCAAGAGAATACTAAAGATTGAGAATTGAATGTGAAACCTTAAGGTATCACACTTACCAATAAAACCTCCATGTTTTTTTCGGGAGCAATGTTGCCGAGATCTAATCAAGGTCTAATTCATTAGAGAAATAGTGAGTTTTACGAGTTTCCAAATTCATATATTTCTATTATTTGTGGACACTGCAATGTCTTCCTTTTTCTGAAACTTTAATGAATGAATTCTCAACAATATTTCTTGGAAGGAGCCATAGGACTTAAATGTGCATATTACTCCATGAATGATATGTTAGTTGGTCACGTCACGTGTAATATATGTTGTTAGATCCATGAGACTCATGAGAGTGATGGTCCACCTAGTTACCCAACCTTTGAGAATTCCAGTGAATTTTAAACCATTGGGGCTTAAACCTGATCATAGTTTTCATCTGAGTCCCCAAATTATTTTCTTTTCTCACTTTTCTCCCTAAACTTTCAACATTGGTTTGCTTCTTTCATTTTGCAAAAATGAAGGAGTATTTCCTTGGGAAGTCAGCACCTTCTTTGAAGACCTCATCATGCACTTTGCGAAAAATCTTAACCTACAATTTTTATACAACTCTAGAGCCCATAACAGAATAACTCATCGGGCGACAACATTTGACAACATTTGTTACGACTAACTCACTTCTTTTGAGTTGGGTCAACTATTCACCATCAAAACTCAAGACTTACATAATTTATGAAAATAATATTTTATTTCCGAATTGAATGAAATAGACAGCTTTCATTTTCAAAGAAAAAATAAAGATCACAATTTGAATCAATATTACAAGTTTAGGGACACAATAAATAAATAAAAAATTAATTCAAGTAATAATTTAAGAGTTCATCGCGGCAATAAAGGTGGCATGCCGTAATAATAAGATTATTTCATTGACATTTAAGTGTTATGAGTTAGAAGCGTAAATATAATCTTTATTCTCGTGCAAAAGAAAAATTATATGTATCTAACTCTCCTCGGACTGTATTGGGTCGAACCCGGATGAAGGGTTGGTGTTGATGTATTTAACTCTGAGTAACTTTTCTTATACATTTGGGTACATGATGACATTACTTTATATAACTTGCATCAATCTTCCGCTATCCAAGCAATATTGGTGCAATTATTGGAACCAAAGATCACATGCCACATGGCATGTTGCCCGTGATGAAAATAACGTTGACTTGAGAGGCACGACAGCTAAGCTGGAACCTCACCAACCGTATGACGTGCATATGCCACGTAAGCTGGGATGGTACCTTCTACTCTTATACTTATTGCAGTTGAAATACACTTACATATATATTTTTTCTTATTATTTATTTAAGTGGAATATATTTATGCAAATGAGCTTTTATTTATTAACTATAAATAATACATTAAAAATATATTAGATAAAATTCGGATTTATAATGAACAAGCAGCTGGACATTTAGGACTAGGCTTGTTCACGAATTGGATTCGAACCGGATCCAATTACAAGATTAGTTATTGAATTTAATCCGTTTATTTTACATATAAAAAAATATTAGTTAATATCTGAATCCACTTATAATTGGACGTCCGGGTCCGATTACTCAATTCAATCCATAATGGCATTCCACTAAAAGTTTAACAAATAATATTTTTTTAGATCAAATATAAATAATCTATATATATAAGTGTGTGTGTGTGTGTATTATCTATAAATGTATAGTATATATAACAAAGGCTAATATATATTATATGTACATATGAATTAAATCAAATTTTTATTGGATTAAATTTAATATCTATATTCATATCCAATATAAGTTATCTAAATGAATTCGGATAAAAAGATGAAAAATATTAGTCCATATTTAGTTAAACGAATTCAAATTCGAATTGGATTCGAACAGAAATCCGATCTATTGATAGGTTTACTTAAGATCACTAATGCAGCTGCTTGTATATGCAATTACTTTCATCGACATCATATTTAAGTGTAATTTTTTTAAGAATACATTACAATATTGAACAAAGTTATCGTGCCATTTTAAGAAATAATTCTTGACCAAGTTTTTAGTTTGAATTATTTATAGTCACCGGATATCAAAATGATAAAATAAAGTAAAATATACAACCATTAACTTTTTTATATGTCTCTCTATCTCTATTTCTACTACCGAACGCTAGTATTGAGATATCGAGAAAAAGGTAGATCGAAGAGGATTCAACAAGGAAAAGCAAGAAAACGAATGCACTAAGTACTTAATTTAAATGCTTATTTCTAAATGAGGAATTAAATTTATTTTTGGTAATATATATATAATAAAAAAGTATCGAGGGATAAAATAAGAAAATATCAAGAACTGGGAATCAAGACCCAATGGTTGACATTTTTCATATCCAATGGTGTATCATCAATTCTATCTTTAATCAATTCATTTTAAAGAACAATCAAATGAGTAAGCATAGCTACGAGAGAAGAGATTCAAATACAGAGAAAAAAAACACATCACTATTTACATTTGATAAATTAACTCAAGACTTTTATTTAAAGAAAGTCAAGAATCATTATCTCGATTAGATCTTGTTTGGTTGACTTGCATAAAAAATAATGTTCTATAATCGAACTCCAAGTGAAAAATATTATGTTAGAAAGAAGTAGATTTATCAACAGATAAGATATAATTAAATTGTTTTATATTTAAACCCAATTATAATTATTTTGACCCGATCCCAGGATCCAATGGATTTAGGGTTTTTTAATGTTTGACACTCACTCTTTACTTGTACACGCTTGAACGGATGGTTTTCACACTGCTTCAATGTACCTCTTGATAGGAAATTTTTTAGATGTATATTGATAGGTGACATATTAATACATACTCAAAACCCGTATGTCATTGATGGCCCCACATTTGAACCATTGTACTCCCAGGTCAGCATGTGGGTCCCACGACAAAGTGACAAATAAGACCTTTGTTTAGTCAAATGCCAACAACAATATATACTCCCAAACTAATGCCCAAAAAAAAAAACAGCACTTTGTAATCTTGGTTTAAGAACCAGCTTAGGTAGCTAATCCAGTAATCATAATAATTAATTGTTCAAGCATCCAAAGGGTACGACTGACAAGGTTATTTCTGTAATTTCAAATAAAACATCAAATTTGTCGGTCCCTAACTCTGGTTAGAATCTAACCAGAGTCTCCGAGTTAAGGTTTACATTTTGTTAGTACAGACCACTCGTGAGGCTCAGAGCGTCGGTGACCCAGTAGACGTTAAGCCTCGAGTTAAGAGAGAGAGAGAGAGAGAGAGAGAGAGAGAGAGAGAAAGAGACGTAGATTCGTATATAAGCCATGGAAGCCGAATCCAATGTGCGTCGAATTTGAGAGAGAATAAATACTGTTCGTGTATAGATAGATAGATAGATAGAGAGAGAGAGAGAGAGAGAGAGAGAGAGCTGCGGCCAATGGGAGATTCAAGCGATTCTGTTTCCGTGGACATAGAGATGATCTCTCTCGGCGGGAAGGTTAGACAACCAACTTATATTGCAGTTTATACATGTTTTGTTTATAGATAAATGAAACCTATATGTGTATGTGTGTGCAATGGGGGAGCTACATTTGTGTATACGGATTTTTTTTTTAGGAACATCTCCAAAGTCTCTGTTTGGTGTTTTTTTGGGGGTGTGTGGATATGGTTTGTGAATCCATATGGTAGATGTATTTCGAGATTGTGATTTTTTTGGAAATGTTTTTGGTGATGTTGTTTAGTTTTTTTGAGGTGAAAGAAGCTTAATTTGGCAGCATTTTACTTGCACTTTCTCTATTTGCTGTTTAGTTTATGATCACATTTGACTATTGATTGTTTTGTATATTTTCTTAGAATTTTTATATTCAAGTTTATTTGATTGCATTTATTATCACATACCTTCGTTTGAGTATATATCTTAGTGTATCTACACACAATTTTAAGTTTCATGTATTGATTTTTAAAGTTTGAGAATTAATAACACAGAATAAATTACCCTCTTTATATCAACTGCAATCTAGTTCCAAGTCTTGTGACCATTTCAAGCAAGAAATGAGTGTTTGTGGGCAGTTTAGTTTACTTGAATTTCTGGTTTTGAATATGGTTTTAATGAACAATCTGAATGGATTTTGAACATTAGGCTTGGGTTGTAAATGAGTATTGGAACATAAATTTCTCGAGTTCCTATTGAAAATACTAATTGATAAGATTATCCAGTTGAGAGCATGCAGATAACTGAAAATTGTGAGACAACTAGATCCTGTAGCTAATTTTATCCTCTTAAATTTACAAGAAAGTTTAGACTTTAGAGTTTGTTTAGAACTATTTTTTGTGTGGTTGGACTCTAAATGAATCATCTGAAGTCAATAACTTGTTCATTACATCCATTAACAAAAGGTGAGATGCCAGTATGAGCAAGAGAGATTTTTCCTTGAGGGCCCTCTGCACATGGATAATGCCTTTGGGAAGCAAAAAATGCTTAATTTGGGTAGGCCCAACTTTTCCTCCGTTAACAGCAAATGACATCCAATTTGTCCTACTTTCATACGTGATGTTCTCTTACTTAAATCTCTTTGTTTTTCAATTTTGTTAGTTAATTGACTAATCCACTCTTTTATCTGCTTTCAGGAGCATAGAATAAAAACGGGTCTTGGTTCTGTCTCTGTTGCTGTATTTGGAGACCAGGACAAGCAAGCTCTGATTACGTATCCTGATTTAGCTTTAAATCGTATGTGGATTGAATAAGTTATCATTTTTACTATATTGATCTTTGACCAAGCCACTCATTTATGATGTCAATACTCATCTATTCCTGCAAGTAATGTTAGCAACCGTCAACCTTACGTAGTTTTATTGTGATTGTTCAAGAGAATTTGCTGGACTGATAGAAACCATGGTGAATTTGTACTTCTTAAATGAAAATTTTCTGCTAAAAAGTTGTTATATTTTAGATGAGTTTGGTTTTTCTGGTCTGAACAATGTTTCTCCAACCTAAACTTTGTAGTTGTCCAACTTAGAATATTATGTTGACATCTCATTGAAATGCTTGCATTCTTTTGGGTCCCACTACTTTTAGGACACAAAATTGTGCTGGTGTAAATCAGTTTGGTTTTACAGGTCTGAACCATGGTTTTTCAACCTGAATTTCATAGTTATCCAAATTGGACTATATCTTGATACCTCATTGAAATGCTTGTGTTGTGTTGGGTAGCACTACTTTTTAGGAAATCAAATTGTGCTAGTTTAATCACTTCATCATATCATACGAACACATAAGGCTTGTGATGCTATCAGAGTCTGACTTCTCTTTCATCGTTATGCATGTGATTGAGCAGATGTGTCCTGTTTCCAAGGATTGTTCTTTGTTCCGGAAGCTTTTTCTTTGCTGCTCCATAACTTCTGCATTTACCATATTAGTCCTCCTGGGCATGAGGTCTGTAACTCGGTAACTTGATTGCTGGTCTTATTTGTGCTCATATGATTTTTATTGTTTCAATTTGTTCAATTGCTATTATTTACATAATTTCTTATCTGGTACTTTCTTTAAGAGTTGTTGCAGTTGGGAGCTGCTGAAGTGAGTCCCGATGACCAGGTGTTATCTGTTGATGATTTGGCAGATCAGGTTGCTGAGGTTCTTGATTACTTTGGGTAATTGTGATATTATAAACTCTCTATTTACTGCCTCTTGAGTCTGAGCTTATAAAGAATTTACATAGTGGTCTCTTTCAGCCGGTAAATCTGCTGGTTTGTTTCTGGTGGAGGATTAAATAGACACAACTATTCTAATAAGAAAGGCTGCAAAGGACTTCTCCCCATGCATTGTTATAATCAATTGGTTTTGCAAACAATAAATGGAAGCAAGCTGTTAAATTTTTATCCCTTTTCCAGACTTGGTGCTGTGATGTGTATGGGGGTGACAGCAGGAGCATATATTCTTACCCTGTTTGCAGTAAGTTGTGTCCTTTGTATAGTTGTTGTTCATTTTCTATTGGTTTACTTCTTGTTTTAGACTTTTGGGTTTTACTGATCTGGTTTAGTATGACTTGATCGCAGATAAAATATACACAACGGGTTCTTGGTTTGATACTTGTTTCCCCTCTATGCAAGGCACCCTCTTGGACAGAATGGTTGTACAATAAGGTTCATTTGTTGAACCCTTGAATCAATGTCTTTCTCATGCAGAGAGAAAGGGGAGGGAGAGGGTTGATATTAATCTGCTTCTTACTGTCTTACCCATTATGGTAAATTACTTGCAGGTGATGGCAAATCTACTTTACTTTTATGGTATGAGTGGTCTTGTGAAGAACTTACTGCTTATGCGGTACTTCAGCAAGGTATCTTTGGCTTCCAGTTTTTCATATTTGTATTTCCGGAGAATTGGATGGGTTGATGCTTGATCAGAAATAAAATAATATGGCAGGAAGTTCGTGGCAGTGCCCTGGTACCAGAATCAGATACAGTTCAAACATGTAGAAGAGTTAGTGCTTAATTTTTTTTATTCTCCTTTCTTATTGCAAATATACTAACAGCCTGTAAAATGATAATTTCAGTTTGGCAAGTGTTAGACATGGGCTGATTTCCATGATGCATATGTTCTTTGTGCAGTCGTTGGGTGAGAGACAGAGTCCAAATGTATTGCGGTATCTTGAAGCTATTAATGGGTAAAAACTATTTCCAAGAATTTTCAATGTTTCACTTATGTTATTTGGGAATGCTGGTGCAAGTATTTGTTCCCCTAAAGCCTAAACATTGCTTTGCTTTTGCCGTGTTCCTACATCAAAGAGATCCTTTTAAGCTTTGCAGATACTGTTCTGTGCATGCTTGTTTACTGTGTAGCTAGTAATGTGGCGACACTTAACTGGAGTGAAATGCCTGAGACCAGGGGTAGACCTAGCAAGTTTTCATTGCGAAGAGATGGTAGGGGAAGTGTACATAAAATGTTTTCAATTGTATGACATAAAGGGTATTGAGACAATTTAGCTAGTTACCAGAGACAATTGTAGTGATGCTTCTAGGTGGTATTGGCCAGCCTATATTTAGCAAGTTGTGTTCGTACAGCTAGGCGCCACATTTTGGACTAATGGGAACTTCCTGGTTGGCAGGAGACCAGATGTCTCTGAAGGATTGAGGAAACTACGGTGCCATTCCTTAATATTTGTTGGAGAAAACTCTCCCTTCCACTTGGAGGCGCTTCACATGACTTCAAAATTGGATGGAAGATACAGTGCCTTGGTTGAGGTATGCAACACGTTGTTTTATTTTTTGTTGGGGAAGTTGCAACACATTGTTTAACACGAATCTAAGTAACCATGTCCTAATATTGAGCTTGCATGGATTCATGAAATGGGCTTTAGTAATGGAGGTTGTATGGATATACAGGTTCAGGCATGCGGCTCAATGGTGACAGAGGAGCAACCCGATGCCATGCTTATACCAATGGAATACTTCTTCATGAGATACGGCTTCTACCGGCCATCTCAATTCAGTGTTAGCCCAAGAAGCCCATTGAGTCCAACTTGCATCTCCCCAGAGCTTTTCTCACCAGAAAGCATGGGTGTGAAGTTAAAACCAATCAAAACAAGAATTTCTCTCCAAGTCTGAAAGATAGTAAGGATTGGAATTTTGTAATCTTATGTAACGGCATGGGATTGTAATTTCAGTTGATTTGATGAAACAGTATAGTGGCGGAAATTACTGGAGGATTGTAGATAGAGAGAGAGAGAAAGAGGAGATGAAAAAGGGGAAAAATGAAAGGAGGGAGATTCGATTCTTTGATTTGTAATCATAAAAGTTGGTTGAGGGCCGAGTTACCTGTACATCCTCGGTATAAATATGCATGACAAAGCATAATAAAAAGTGGGTGGCAAACTTGTGCTTTATCAAAGGCATATTCTTATTCTTTAATAATTGAGAATCCTCTCAATTACGTGTTGAATTTTAGAACTGCACTAGTTATAACGTAAATTCAAGATGGTTATTTATTCTTGTGGATATGACTGCATTTTCTTTGTTGATACGAGGTTCGTGGTATGAACGAAAAGTTATATATTGGTACTATTAACATATTATGCAATTTTTTTTTTAACTTGAGTTATAATTTCTTTGGCTCAACTTGCAACAAAATAAACTGCAATGGGTAAGCAGCGGTAGTTCAGTCATCCGATAAACTTCTCATGGTGGGTAGGTCAAATGTTCGAATATTTTACATAGTGTAATCTCTTAAGGCCATTGTTCATAAATTTATTCTCTTATGTGGAGATGCGACTTTGCACAAAGTCCAACATTAGTTTGGTATGTAAGTGGGATAATACTACCATCATCTACTGGGATAGTTGGGATATCCAAAAAAAAAAAAAAATTACAACAAAATAGGGTTTGTGAGATTGATCTTAAATTTATAAATTTTATCATCTTTAGCTCAAAATAAAATAGGATTGGTGAGATCGGTCCTGAATGTAGTTTAGTGTTTTCAAAACATATACTAGGAAAAAAGTTTTATTATTGATGGGTGTTAGAGTATTTTAATTAAAAGAGTGTTTTTTATGTGGGAATTCAATTTCACATCGATTAAACATTTAAAAGTACTTATATATATATATATGATAGTGTTATTTAACTTTTGAGTTAAAGTGAGACATTGCAACTTTCACGTGCGCAAGGTGAGACAAGCGGAGTAGATACGAGTTTCTATTATCTATGAAACACATTGACCCTTAGCTCGCCTCTTTGGAATAAAATATAAACTAATATTACACTCACATTTTAATATTTTATTTAATAATTTTTTCGTCATTACTCATATATTAAAATTTCGGTTAATGAAAACCAAAAGTTTCAACGGCTAGTATTCCAACATCCATTTTTTAAAGTTATTATCTAATTAAATATAAGAGTAATTATGGAATATTAAACTCCTATATTATCTGTATATATATTTATATAGTTCAATATATAATATATACAATCTAATATTTACCACAATCTTTCTACTATACAAGTTCTTGGACAATATTCAAAGGTGTCGTATGAAGTTTCTGTTTCATTCTATTGTGCAGATTTGAGTGAAGCAACAATCAATAGACTAAATTATTATATCTTAGGGATGATGCGTTGTTACCTTCTGCGTTGTGTTTTTTCATAAAAGAGTGCGAATTGTCTTTAAAAGAACGATTTAGTCTACGTCTCATCCTGTCGTTCACTTTATCTTTCGCATCTCAGTTTTTTCCAACAATGGGTTTTATACGAAGCATTTAACCTAGAGAATTCTTGAAACTAATCTCAATTCTAGTGAATTGTTGTTCACTACCTTCATATTTGTATACATTTCGATTTGGGACAAGGTTTTCAGTCCATATTACTTGACAGAACTAGCGCCACAAGCCCAAGCTAACAAGCCCACTTGAGTCAAATAACAGCCAACTGAGTTCCAAATAATCCCAAGCTACAGCCACCAGTCTAGTTTCGGCCCAAAGTAAATGTTGTAGAGAATATCTCTTCTAGAAGAGCATTTTCTTTGGGCTTGCAAAATAATTCTTTGGGTTAATTACATGCACCTCCCTGAGGTTTAACCAAATAAAATGAAGACCCAATTTCCTCAATGACACAAATCCCAGATCAATCTTACCAAAATGAGGTTGTTGAGATTGATTATAACATTTAATTTCGAGTATCCTCGTTAACCTTCTTTTGTAGATAGAATCTTCCGCAAGTGAAAAAAAGCACTTTCCGAATAATCAACTCTGCATTCAGTTGTTAAAATTAATAGGGTCTTCAAATCGTTCATTTGAAAAAATAGAAACCTGACGATCATGGTATATATACTTCTTAGAAATTAATATTTAAAATTAAAATTTGATTATTTCAAAGGATATAGACAACAACCCTAACATTTAGTTGAATATTAGATACTCAACTAAATTTAACCCTAACATTTACATCGTTCCAGATCCAGACTTCCAGTTCCGATTCCCACCCAGCCTAGGTACTCTCTCTCTCTCTCTACGCGATCTGTTGTTGTTTGGCTTGGAATGTCTGATCGCAGACCTTTATCTATGCGATCTGTTGTGGCCCTTGTGGGACCTTCATCACGGATCGTCTGGGTGTAGTCATGAATCGTCTGGGTGTAGACCTTCATCTACGCGATCTGTTGTGGCCTGAGTCACGAATCCATGAATTCGTTTTTCTACGTTCTGTTGTGATGAAATCTGTTGTAAAAATCTATGCTGTTAAAGGTGAATTTTTAGTTTTGGGAAGAGGAAAACAAATGGAGTTTATTGAACGAGATCTGTTCTTTATACTTGATACTAATTTATTCTGATTTGTTGATACTTGATACTTGATACTGATTTCTTGATACTTGCTGGGATGGATTTCTTGGTTCAATATACTTGCTTAGTTCAAATTTTTGTGATACTTGCTTGGTTCAATTTTTTGTGATACTTGCTTGGTTCAATTTATTCAATTTCTTGGTTCAATTTATTTTGATTTCTTGGTTCAATTTATTATGATATTAGTTCAATTTATTCTGATTTCTTGGTTCTTATACTATCTCCATATTTTGTTTTTGTTCACATATCATTTTTTTATGGATGAAATGACTCACAATCATCTGCTCAAGCTGATTCTAACAGTAACATTCTAGTCACTGATGACATTCAATGTGAGGGACTGCTTGGATGGTTCTTGTAATTCTTTCTTTATTGTTTTTGTAGTTGGATTGAATCTAAGATTGAATTAGTCCAATTGATGGCTAAAATATTTATAATTATTGATTTATTGTGTTGTTAAATTGGTGCATGTTATTTAATTAAATTGTTAAAATAATTCAAAAATTAATAACTACAAAAGTGTTTAACCGACTTCCTACCCGATTAATCGGGTAGGAAGTTCACCTTGATTGGGTAGGATAGGCCAAGAAAAATTCCTTCCGCAAAATATCTGGTAAGAAGATGAAAGACTATATATCTTACCTGTAGGGTAGGGTGAACACCCCTAACGGTAACTCATCGTGATCAATCCCGTACAACTACGAGAAAGCACAAGGAACTTGATCAATCAAGATATTCGAAATTCAATTCTTAGGGTTATCAACTTGACTATTTTTGTTGAGTCTCAACTCGACAATTTAATAGAATAGAAAGAAATTAGAAGGAAAAAAAAAAAATAATACGTCACTAAGGGCATGTTGGATTTACAAGAATGATAGGTGTGATTGATGTCTTTAGAGCAATTCTTATTTGGTCTCTATCTTCTCTTTTTTTAACTAATTTAGTTAGCCAAACTCTAAAATTTTTTTTAAACCCACTCTCTATTTTTCATTTCATCCAAATAGCTCTCAAAATGTAGAGAGCCATTCAACCTCTCCAAATTCTCTCTCTCTCTCTCTCTCTATATATATATATATATATGTTGCAATCTTCTTTAAATAATTGGAAGTTAGTGAAATAGTTAACTAAAATAGAGAGCGTAATTGAAGTGAACTTATAAAAGTGACTCTTTAAAATAGAGAATGTAATATTTAAATATATTTTGAGTAACTAAAAAAGACAGTTGGGCTGGAGTTGCTCTTATGTTCAACCCTCTCCAATCCCATATGCATGAAAGACATAATTTAATCAATTTTCTAATCCTAAACTATGTTTGACTTGTGATTTTTTCAATGTTTATGAGCCTCATATAACAGTAATGATTGTATTTGATAATTGAATTAAATACCCTTCGTTTGGTTTATAATATTAGAAATTTAATGGCCTGTTTGGTTTGGTAAAAAAGTGAGTGGCCGGAAAATGATAGATAGAAAATTGGATGAAAAATGACATTTTCCTGTATTTGGTACCGAAGAAAAATTGAGAGAAAAGAAAAAGTGGGCGAAAAATGTATAATTTCCGCCCACCATTTTTAATCGCCCCAAAAATAGGCGGAAAGTGGACGGAAGAAGCGGCTAGTGCAACAATCCTTTGAAATTATAATTTTGACCATTTAAAGTGGCTGATTTTAGAGTGTGTGGCCAACTTTTTTCTTGTTTTTTTCTGCTACATGGATTTAAAAAGTAGGGTTAAAAATTAAATTTGATAATCTCAATTATTGATTTCATCATGACTCCCAGCATTTATTGTGACCTACTACCAATTCAATAGTTGAGATTATCAAGTCTAATTTTTAAGTCTACTTTTTAAGTCTATATAGTATTACTTTTTTTTCTATGTACAAGTGGACCACATTTATGGGGTCCACGAAATTTACAGTAAATATTTCCCGTATAAAAAAGAAATTATGATAATTTTTGTTATTTTTTTACTCATTTATTTTTTCATACCACGAAAAATAATAAAAAATTTATTCCTCTTGTTCCATTTTTTATACTAAACAAAAAGAAGGGAAAATAATTTTTTTTTCTTGAAAGATGAAAAGTCTATCCCTCATAATTTTTATTCCTCATTTTTTTTTAATTTTTCCTTCCAGACAGACCATAAAAGACCAAAATTATAATTTATTTTTCTTGTGGTTCCACAACAAAAATAAAGATTTTATTTTATATCAATTGACTTTAATGCCCTTGTGTTGATGTTGAACATTAGAAATTAGAAGGTTCAATACTATAATTTACAAATCTAAGTACTGTGTTAATTTTCTACCTCACTTTAATACCATCTACCATGTGGTATTGAATAATATCTCCTACATGGATTTATTTACACTGTAGCATTCAGGCCAATATTAATTTCAAATGCTATAGTCGAGTCGATAAAGGACACAACAATCGTAGTATAAAAAAGAGTTTGAAATATTTTTGTTTTTCCCGTATGTTTATACCACTGAAAACAAACATGCCCAAAGTGGCTAAAAAAGTATTGATGATTTTTTTTCTTTTTGTTGCTAAAAGTGACATTTAGATGACGCAAAAAATGTGTAAGCACATCAAGGGAAAAGATAGAAAAGTGGGCAAAATGGGTTGAAGTGGCAAACTGAACTTTAGGAGCAACTTCATTATCACATCACATGTCCCTCAAGGTTGCTCACAAGTTTCTCAACATCTATCTTTGTCCTTCGGTTGAATATGAGGTTGACATTGTGGTCACACGAAAAAAGGTGGTGGACTAAATTGCTCCTAGACAATCAATTCTCTCTCTCTCTCACACTCTCTCTCACACACACACAGATAGACACACACAGAGAGTTAAATATTAAAGTCTCATGGCTCATGAAGTTATAAGGATTTCTCCTTATCATAAGTACAAGACTTCTTACGGTGGAGTGCAAGCAAACTAGCGAGAAATTATGTGATGAAGTATGGTGAACTCAAGGCAGTAGATCGGATGGTAAGGATTCAATGGTTAATACATTGAGATTCCAAATTTATTTCTTGTGGTAGATGTCTTGGTTGACTTGTTTTGCGTGAAAAATTTGAACTTTTAAGTAGTTGCACATATCCCGAGTTAATATGATAATCACAAGTATGAGGAATATGTGTGATTACGGTTATTAGGCATAATTAAGTAAATTAAAAGAAAATCTATTAGGGCATTGCAAGAAGCTGAGAGAGATGCAACACTTTGTATGAACTACTCTATTAGTTTTATAAGCAAATCCAAGGAGTTTTATATAGATTATTATCCACGGAGCTTCGTCGAAGATCTATCTAACACTAGCTAGCTCTGGCTTATGTTTAGAGCCTGTCTGTCCTCTTCGCTACCTAGACTGACTTAGATGCATGGTACAAGATAATTGATACCACTTTTTCATTTTTTATGGTTTATGCTTAAAACTATAACAAAATTATATATCTACCCAACAAAAGCTAACGTAAAAGTAATATTTAAATTAACCAATATTCCAAGTTGCAGAACACAAAGCAATGCTAACAGAAAAGCTTGTTGTTGACCGTTGTCCATGATTGATGAGACGAGACTATCAATTATTGAAAGAGCAATCTTTTTGAATCTTACCTAATTCACTATGATCTTTGAATTGACTGTGAAACCTATCAAAAATTGAAATTTGGTGTTAATTCAATAGTTCTATTGAAACCATATCATTATATCAATAAATTAAATCAAATTTTTAGGTCCAAATAATATTACTCTTATCGAATTGAAAATGCAAGTATTCATGACATTGACAGCCAATAGATTAAGACTGAATTCACATTTCATCAACCAAATTTAAACTATGTAGAAAAAACCAATTCCAACTTGCAAGAAACCTATCTCCTAACCACAAAGAAATCAGAGAAGATTGTAACTCCCCACCACCCACCACCGGCCGCCGCCACCCACCCCCGTCCTCCTCCCTATTGTCATCCTCATTCATGTCCATGCAAAGACACCATTGCCACCACCGCAAGCTTTTGAAGATTCAATTTCACCACTGTATCTGTGAACATTTTTGCATCCTCACCAGTATTACCCTCTGGTATATCAACAATATAAGACTCCAAAACAATGGTGTAAACCCTCCCTTCCTTATTAAATTCATTAACCGAGGTAACAGAACGATAATTATTTAACCTATGATCACCACCCACAACCCTAAAGCTCAGTATATGCCTTTGATCGTCCAAAATCTCTAGCCTTTCGGTGCTAGTAGACGCCGGAAGTCCCGAAACGACCGTGACTTCTCTGATGCTACCTACACTGCCGTCACCTCTCATGTTACAGCTCTTGACAAAGTGCTTGTACTTCTGAGGATTGTCGAAACGTCGGACCAACGGCCAAACGGTGTCCGCGGGAGCTTCGACACGTTGGGTTATGAGAGAAGTGCAAGTGTTTGGGGTTGGCTCGAAAGTGTGGTAGGTTTGAATGAGGGGTTCTAGGTCGAATAATTCTTGTGGGGTGAGACCTTGGGGCACTTGGTTACCTTCCATGGCCGGGAATCGAATCAATGGTAGGCTTATAGTTTTAAGGTAGTGAATGAGATGGTTGAAGAAGATAAAGCATGAAGAAGAATATTTAGAGGAAGAAGAAGAAGCTAGGCAGCTACGGAGGGTGGGTGTGTTGTCATGTATGTTTAAAGAGGAGGACATATGGTGGACAATTATATGACTATTTTGGGTTTGGGGCCTTTTTTTGGGGGTTTTGGGGGTGGGGGGGGGGGGGGGGGGGGTTGTTGGGTGTGGTACAATCTTTTGACAGATATGCCCTTGCCTTAGTATTTTATGACCAACTTGCCAGTATACCATGTTTGTCTTTTTTCTTAATTTAGTGATTAGGGGCAAATTGAGAAATATGAAGTATGGACAAATGCATAGCTATTGTTTTTTTTTTTTTGGAATAGGGGATAACTATGACCAACACCTTAAAAACATGCATAACTATTGTTGGATAAGTTGTGTCTGGGAAACAATTGTATTTTTAACTTAGTTGTGTTGCCCATGCTTTTTGAAAAATGATAAGGCCTTATCCACAATAACTTCTAAACAATGTCTTACCATTTTGAGAAAGAACAATGCTATTGAGATTTAATTTATTGACTTAATTCATTGTGATTTTTAGATTTGCTGTACATCCCATCAAACATGGACATTTGGTGTTGATTCAATAATTTTCATGAAGTCACATCATTATGTCACCAAATTAGATCAGATTTTTAAGTTTAAATAGTATTATTCCAATTAGTATATTATTTACAAGTTGTCGGAACAAAATTACCATCAATTGTCCAAATAAACAAAATTATATACTTATCCTTTATTTTTGGGCAAAAGATAATTAACTTTCACACTCTAAAGAGTGGAGTTTTGAAATATTAACATATGTTAAAGATTTTTTGAAAGTCATCTATCTATCAAAAGGGCTGTTTTGAAAAATAGCATTTCGGTTTATACTAAGCCCACAACCTAAGATTTGAGAAAAATTAGATATCCTTAACTTATTCTGCTAATCGATAGAATATGATAATCAAGATAGATATGTGCTTAGGGCCCAATACTATAGACATAATCAATGTATGCCATTGTTAATGAGTAGGTACCATCCGAACTGGTGGTCTAGTAATAACTCATACTTATGTAATGTCGTTCTTAATTTTTATGTGGTTATTAAGCAGGGTTTGCAGTTTGTTGCTTGATTTTATTGATGTTGTGGTGATGAGCTATCTTTCTCAATTAATATATATGGTTCAAACAAGACATTCTACAGTGAAATGACCCTCATGCTCACCCCCAATGATCGCTCCTCCTTTTTCTTTTGATTAAAAAAAAAAGAGTAGGTATATATTGGGCAAATGAAAGAAAGAGGAGGATAGAGGGGTAAAAAAGTGAAAAGCAAAGTGCCCTAAACGATGTGTCCTCTCAATCCTTGAAAAGGTAAGGTGTAGCCGGGTGGATTCATGTGAGAAGTCTAACAAACTGAACCTCGTGATCCAAACCACACTTTCCAGGATTCCCCACCACACCACACCTGGCCCCACCACCCCTAACTGCACAAATTTTATAGGCAATAGAGATTAATAAATTGTGCAAGAGTTAATTACATTTTTGTCGCCTCGGATTATAAGGTTTGTGCCACTCTTTCCTCCAACTATTGAATTTTTTCAATTGTCCCCTCAATTATCTGAATTGGTTTTACATTGCTCAAAACACAATCGTTTGTTGTCTTCCAAATGAAAAATGTCAATGTGAAAGGGAAAGTAAACAAAATCACATAACGTTGGGGCAAAGATAAATACCTTTATCTACCAAATTCTTAACAGAAGTTGACCAGTCCGAGCAGCGTGAAATTAAAAATCATAATTGAAGATGCAGTATGAGAAATATGATAGTTGAAAGGGTATATCGACACAAATCTTATACCTTAAATGGACAAAGTATAATTAATCCTTTATGAAATTTTGTGGCACATATAATATGAAGCATATCTTATTAGTTATGTATAATTGAATGGTCTAGATTGTGGTCAATAACTTATATTGCCGACTTTGCAGGGTTGATTCATTACATGCATGGTAGTCTTCCAAAGTGTTTCAATTATTTATTTGCAAGATGCTATGAAGGAGGACCACCCCCATTCATGTGTTTTCATAAACTGTGGAAGTCTATAAATTTGTAACTTATAATGGTTTAACATGGTATCGGAGTAGAGAGACCTTTGTACCATGCATTATCACTTTTATGGGAGTATGTTTATTATTTTTGTGGGTGATTGGATCGATCACAAATACCACAAAAGTACTAAATCACTCACACAAGTTGTAAATTTTGTTGTTGTAAAATGACCCATAAAAATTATAAAAATACTCATTAATATAACAAAATTTGGAGGTACGATATTAATTTTTTTTTTGGGTACCCTAGTCAAGTCCTTCATACTAATACAATTCTAAATATCATTTCATTGATATTTTTTTAAAAGAATCTTAGACTTTTAGTAGCGCAAAAAATTGCCACTAATATGCTAAACGTCGCCACTAACAATTTTAGTGGCGATAAAAAAATCGAGAGTGTTAATTTAATTAATAAGTCTACGGTGCCCACAAAAAAATTGTGGATATGATATCAATGTTAATAGAGAGTTGTAGATCTTAGTTTGATTAATTTGTAGCCATTAAATGTATATACGATAAAAAAATTATAAAATAATAAAATGTTACAAGTACTTGAAATATTATTGAATAAAAAGTAAGAAAACAATACCAAAAAATTACTTTTTAATACTATAATAAGGCCATAATGTAATGACCTACTAAAGGTCATGATCGATCATGAATTCTCAGTATCGATCTCAATCTTTTATAATCGATCATATTCTCTAAAATTATAACTTACACATTAAAAAACTTATAGCTTAATTTTAAAAGATTATAATTTCCTATACTATAGTCTTCACCCTCCGCCACCCACCCAAAAGTGGAGGCAAAAGAGGATATGATAGATAAAGAGAACATTTTTGGAAGGGCTAGGTGACTGTCACTGACAAGCCATTTATGCCTATTCTTAACCCACATACCAAAGAACTGTTGTCCAAGGGCGGATCTATTAGTGGGCTAAGGTGGGCTGAAATCCAGGGTAAAAAAAAAAAACAATTATCACTAAGTATCAGCCCACCCCAAAAAAAAAATTACCACTATATTTTCCCCCCAAATTAACCCAACCCAACCCAACCTAACCCAGCAGTTCTCTGCAACACACAGTGGTTCCTCAGCGGCTCCCTGCAACACACAGGCAATCCTCTCTCTTCTCTTTCAGGCGGTCACTTCCCCAAATTCTCAGACAAACAACAGCTCCATGGCAACACAAAGGTGGCAAGTCACTTCCCCAAATCCCTGGACAGGCACAACCATCCCTCTTCTGTGCAAACACCTCCTCTCTCTCTCTTCAACGCATCAGATCCCTCTTTTGCTCAACGCATCAAATCCCTCTTCCCTCCAGCGGCTATTTCCTCCAACAAATTTATTTCCTCCAACGGCTGTTTCCTCGGTGCAAGGTAAGTTTTTCACATTTAATGTGAGGATTTATCAAGTTTATTTTATTTATTAGGCATTAATTTATGTTCACATTATACTCTATTGCTTTACATGATTGGTTGTTAACTACTGTTTGGAGCTCCTAATTAGGGCTGTTAATCAGTTAAATCTTCTCTGATTCACCTTTCCATTTTCTAGTGGTCAATTGTCTGGACATGGATTTTGTTTAATTATGCGGTTCGTTGCTCATAAAGCACAGGAAAAATTCAATCAGGCTTATCTTTATTTATTTATTTTTTTGTGTTTGGGATCAATGAAGTGGAGCTTTACGTTTTTTAGTTTTCAAGTGATGATATGTTTAAGATTCCAAATACCATTAATTATGTTTTGCTAAAATTTTTTTTCCTTGATCAACCAAAAGAAGCACAAGCTTTGAGTAATTGAAAATCAGTGCGTGTACTTTTATGGCTTTGTTTTAGTCTCTATATTTTCTGGATTACCATAGACTTTTATGGCTTAGTGAACTGATGATCAAAACATTTGAAATGTCTGAAAAAATACACTTTGTTCTCACATTTTTACTACCCTTATTTGTCTTTGTGCATATTTACTTTGGATATTGGAGACCTATGCTGATTTTGATAAACAAGACATGCATCATTTGAAATGTCAACTGGATCATTATCAATTTGATGTGGTTCGCCATGAGAGGTTTCAAAGTATGTCTAAAATTTCAGAATTATGCCGTGGTTTAGTAGAAACAAATAAGGTAGAGTCCTACAATTTGATTGATAGGTTGATTCGTCTTATTTTAACTCTTCTCGTTTCTACGACAACTTCAGAAAGAGCATTTTTAGCCATGAAACATGTCAAAAGTATTCTTCGTAAGAAGATGGAAGATGAGTATATTGAAAGAGAAATAACGGAAACAATCGATACAAATTCAATAATAAATGCCTTTTGTTCTAGGAAGGATCGAAGAGTCCAATTTCATTAGTAAGTGTTTATGAGTTTACATTTTGTATTATTAAATATGTGTTTATGAGTTTAGATTTGTATTTTGTTAGTTGTATGAATGCTTAGTTTAGCTCGGGATAAATGAAAATCCTGGCTCCGCCCTTGCTGTTGTCTGCTAGCATGCAAATTACCCCAAAGCCAAGACCAAAATTCCATGGCTGCTTGAGCCCGACGGGCCAAACACATGAAAGAGTTCTTGGATTTTTTGCATTTGCACTCTTTTTCAGTTTTTCGCTCTTTTTAGTTCAGTGCGAGCTTATGAACAAATCAAAATGACACGCTAATCCGTCTCATTTTTTCCCTTCGGATGATAGGAAGAAGATAGAGGAGTTTTGGTACTTCATGATTATAATAAGGAATTTTTTTTAGTACTATATTACTTGCTATTTTTTTTAGTATCTATATTATCTTATGGATGTAACTTTCTAACATTTGGGGTGCACATACTTTTTGGTGGATAGAATTTATCACTTTTGGTTAAAACTTATTACTTCTGGGGTTTTTTTTTTTAATTTTTTGATACGATATTGATGGTGTAATTTACGTGGTTGTGTAGCAGAGTTTGGGGCTCAAAAATACTAGGCTCGTAGTAGTGGATTGTCAATCACAGAGACAACAACCATCAATTGAAATTAATACACTTGAGATTTATAGTGGTTCACCGGTTTGTAAGTTTGGCTAGTTCACTCTAATAGAGTCTCTTGCTCTTAGGAGGCTTTTCTATTATTTAGGGAAGAAGATTACAAGGTTATCAAATATTTACAGATGTTCATATCCGTATTTCTAGTGTGTAGGGGTTTTGTGTAATTAGCGTGATCCTTGCGTAATAGCTGTGATCTTTTTGTAACAGTAGAGATCCTTGCATAATCAACGTGATCTTCTGGGAGTTGTTACGACTCATGTGTCGGGAATCTTTGATCATTAGAGGATATATTCTCTAGGCGTGACATAATTTTCTGGAAGGTTTGAGCTGTCATTGTCATAGTGTGCTCAAGGGAAGACCTGAGCTTGAAGGTCTGAGCTCCGATCTGGAAGACCTAAGGTGGAAGACCTAAGCTGGGAGTCCGAGGTAAGAGGTCCAAGCTGGAAGGCCTGAGCTGGAAGACCTAAGCTAGGAGGTCCGAGTTGCTTTTAGGTTGAGCTTAATCTTGAATAATTTTTGGTATCATCAGATATCGTAGTGATTTTCTTCTCTCTCTCTCTCTCTTTTTAAGAGAAATACGATATCGTAGTAATTTTCCTCTTTCTAGTGGAGCAATTTTACGCCTTTGGGAACTTTGATTATGATCCTTACCTTCCCTTACCTAGGCAATGATCAAGTTCAGCATAAGTTGTCTTGACTAATAAGTGACAAAGTGCATTTCGAGATTTCAAATGTTATATGTTAAATTTAAATTTGAAAATCTATGTGACAATTTGACATATAGTATTTTACATCTTTACATTACTCTAACTGACATGTCAAATGTTATATGCTAAATTTATGTGATATATGAAGAAAAAGTTGAGATATGATAGGATTCAGCATGTGAGATGAGATATTTGGTATTATGCTAAATTTGACAGCATACTAAAATTTGATCAGCACAATCAACATTTGACATAGCACAGTCAGCATTTAACATAGCTGTTGGAGGAGGAGAGGATGTTAAAAAGAATTGTTAAAATTGTCCAGTTGGGATTTGACAACTCGGTTGGAGTTGCTCTAATATTTCACTCACTAGTTTTATGAGTTTTGATAATACCTCAAACAAGCCCTAACTGTAAGGTCAGGTCAGGAGTTCAGGAAAGACACGAGGAACTCAGAGAACCAGGGGTGGAGTTCCCTTTGGGGAGATCGTAGCTGAATCGACTAGGAAACAGCTGGATGGCTGCGAAAATTGGGCCCCATGCATGAAACTCTCAACCAACCAAGATTCTCTCCTAAAATCAAGGAGGATCCTATGAATAATGGACAGAGATCTTGACCGAAATTCCATGGAATAGAGGGCAACCTTATAAATACTATGCAACGCCTCATCGTGAGGGGAATACAGAGTAAGAGTGAGAGAGGGAGAGAAAAAGAGAAAAATCCTAATCAGTTTAGCACTGTCTTGTATTACATTCAACTAATCAATAGAGAAAAAGAGGAGCAAGAACCTCCATTGAAGAGTGGATAGTCGAGCTTCTGAGCCGGTGAACCACTATATTTTTACTGTGTACACCCCTTTAATCCCCTAAATATTTGATTGCAGCATCATACACGAGCCTTGAAGCTCTGATCCACACTCATCTCACGTTACTTGTACCTTTTGCTCATCCACGTTGATTTACGCCATCAGTTTGACGCCGTCTGTGGGAACGATTGTTCCTGTTACAAATAAGCTGATCTTTCAGTGACTAATGGTGTCAACACGAAACATGAGCAGAAGCCAAACAAACCCATCTCAGATGCAAGACCAGTAGGGAGCCACCAATGACAGACAACCCGAGAATGTCCTAGAGACTGATCCTCCCATGGAAAATCCCCCCACAAATAACGAGATGAAGGCCCTTCGCCTCGTCAATCAGTGCTTGATAAAGCAAAACGAGGAGCTCTTGAAGCTCTTGCAGCGCCAACAAGAGGCACATCCGGCCCAAGAAGATCATAATAGTCCCTACTACAGGGACCAACAATACCTTGATTCACTCAGAGAAGATAACGAAGGGGGGGAAAACAACTAGACCTTGGGGCAGGTTCCCCAACTACCCTCTAGGAATGGCCACAATGAAGAAGTACAAAGTCAAAATCTTGAAGGTGAAAAGAATGATGTCTTCCCTTATCAGCAGGAGAGAAGGGAGCAATATTGGGAGCAACACTTCAAGGGCATCCAGTAGGAGCTCAGCCACATGAAGGAAGCGGTCAGGAGTAAAGCTCCAGTTACAATGGACGCCTTGGTATAGCAGACTGAATCTCCATTCACGCCTGGGGTATTGTATTTTCCCCTCCCACCAAAGTTCAGGATGCCTCAGATAGAGTCCTTTGATGGAACTAGGGACCCCATGGACCACCTCAATACTTATAAGAACCAGATGGAATTATACGGGTATCAAGATCCTGTACGTTGTCGAGCCTTTGCCATCACTTTGAAGGGTTCGGCCTTGGCGTGGTTTAACAGGCTCCCCCCAGCCTTAATCTCTTCCTTCAAAGAGCTTTCCATTTCCTTCGTATCCCACTTCATAGGGGCTCGAACCTATAAAAAGCTGAGCTATCACCTTTTAAATGTGAAACAGGGACCACAAGAAAACCTCAGGTCGTATGTCCAAAGATTTAATTCAGAGTCGTTAAAGGTGGATGTCCCAGATGAAAAGTTCGCCATCACTACCTTCATAGCTGGTCTAGGGGTGTAGTATAAAGATTTAATATTCTCCATATCAAAATATCCCTATGTCGGCATGGCCGAGGTGCTTGTCAAAGCAGAGAAATACATAAACTGCGAAGAAGCTCTTCTTTCTAAGGTAGGGAGCTCTTCCGCACATAGAGACAAGGGAAAGGAAGAGAAAAATAGGAACCGAAGTCCCAGGAGAGAGAGGGAAAGAAACAGATCTTCAAAGAGAGATAGATCTCCTAAAAGAGACAAAGAGCGATCCACAAAAAGAAGGGGAAACGTTAGGGACCGCTTAAGCCCCCCGCAGCCTGAATTACAGCCGAGGTATGCACCTCAGCAATATACCCCTCTCATTGTGATAGTATCCCAGATCCTATACGAGGTACAGAACGAGAAATTCCTAAGGTGGCCTCCATGAATGAAGACAGATCCGTCTAAAAGAGACCCTACGAAATATTGCGAGTATCATAGGGATCATGACCATCATACCGACGATTGCATCCAGCTAAAGAAGGAGATAGAGTTCTTGATTCAGAGGGGACAGTTACGACGATTTATCGCCCATGACAACCAGGACAGGGCTCCGCCACCACCGGCACCCCGTCAACAAGCCCCTGCGCAGCACCAGCAACCCTTAGGGGAGATCAGAGTGATATCTAGAGAATTTGCTGGCGGTGGAAAATCCAGTGCAGCCAAGAAAGCACACCTGCGCAGAATCAGAGCTGGAGAAGCGTTGAAAGTACACACCATGTCCAAAATGCCTCGGCTAAGCACAACCATAACTTTCTCAGATTCAGACTTGAAAGGCTGTCAGTATCCCCATGATAACCCGTTGGTCGTAAGGGCCATTGTGGTAAACCAAACTGTTCATCAAGTTCTAATTGACAATGGGAGCTCGGCTGACATCATATTCGCCTCTGCCTTTGACAAAATGGGTGTAGGAAGGAAGAAGCTTGAGCCAGTGAATGCTCACTTGAAGGGGTTCTCAGGGGAGAGGGTGCTACCCCTGAGATCCATCCAACTCGTGCTCACTATGGGGGACCCTTTTTGTCAAGTCACCACCACTGTGAAATTCCTAATAGTTGACGCCCCTTCTGCATACAATATACTACTTCAGAGACCATCCCTCAACTCAATGAAGGCAATTCCCTCAGCATATCACCTGGTCGTAAAATTTTCTACAGAAAATGGAGTTGGAATGGTCCGAGGAGACCAGCGAATAGCCAGGGAGTGCTACTTGACCTCGGTGAAGTAGAAAAAGGTTAAAACTATCTGGCTAGATGAGCTGGACATGAGGGACGAGCTGGACACCAGGCCCAAACCGTCAGAAGAACTAGAGTCAGTCCAGCTCGATGAGGAGCCTGACATATTGTTTACGTGGGATCTAAGTTGAGCAAAGAAATGAAAGACCTACTCATCCAGTTCCTGAGGAAGAACCATGGGGGTGTTCGCTTGGAAGCAAAAGGATATGGAAGGCATTGACCCCTCAATCATCACACACAAGCTAAGCGTGAATCCCATTTGCAAACCTGTTAAACAAAAGCAGAGAAGTTTTACTCCAGAACACCAGAAGGCAATTAACGAGGAGGTCAGTAAACTCCTCCACACCAAAGCCATCAGAGAGGTGGACTACCCTACCTGGTTGTGGAATGTGGTGCTGGTCAAGAAGACCAATGAAAAATTACGGCTCTGCATTGATTTCACTAATCTCAATCGAGCATGCCCTAAGGACAGTTTTCCCTTACCTCAAATTGACTTGATCGTGGATGCAACTACTGGGCATGAGATCCTCAGCTTCATGGATGCTTTCTCAGGTTATAATCAAATCAGGATGGACCCGGCGGATCAGGAGAAGACATTTGTGACTGAACAGGGAACTTACTACTATCAGGTCATGCCTTTTGGATTGAAGAATGTTGGAGCCACCTATCAGCGCCTAGTGAATAGAATGTTTCAGAAGCAAATTGGGACATCCATGGAGGTCTATATCGACGACATGTTGATAAAATCACTGAAGACAGAGCTGCACATCGAGCACCTAGCAGAATCGTTCTAAATCCTCAAGGAGTACAAGATGAGACTCAACCCTGCAAAGTGTGCCTATTGAGTATCAGTAGGGAAGTTCCTGGGATTCATAGTCAACAACAGAAGAATCGAGGCTAACCTAGAAAAGGTTAAGGCAGTACTGGATATGCGACCACCATCCAACATCAGGGAGATCCAACGCCTGATAGGAAAGATAGCCGTCTTCAGTCATTTTGTATCCAAAGCAAGTGACAAGTGTCAACCTTTCTTTCAGGTGTTGAAGAAGGCTTTTCAGTGGGATACCCAGTGTGAGGAAGTGTTCAAAGCACTGAAGGAGTACCTAAGCTTTTCCCCTGTCCTGATAAGCCCCTTAGAAGGGGAAGTGCTTACTCTTTCTTTAGTTGTCTCGAATTTCTCAACCAGCGCAGCACTAGTTAGGGAGCGAGACAGAGCTCAACAACTAGTATACTACTGTAGTAGAACTCTGAGGGGGGCATAGGAGAGATCCAAAAATGGAGAAGCTAGTTTTGGCCCTGGTGACTACGGCTAGGAGACTTAGACCATATTTTTAGGCTCATACTATCGAGATTCTGATAGATCAGCCAATGAAGCAAGTGTTGCATAAACCAGAGTCTTCCGGAAGGCTAGTTAAATGGGCGATAGAGCTCAGCGAGTTTGATGTTAGGTATAAGCCAAGGACTACGATCAAAGGGCAAATTTTGGCAGATTTCATCGCAGAATTCACTGTAGTAACACCCGCAGAAGCCACATTGCTGATACCTGACCTTTCCATATGGAAACTTTCGGTAGACGGAGCTGCCAATTCCCAAGGAAATGGCGCAGGATTGATCCTGACCTCTCCAGATGGAATAGACGTGGAATACATCCTCGGGTTTGGGTTTAAGGTTTCGAACAATGAGGCAGAGTATGAAGTTATCATTATTGGGTTCAACCTTGCTCATTCAATGGAAACAGAACAGTTGGAGATCAGTAGCAATTCCTAACTTGTCGTGAAACAAATAAAGGAGTCATACGAGGCCAAGGGTGTGAAAATGGTTTCTACCTCAGGAAGGTACAGGAATTAATCAAGAAGTTTGTGCAAGTTAAGTTCAAGCACGTTCCTAGAGTCAAAAATTCAAGAGCAGACGCCTTAGCAAGGTTGGCAACAGCTTCGCAGGAGAATTTGGATAGGTTAATTCCAGTGGAGCATCTAGCAGAACTATCTATATGCATGAAAGATGAAGAAGTTCTACCTGTGCAAACATCACAGAGCTGGATGGACCCCGTCAGAAGGTATCTTCAAACTGGGACTTTGTCGGAAGATCCCAAAGAAGCTGCGAAACTAAAAGTCAGGTCAGCCAAATTTTCTATCTTGCAGGGAAACCTATACAAACGAGGATTTTTGACACCTCTACTCAAATGTGTGGGAGATGAAGATGCTAACTATATACTCAGAAAGGTCCATGAAGGAGTCTGCGACAATCACATCGGAGCTCGGGCCCTTGCAGGAAAAGCATTGAGGCAGGGGTATTACTGGCCCACTATGCTCAAAGATGCTACAGATCTAGTTAAAAGATGTAAAGCTTGTCAAGTACACACCAACAATCCCTACTGCCCACCAGAGCTCCTAACATCGGTGGTGAGTCCCTGGCCTTTTCAACAGTGGGGTTTAGATATACTTGGGCCCCTCCCTACGGGGGTTGGACAATACAAGTTCGCCATTATTAGGGTGGAATACTTCACCAAATGGGCAGAGGAAGAGCCTTTGACAACAATCATGGAATAAAAAGTTCAAAATTTTGTCTGAAAGTCGATAATTTGCAAGTTTGGGATCCCAAGGGCAGTTGTTTCAGACAATGGCAAGCAGTTCGATAACCCTAAGTTCAAGAAGTTTTGTGTCGAGCTGGAGATAAAAAATTTCTTTTCGGCCCCAGCTTATCCCCAATCCAACGGGTAGACAGAGGTCATCATTCGAATAATAAAGACTACCCTGAAAACTAACCTGGAAGCACTGAAAGAAAAATGGGCAGAGCAGCTCCCTGAGGTGTTATGGGCTTACAGAACCACAGCCACTCAAAAAATCCCATTTGCGTTGGCTTTCGGAACTAAAGCAGTAGCTCCCGTGGAGATAGGGTTCCCATCTCCCAGAACTGAGTTTAGCAACGTAAAGCATAATGACGAGGTGTTGCTACTCAACCTCGATTTATTGGATGAGAAGAGAGACGAGGCCATACGGCGCATAAAGCATTATCAAAGGAAGACAACCAGGTACTACAATAAGAAAGTAAAGCACAAAAGTTACAAGGTAGGGGATCTAGTGCTTAGAAAGCTTCTACTTGCGAGGAAGGACTCTTCCCACAGGAAAGTAGGACCAAACTGGGAAGGTTCTTATATCATATCAAGGGTTATCAGGCCGGGGAACTATGAGCTGCAAACTGAGGAAGGAAAAATCCTCCCTTATTCTTGGAATGCAGAACACCTTAAGAGGTTTTTTCAGTAAGTTTTTCTGTAATAAAATCTTTCTTTTAATTAAACTGAGAGCTTTTGACCCTCCCTTGTATATGCCTGCAAAAAAAAAAAAAGCTTCTAGCTCATAAAATAAGATGAGCTCTCCAGCTCATAAAATTTAGATGAGCTTTCTAGTTCATAAAATAAGATGAGCTCTCTAGCTCATAAAATTTAGATGAGCTTTCCAGTTCATAAAATAAGATGAGCTCTCTAGCTCATAAAATTCAGATGAGCTTTCTAGTTCATAAAATAAGATGAGCTCTCCAGCTCATAAAATTCAGATGAGTTTTCCAGCTCATAAAATAAGATGAGCTCTCCAACTCATAAAATAAAGATGAGCTATTCAGCTCATAAAATTGAGATGAGCTATTCAGCTCATGAAATAAATATGAACTTTTCAGTTTGTAAACAGAGCTCTGCGACTCACTTTGAACAGTTCAGTGCATAAAAAGAGCCCTATAGCTCAGGATGAACTCCTCAGTTCGTAAATTATAAGTTCAAGAGTCCACAGAAGAACCAGTTGCCATCAAATAAGAACAGAGGTTCATATATTCAGCAATAGTACAAAAAAAAAGGATTACAAGAGATATTCTCAGTCCTTATTCGCCCTTTAACCGTCTCCGGAGCTCTGCGACTTCTTCCTTCAAGCGGACATTTTCTTCTTTCAGCTCATCCCTCTCCTTCTGGGCTTCTGTCAAAAGATTTACAAGTCTCTGCCCAAATGAGGAGAACAATATGACAGCCAGAGAAGATCCAGGTGAAGAAGAGGAGTCACTGGCATGGCCATTTTTGCGTTTCCCAGAGGAAGTACCAACATCCTCAACCTCATCAGATTCAGAAGGACAGGAATCTGCAGAATCTGGGTAAGAAACAAAGTACATAGCGGCACCGACAGCACTGAACAGAAACAAGTTATTTGATGTCATCAGCTCAAAATAGGACACAAGCTCAACTTCTATCATCTGATCAATTTGCATCTTCTTTAACAGATCCAATTCGGGAGGACCTACCAGTCAAATTAAAATCCCACGAGAAGGAGACTACATTGAAAGACCTAAACAAATACAGGTTGCCAAGATACTTACCTGAATAAGAATAGCTCCTCCAGGATCTGGGAACTCTGCACTCTCTGTAGTGCAGCTCTATGGACCTCCAAGAATCCCCAGTAACATAAAAGAAGCGATTGACCCATCTCTCAGGAAGAGAACGAGGTCAAACATCAAACGTCGCAGCTTGAAATGCCTCCACCGAAAATAGACAAAGCACTGGACCTCATCCTCCTCAATGTCGGAAAAGTAGAAGAATTATCCTACAGTGGAGAATTTTCCATCACCACGCAAGCGCCAAAATAGAAAAAAATTGATCATGATGGACTACCCATTGGGAGAGAGACGAGAAGGGCATACCCCATAATAGGCCAAGATGTAACTAACAACGGGATGAATGGGGAGACACAGCCCCATGTCCAAAGCCCCCTCAAAAAAATAAGTCTCCCATCGAGGGAGAAATTGTAGGGCTCGTTAGAAGATGGGGCTCGCAAAGATAGTTCCACGTCAAGAAAGAAGTTTTTCTTTATTCCAACTAAGTCTGAGGATGACAATGATGAAGACACTAAGTAACGGGTCTGCCACTCCCACTCAATTCCACTGGAGCGTCGTTCGCTGAACAGGGGGGAGATTGGGGCAGCCATTGGCGTTATCGGAAGGCAAGGAACAGACGTAGAAAGAAGATAACAAATGTAAAAGGCTTTTTGGAGGGAATAAATGTCCACAGAAGTAAGAAAACAAGATATTAAAGAATCAAGAAGCACGTTGACCCAAAAACAGCAGACCTTTGGGTTTCTAAATTAAGGCAACAAATATGTTTAAAGAAGGCAATAAAATATGGATAATAAAGGAGGAGTTAATGATAGATTCTACTAGTCATATGCCATTAAATAGCCAAGGAAGGCTTGATACAACCTTGGATAAGCCCAGGAGGTCGGATTCTCTCCTCGGTTAAGACGGGATTCAATAATTGGATCACATCCCGAAAGAGATTTCTCAGATTTTTTTTGGGCTGACTAAGAAGAGAACTTTATTCCTAAGACACAACAAGACTTCGTGAGCATAAGTAACTATTAGGACCATATCCCCAGTAAAGCTAGCGGATGCACTAGAAGCAACCACACCCTAGTCTTAAAATACTCCTTTCTAAGGCTCTCGAGGGAGCCCCAAGCATCAAAGGCTTCCTAGCTAGCTTTGTTCCAGGCATTGGTTTTGAGTAGCAGCTCTTCCCTGGTCATCCTCAGCTCATCTCTGACCTTCTTCTCTCTTTCCTCAGCCCTATCCTTAGCAGCTTGAAGGCCCTCGTAGTCAGAGGCCTACTTCTCCATTTATTCCTCGAGCTTCTGCACCTGAGCTCTGAGGCTCTCATTGTCAAAGGTCAGCTCAGCGACCATAAATTTGTATGTCTTCAAAATTTTGGCAGAATCCTCCGAAGATCGGACCCTGCCTATCAAGTTCTTCAAGTGGAGAGCCATCCGTAAAAAAAAAAAAAAGGAAAACATACATAGATCAGCACAATTCAACCGCGCTGAGCTAAGAGCCAATGTACAAATACTTATAGTAGCTGCTCCTTGGAGAGTTTAGTAGAAAGAGGCCTCAAAAGGCATGGTAGAGGCCCTTTGAATATCGGTTTCAGGGAGAATGGATGAAATGGCTCCAGCAGCCAACTTAGCATTGTCGAAGAAGGAATCTTCATCAATCTCCTGACCCTCCCTTCTTTTGACTTTGGGACCCCGGAAAGGCAGCTAGAATGGGTTCTCAGGCGGTCCAGAGGGTGTAAAATCTGGCTCGATTCTAGTAATCAGCCCCAATATTCCCTTAACCTCAAAAGAGGTAGGGGAAGCTAGCCCTGGCTCGGAAGTCTTTCGGGGGGCAAACTGGGCCCCTTGAAAAGGAGAAGGGGCCAGGGATTGAGATGAGGGAGTCTGTCCTCCTTTGCTCAGGGCAGAAGAAAAGGGCACTCCCAACTTCTGTACTTTAGCTCGGTCAGCAAGGCTGCTTCCAAAGCTGGTATCGGCTTTTCGTTTGTCACTTTTATTACTCTTCTTCAGTAGGTCAACTTTGGCCTGGAGCTCCTCAGGGGTAGATTTCATTATGGAGGAGCCTGGGAAATTGGACCAAGAAAGTTAGACAAGAGAAAGGAAAAAGAAGGAAAGACAAGGGAACCAACTCAGAAAGTGTTACCTTCTATGTCTTCAGGCCTAACGACTGAGATAGGGAGCGGAGCTTCAATTGATACCTCAGGAGGACTGAATCCCTGTGTTACTAAGACCTAGGGCTTGATGAGCTCGAAGTACTTCTCTGATTGCACTTCTCCAACTTTCGCTTCACCCTCTCGTCCTCAACACTGAGCTCTAGTTGAATGCCTGAAAAGTAACACAAGGAGAGCAAAGGTCAAAAAAGTGACTCAACGATTCCCAAACCAAAGCTCAATTAGTTCGAGCAAGAGCTCACCTAAGTTATCAGGGGCACACTAAGTTCTAGGGATACCCAGAGTATCTGTCCTGTCAGCAGGGTTGTACTCCCAGTTGAGGCCCCCAACAAGAAAGAATTATTTCTTCTAACCCTTATGGGAGCTCGAGAGATGAGTAATGATTTTCTTAGCCGTGGTTCACTTGGAGATATATAAGAAACCCTATGATGAGGTGAACTTGACATTAAAGAGATCCACAAGCACGGAAAGGTTGGGGACCCCGAGTCCATGAATCTTGAAGAAAACTAGAAGACCCACAAGTACACCCCAGAAATTAGGGGAGAGCTGAGCAGGACAGACATTGAAGTGTTGTAAAACATTCTTGATGAAGGGATGCATAGGGAAACGAAGACCATTCTCAAAAGCTGCCGCAAAGAAACATACCCTTTTGTGAATTTGAGCAACGTATGAGGTGTATTTATCTGGACACCAGGGCTGGACACTAGGAGGAAAATCGTAACGACCACTGAGAATTCTCACATGAGAAGAGTCAACCTCACTGGGTCATACAAGCTCAGCGTGCCTCAAGGTGGCCCCTATGCCTTCTGCACTGTCAGAGACTCCTATCCCACTCACATTGTCCTTACCTTTGATAGGATTAAGGGGCATATAAGAAGACGTTGGGGATGGTTTCTCAGTATTTTTCCTGGCATCGATAGCATCCACACCGGGAAAGTTATCGATTTCTTCGCCTACATCTCCTAAATCAATGTCCTATTCGGCAGACCTTTCCCCCAAGAGAGAAGCAGATGAACGTGAAACTTTGGAAGGAGTAAACACGACTGGACAGAAGAAGGGTAAACTGAAAGAACGGTAGAGAGGGGGGAATACCGATTAAACACTCCCTAACAACCTTAGGGTCAGCGCAATAACTTTCAATAGCAAGGATTCACACGATAGAAGACCAGTCCACGAAGTGGGGGAGGGGAGACAAGCAGTAATTTCGATTCCAAAAGTAAAAGAACTGAAAGGCCTAGAAATGTAATGGCCACCTCGAATTCGAGGGATCCAGAACGAGGAAAGATGAAAAAGGGACAGAAGGGCGTACCTAGGGGGAAAAGAGCAACGAACAGCAGCCTAGAACGAAATGGAAGAAAAAGGGTAATGTGAATCCTCAAATCGAACCCACAGAACTCGATCTTGAACGAGGAATCAGAGAATTCCAAACCAGAAAGCCAAGAAATCGCAAGAAGAGAGAAGCAACAGAGAAGTTGAACAGTGGAATAGGGCGGTTCAGATAGCCGTTTGAGCATTTAAAGCCTGAAAAACGTGGGCTGAAATGTGCACGAGAAACGAGGAAACCATGATTGCCAAAATTTGCCAAAAAGGCCAAACTCACGTGCGGGCCAAGGTCAGCCATGTGCAGACCTTACTCGGTTTACAAAAAAGCTCAACCCCTGCCCAAGCCCGCTTGAACTAGAGGCTGGGGGGCAACTGATGATACCTCAAATAAGCCCTAGTTGTGAGGTCAGGTCAGGAGGTCGGGTCAGGAGTTCAAGAAAGACATGAGGAACTCAGAGAACCAGGGGTGGAGTTCCCCTTGGGGAGATCGTAGTTGAACCGACCAAGAAACAACTGGATGACTACGAGAATTGGGCCCCATGCATGAAACTCTCAACCAACCAAAATTCTCTCCTAAAATCCCACGGAATAGGGGGTAGCCTTATAAATACTATGCAACGCCTCATCGTGAGGGAGATACAGAGTAAGAGTGAGAGAGGGAGAGAAAAAGAGAAAAATCCTAATCAGTTTAGCACTGTTTTGTATTACATTCAACTAATCAATAGAGAAAAAGAGGAGCAAGAACCTCCATTAAAGAGTGGACTAGTCGAGCTCCTGAGCCGGTGAACCACTATATTTTTACTGTGTACACCCCTTTAATCCCCTCAATATTTGATTGCAGCATCATACACGAGCCTTGAAGCTCTAATCCATACCCATCTCACGTTACTTGCACCTTTTGCTCATCCACGTTGATTTACGCCATCAAGTTCCAACTATCATATATAAAAAATATGTTTTATACAATAAAAATATGATTTTTTATTTTTTAAATTTCAGTTGTAAATTATTAGACTGGCCGTCGATTAATTTCAGTATGGTACCAGTACCAGTACTCCAGTACAATAGCCTTTATCCAGCTTTGCGTTTGTTTTAGTGCTGGCCCATGCTGCAGCATGAAAATCAAGGATTCACACGATAGAAGACTAGTCCACGAAGTGGGGGAGGGGAGACAAGCAGTAATTTCGATTCCAAAAGTAAAAGAACTGAAAGGCCCAGAAATGCAATGGCCACCTCGAATTCGAGGGATCCAGAATGAGGAAAGATGAAAAAGGGACAGAAGGGCGTACCTAGGGGGGAAAGAGCAACGAACAGCAGCCTGGAACGAAATGGAAGAAAGAGGGCAATGCGAATCCTCAAATCGAACCCACATAACTCGATCTTGAACGAGAAATCAAAGAATTCCAAACCAGAAAGCCAAGAAATCGCAAGAAGAGAGAAGCAGCAGAGAAGTTGAACAGTGGAATAGAGTTCAGATAGCTGTTTGAGCATTTAAAGCCTGAAAGACGTGGGTTGAAACATGGGCGGGAAATGAGGAAGCCATGATTGTCGAAAGTCGCCAAAAAGGCCAAACCCACGTGCGGGCCAAGGTCAGCCACGTGCAGACCCTACTCGGTTTACAAAACATCTCAACCTCTGCCCAAGTCCGCTTGAATCAGGGGCTGGGGGGCAATTGATGATATCTCAAACAAGCTCTAACTGTGAGGTTAGGTCAAGAGGTCGGGTCAGGAGTTCAAGAAAGACACGAGAAACTCAGAGAACTAGGGGTAGAGTTCCCCTTGGGGAGATCGTAGCTGAACCGACCAAGAAACAGTTGGATGACTACGAGAATTGGGTCCCATGCATGAAACTCTTAACCAACCAAGATTCTCTCCTAAAATCAAGGAGGATCCCATAAATAATGGACAGAGATCTCGACTGAAATCCCACGGAATAGGGAGCAGCCTTATAAATACTATGCAACGCCTCATCGTGGGGGATACAGAGTAAGAGTGAGAGAGGGAGAGAAAAAGAGAAAAATCCTAATCAGTGTAGCACTGTCTTGTATTACATTCAATTAATCAATAGAGAAAAAGAGGAGCAAGAACCTCTATTGAAGAGTGGATTAGCCGAGCTCCTAAGCCGATGAACCACTATATTTTTATTGTGTACACCCCTTTAATCCCCTCAATATTTGATTGTAGCATTATACACGAGCCTTGAAACTCTGATCCATACTCATCTCACGTTACTTGCACATTTTGCTCATCCACGTTGATTTACGCCATAAAATTTCAGCTATCATATATAAGAAATATGTTTTATACAATAAAAATATTATTTTTTTATTTTTTAAATTTCAGTTGCAAATTATTAGACCGGCTGTCGATTAATTTCATTATGGTACCGGTACTCCAGTATAATAGCCTTTATCCAGCTCTGCGTTTGTTTTAGTGCTGGCCCATGCTGCAGCATGAATAGACGCATCTTGTTTGAGTTGTGGTCAAAAGCCATAATGTTAAGGTCCAATGATATCTAAAATCTAAATTATAGGGGTGTAATTTGGACAAAAAGCTGGGATCCAATCCTAGGTGAACTCGAAATATTCAATATTTGGAAAAAATATTTTTAATATTCAAATTAGACTTGGACCAAAAAAAAAATTGATCTGGTTCAACTTTGAACATTACCCATGTTGGAGTCTCGGGTTTTCGAGATATCAATTTGAATTGTAACTAGAGTTGTGTAATCCAAAAAGTAAATTTGAATTCAATTCAATTTTAACCCAAAATTTGATCTGGAGAATTGAACCCGTGTTTTAAAATAGGTTGTGTAACCTGGGTTCTACTTGCGTTAAAAAATTTATGTATGGACAATATTCAACTTGAAGGGTTTGACTTGAAGTATGGTTCGAAATGAACCCAAATTCAGTTTTTTTACAACTTGAATTGAACTCGAATGACATCTCAACCTATCCAGTCTGCCCGACTTGCACTCATAGATAGAGGAAGAGGAAGAGGAAGAATCTGTGGGGGTGGCCTGGTTTTTCAGTTGGAGGTTCAATTTCTACCAGGTTACGTCTTAAGCTGCTTACCCATGCTGGTTTATAAGCCTATATTGGGCAAATAATGGGTCAGGTTGGCTACTGGGTCAGCTCTAATAACAATGATACGACAATGTTGAAAGGATAACTGCTAAATCAATAGGATGAGGCAGTAATATGAAGCCTGGTTCGTTCTAGGTCAAGGGCAGTATTTGGAAATTTGCTAAGTTTTAGTTCTTGGCCTTAATGGAAGTTTGGGTCTGGCCGAAAACTTTAACTATCAAGACGAGCTTTAAAATATGAAACTACAACCAAAACAGATAGTATCTTAATGTTGAAGTTGGGACGTTCCACATTTATTCCATTTTTTTTTTTTGGCATGTTTTCTTAATCAATAGGCAAAATCTTTGACAATTGTGTTGCAATTTGGGCCTCGTTCTAATGAAAACTCGAGAAAGAATGGTTCTCATATTATTTTCTTGAATATTAATGAATGGAGACAAGAAGAATAAAAAACTAAGTACAAAAATGGATGAGGAGCTATTCAGCATTGCTTCATCTTCCCGTGCTTTGTTTTCTAGCATCTCTAATGCATTCTCTATTCTCACTCAATTCTCTATTTTGAATAATCAATTTTTAAAAATTCACCTTTGTAGAATTCAAAAGAGAATAGAATTTTATTATATTTTCTGATTACAAAGCTATCTTTAAATATACATCCTTGAGTAATAAACTCCACATATTACGTATATCTTCAATATACAAAACTATTTGAAACAGAAACAAATCCCAGGATTTACGTTGCTCCTATTCTCTCGTGTGTTGGTTGATCATTGCTTGGCCGTTTAGCTTGAGAATCGGCTTCATCAGTTGCATTAGTTTTGGAATTTTCAAATGCTCCAATACGCTCCCTCCCTCAATTGAAGGGGTAGTTCCTGCACATGAAGGTTGCTGTGGAGTAAATGAAATCGAGCGGTAGCTAGCGGTTTAGTGAGAAGATCAGCGAGTTGATCTCGTGTGGACAGAAAGGAGACTTGAAACTTCTTTTGCAATACCTGATCACGAACATACTGAAAGTAGATTTCGATATGTTTTGTGCGCGCGTGGAATACTGGATTTGATATTTTAATATATTTTAGTGTGTATTTTCATATCTTAGTGTATGTATTTTTTTTTTGTCTTGGTGTATAAATGTATCTATGGTATGTTAGTGTTTGTGTGTGTGTGTGTTTTAGTGTAATAGTTGTGTGTATATTTTTTGGTATATCTATACTAGAGATTATACGTGTCTGAAGATACGGGACAATATGAATAATTTTAAAAAGAGATGTTGCTGGTCGTTAGATTAATCTATTTGAGACCGTCGAATGAATTTATTGAAATTTGTCATATTTAATATTATAGATATGAATTTATTATTTTTATTATGTAATAGAAAGATAAGTCCTTAACCTAATAGATATTAATCCATTTTAACTCCTTTAATTAAATTAATTGTTATTATCCAATTCATTTAAAATTTATATTAATTAATACAAATATCCAACCTAATAATATATAAACGAATTAAACAAATTAACGGGTAATGAGTAAAAATTATCACTTTCTTAACTACTAGTATGAAAGGAGGAGGATAATTCAACGCAGCTAATAAAAAAAAAGCTTTTGTTTCTCTCCCTTGAGAAGTAATCAAGCAAAAGTAACATAAACAAGTACAAAAGATGCTCATCCACTTGTCATCGTGAAACAAACCCAGTTCTAGAACACTGAATTGTTTTCTGATGTAATCTTTTGTTTTTGGTTCCTACAGCTTGAAAAATATAGTAAAGTACTGCTACTATAATATGAAAAATCTGTATATGTAATATATAATAGGATTAATTGTATTGAAGGTCCCTAAAATATAGAGTTGTCTCATTTGGATCCCTAATATTTCAATTGCATCAGTTTGATTCCTAAAATATTGAATTTATTTCTATGTAGTCTCTCAAGAAAACAACATCTAAATTCCTAATGGGTTTTGATCACAAACTTGCACATGATACTTAAATATAGACAAAAAATAATTTAGATAACTTTTGACCAAAATTTGGATAACAATCTTAATAAAGAAAAATGTGTAATATGGATAAATTTTGACTAAAATTTAGATAGTTGATGAGCAAAACTGGGTAAGTTAGATAGTACTTTGACTAAAATTTGGTCAAAAGTTATCTAAATTATTTTTTTTTGCCTATATTTAAGTATTATATGACAAATTTATAATAAAAAATTGTTACAAGTTTGGACTTTGTCTGTTTGATGGACCATATAGAAATATATTCAATACTTCGAGGACTAAAATGATATGATTGAAATATTGAAGAATTAAATAAAATAAATTTCAGACTTTTGGGACTTCTGACGTAATTAACCCTTGAAATTAAGGCACATTCATCAATCATTTTTTTTATAGGTTACTTGTGATCATATCTTTAAATCTGAAATGACACCCTAATTGGTCCCTTTTTTTAATATATTATATTATCATAATTATCAATCTTAAACACTGATTTGCTACCTTAATTTTCAATCATCTCAGTAGTCACCATCAATGCCACTTTCTTTGTGAAAGAAGATAGATCTGTCCAATAAACATTGTTTAAGTGTGATAAATTAATCACAGATAGAGAGAGTTTCCTACCTAAGAGAAGCATCAAGTATCTAATTTGGAACCATTTTCAAGGAGATTAAGCTGGTACCCACCATGTACAGTTAATAGAGTGCTTCACAATTAAGGGTCAGCATGGGAGAAGGCCGGGTCTACCCATTGGGTCGACGGGCCAAAAGTTTGGCCCCTACAGCCCTACCCCTACCCCTACCCCTCAGGCTAAAGGTTGTCTTAGGGCTGGGTGATGGGTCAATGATGGCGCTAGGAGAGGAGAGGGGAGGTAAAACTGTCGTCGAAAAATTTAAAAGATTTCTTACACTTAATTAGTATTTGCTAAGTGACTCTTACGATCGTATATAATTTCACTACTATTATAAATCCTTTGGACCAAATTCTTGGATCCGTTTCCGATGCTTCTTGATTTGCTCAAAAATGTTGGCAGAAAAATGTATAACACCCCCCCCCCCCCCCCTCTTCCTTCTTTAAGCACAATATTGACCAAAAATTTTCATTCACTCTTCAACCATAGTGAGAAATCGACAACAACCATACGCCAATGGACTGGTGCATTCTACCTAATCTATAATCTAAAGCACTTCACAGAAGACAGCTATAATTTTTCCCAATAGACTAGTTTTTTTTAAAAGATTGTGCTTTGCACAAAGCAGTTATATGATTTGCTAGGGAATACTATAAGATCATATGCATTAAAGATTAGAAAAGATAGTGTGTTTGTTGGTCTTTGACTGATGACATTTATAATTCTCTCTCCTACTCCATGAACTATTTTAATGCATCTTGGTAATAAAAAGAAGCAATGAGAGTAAGAGAAGATCAAAATCTGTTCTTGGGTTTCAAACTGATATATTATAAAACCCTGTTGGTGCAAAGCACTTCAGACAAGAAGTCATTTAAAACAAGTTCATCCAATAAAGGCACACTTTTTCTTATTTAATTCGGTTTTTTTTTTTCCTTTGAGAAGAAGATTCCTCACCCTAATAATGTCAAATGAATATGGATGTAATGGGCTGATGAAAGACTTCTTTTTTGATACTCAAACAACAATATTATTTGGACCTCATTTACTGACCTAATTAACCGATCTAATAATATATTGTAACCCTTGGATTGACAATAGCTTCCGATCAATATTGTGATTCACCTCAAATCCAAGGGTAATAAACGATCATATCAGTAATTTAGGTCAATGAATCAAATTCCCAGTAGCATTATTACTCATAATTAAATAGGGAATAAGTACTGGAAAATGAACCCAACTTGGGATGCACAAACATCAGAATATGGGTTAGGAAAACCTGAAGGCACCTTGCAAACTGACCATTTCTTCATAGCACTTAACTTAGAAAGACAAGCAAATAAAAAGTAACATGTTGCATCTTGATTGTTCTCCCTCTAGGCATAATAAATGTATGAAAGCTTGCTTCTAAGGGAAGAAAGGTCATACTTTCCCACCTTTTATTTTATCCCATGTTTTAAACATGACCTTGACAGGTAAGGCAAAGTCATTGTGGGGGTTTCACATGAAGACAAAAGACAACAGGGTATGAGATGTCAAATTGCTTTCAAATTTATTCATAAGAAGATTCAAGTGTTGGGGAATGATTAAGTGATAAATCTATACCATTTAGTAAACTGCACACACTTTTGCATTTATTCCATTTATGTGGTGTAAGGAGTCACTTCTTTACACAGAATACTCTTTCAGGACAAGTCCTTCCATGTCAATAATCATAATCACTTGTGATTAACAGTATTTGCTGCATGCGTAATGCGTTTAATTTATACTCAACTCAATAAATTTTTTATCGCAACTCGTAATGCATTTAAATTATATGTATTTACAATGTTTCGTTTGTTACTAAGAGGTATCCACCACTTCATGCTTCCAGACTAATCCCTTTTAATATTTCATTAAAGAAAGTATGAATTGATTGATCAAGGGTAGTTAGTTTACAATTCCATCTATAAAGTTCCTATGCTGGGTTGGCCAATAGCTTTCCCAATGAATAATGAGGATAACTTGCAGGATTGGTGATCCTCTTAGTTATGGGCAGATGGAAATTTTAAGGTCAAGTGTTCTAGGCCATCTGAAAGCTCTCTCTGTCTCTCTCTCTCTCTCTCTCTCTCTCATGATAAGGTAGCAGTATCCTCTTGATTTGATATTTGTGTAAAAGTCTTCTCATGATATTGGACAAATGCAAAGTGTGAAAACAATATTACACAAACCTATTAGCATTTCTTTGGGTCCATATCCTTGCAAGCAATTCTAACCTATTGTCAAATCCCAATCAGAATGGTGTTGGTTGTTCAATATTGGACTTTACAAATCTCTCTCTCTCTCTCACACACACACACCCCACACACTCACAGGTTTCTTCTCCCATCTCTAAGTTATTCAAGCCACCCACTTCCAAATCTTCCAGTCTCACAAATACCCTTCCTCGGTCAAATTTCTCTATCCATGACCTAATCTTGCCTAGACTACTTGAACAAAACAATTTTCTAGTACAATTATTTGTGTATCATCTCTCTCTCTCTCTCTCTCACACACAAATGAGGTTTCTGCCCCCATCTTTAAGTTATTCCAGCCACCTACTTCCAAATTCAGGCAGATCTTGCAATATCACAACTATCCCCTCCCTCGGTCAAATTTATTTATCCATGACCTAAACGTGCATAGACTACTAGAATCATACCCATTTTCAAGGACACTTATTTTTTTTAACATAGAATGTTCTACGGACTGAAATGCTCTAATTTTACCAATCAATAAAGGTTCAATTATACTTTTTTCACAACCTACCTTTTTCAATCAACAAATGCGATATTTTTACAATTATCTCATTTTATTATATTCATGATCAATACCGAAAATCTATAATCATAAGTAATATATTGATATAATATACAAAAAATTCCATACCATAACCTTTTTATCAATCAATGAAAGTCGTCCCATCTATTTAGAGGACAGGTCACAATTTATGAATTCCAGTAGGGCACAGGACAGGACCATAAGTAGAAATACTTCGGATTCATAGTACCTTATGCATTCATGCATTTTTGCCTGGACTCTATACGTATGGTAGGTCGTCCCTACTTCGTACAAACAAAGATGCCATTATAAGATAAGCTTTTTTAATCCATTTACACACACACACACACACACAGTTTCTTATTTTGTTGGTAAGCCTTGGTTCGAATGTATCCAATCAAAAGCAGTCTTAATTCACTTCTCTTTCCCTTCTTTGCATTCTTGCCCAACCTAGTTCACCATTATATATGACAGCCACTATATAGCCACATGTCTGATTAGCTCTCTCTCTCTCTGTGTGGTTGAAAATGGGAAGGAAATGCTCTCATTGTGGGAATATTGGTCACAATACAAGGACTTGTAGCACCATTCACAGGGGAAGTAATTCTTGTGGGCTGAGGCTATTTGGGGTGCAACTTGAGACACCATTTGCCATGAAGAAGAGTTTTAGCATGGATTGCTTGTCAGCTTCTTCGTCTTTGAGTTTGACTTCTTCATCAACACCCTCCTCTTCTACATCTTCACGGATCTCCATAGGTGAAAACCTTGATAGAATGTCTCATGGGTATCTATCTGATGTCCATATCGGACGATCTCAAGAGAGAAAAAAGGGTGAGTTTTTATTTTTTTTTTCCTTACTGGATTTGTATATGTTGTCTGTCACTTTTCTATTCTTTTTCTCTCCATGTTGGAAATTTGGAATACTGACCTTCAATTCATCATGACCGAATATTCATCTTGGAAGTGTTTCTTCTCCAAGTCTTTCTGTTTCAGATTTCTATCCTGTTCCCACCTCAAAGTACACAGTCTTTCAAGATAGACCTTGTGTATTGCTTATTTTTCAGAGATTTCTATTGCTTATTTTTAACCTGCGACTAGGGGTCGTGCGGATAAAAAGAAAGAGAAAGATATGGATGTGAGAAGGGATTAAAATAAGAAAAATGTTATTTGGACTTAATTTGAGGATCTAGAGACATATAGTATTGCTCTTAGAATAAATCAATTTAAGTGGTTAAATGTGATTAGAGAGGAGATTATAAGTGGTTATAAATGAAAAAACATTAAACATTAGTAAATTCTGTTGCATTTGGTACATAAATGTGCTTTCTTTTCATGCATAGATGTAGTTAGGTTTCGTTTTCTTTCCCTTTTATCTTTTGATTTGATGACTTACAAAATCATCCTGTGTTTTCTAACAATTCACAAAATCCTCCCATCGGATTTGAAAATGATTGGAAGGTTGCACTTTGCATTTCCTTTCTATAGGTAAAATTATTGTAAACCCTATTTCTTTTTTCTTTTTGTAAAAGGGAGCAAAACCCGTTTTTTCCTTCCTCTATTAATATATCTCTTTTTCAAAAAAGGAACGATTTTTAGGGATTTTTATTGTGAGGTTGTTGGATGGAGAAATAGAGGATATGATTTTCTATAAACACCCAAAATTGAAATTAATTGATGCCAATTGAGTGAAGTATTTGTATATTTTGTGTTGTCTTCCTCACTTTGATTCTTTGACGATGCCTTGTCGGGGTGGTCAACCATGGTCAGGGGTGCCATGGACGGAGGAGGAGCACCGTGCATTTCTGGTGGGGCTGGAGAAGCTGGGCAAGGGTGACTGGAGGGGCATCTCTAGGAAATTTGTGACTACAAGAAGTCCAACTCAAGTAGCCAGCCATGCACAAAAGTATTTTCTTCGACAGAACAGCTTCAACAAGAAGAAGCGTCGGCCTAGCCTCTTTGATGTGGTATGTCTCTTAATAATATCTCTATCTAACCATTCTCTAGGACTAATTCCTAATGACACGACACCCCCTCGTAGTTTCCGACATTTTAATGGTGTATCTTCAAAATTATTCTGACCACAAAATTATTCCCTTGAGTTAGATAACACCTATTTTGACCCTGTACGATAAATCTCGATTGTTTATCTATATTTATATTTATTTTATACTATTTATAAATATCAGTATCTGCGAAAAATTTTTAATTTCTTATTTTATTCCTAAGTATTATAATAAAATCAATTATACTCAACTATATACTTTCATCTAATTTTTGTTTTTAACTAGTATTTGACTTTTAACTTATTTTGAACTATTTTATAAGGACTCCTAAATTATTTTGAACTCATTTATTAGTAGTCTACTTATATAATTTTTTATATCTGTATGAAGAATTAAAGTCCTATATATGTTAAATTATTCTACACATTATCAGATTAAATTTCTCAGCCAAATATATGTCATATAAATTTTTTGGCATACAATAATATAGTAATATTATAAGTGATCCAATCAATCTATTTAAAAAAATAAAAATTAATAATTCTATAATATAATTAGATTTGTAAATGCCTAAAAAGGTTAGATAAATATCTAAATAAATAATGTATTAGGTATTCAAAGACTTATAGAATAAATTGATAATTAAATTTAACAATAATTAAAATATGAATTAGTTATTTGGCACATAATTTATTATTTAATTTGATTACACATATAATTCTTATTTTTTATAAAAATAATATTATTTTAATTTATTTATGTGCAACATACGTCATGCATTGCTAATAGTTGTAAACGTGTATAGAGCTACAAAAAAAAAATGATTTAAAGGTTTTTTTTTGCTTGTAGCGTTTACTCAAAAAATCGAAGAAACAATTAGGGGCGATGAATGTTGTTTAAGAGATTACAAGGGGTGTCATTATAATTTTTCTTTTCTTTACATGATTAATTAACTGACTTTTGTTTCGTCCGTGGTGCCTGTTTTCTGGCAGGTTGGGAGGCATAAATTAAAGAGCCTGGAAATAAATACAAATAGTTTTGTGGCCAATGAAACTTCCATTTCATGTGGCTTATCATCAAAGACAAATGCTTCCATGATAGATTTCAGTACCTTGGAGCAAGATTCAAAGTCCGTAAGGCTTTCGTTACCGGTTTGGCCTTATGGATCGTTGGAATCCCAGTTCAGTACTGCTTCCAATTTAAATAAGTCCACTGTGCAAAGCGCAAAACCTGATCTCGAGCTTTCACTTGCAGCACCAACGCCACTGAATCAAAGTAAAACTTCCCCGGGTTGCCTCGTAGCAGGACCAATTAGTGTGGTCTGAAACATAATTTTAAAAAAATCTCGGGGCAAATAAATGAACATTAATTCCATTATGTGAATGTATCCACATTTACAGTCCCAGGCTCTCTCCTGCTAGACTGCAACGTAAACTCAGGATGTTTTTATCATCATAAGGAAGAAGTAAGAGTACTTATTTCAGTATATATACATATATATAGACATAGCTATAAGCTTGGTTATAAAGGTACCATCCATGCACCTATTAGCAAGGACTTGGCTTTCCTGTAGAGAGAAAGTAATGCAGTCAAAAGTACCTCAATATGAGCTAAATTTTCTGCAATGTCATGCAGCCCAGCAATTTTTCATGTAATTATAGTTTTTCCCTAGGTCAAGAATGTTTGGATGATGTAAACTGAGCACAGTGCTTATAATTACTATTCAGAACTTGGGTTATAGTTAAATTTCTCCAAACTGCATATTTTTGTTTGCAAGTTCATTGAAATGCATTACGATTAGCACTGTCGTAGATTAAACTTTCTAGTAGATTTTAGTACCATGTTCGAATATGTGATTATCATGCTCTGGTACCTCAACCTTCTCGTTACACCCTAAACACGAATGCCTAAAGGGTTTTGAAGATAGTGTTATTGTATAGAAACAAAGATAGTTTAAAAAATAAGTAAAAAAATTAGAAAAATAATATTATAAATAAATGATAGAATGGCAAATGATTACTTACTACTACAAGGACAAGATAGAGAAGCAACAAGTCATGGCAATGAGTTGTTCATAAAACACAAAAAAATTAATGGGATCTCCTTCTGGTTCAGTTTTCATTTGGTGTTTGTTTCCGGTTGACATGGGCACATGAGGCCACTTAAACAAAATAGGACTTGACTACTGTCCCTATAAAAAATATTTGGTAGCGTAACTTCAAAATTTATTACTTCAATGTGTTTTTATAATTTTTATGAGTCATTTTATAATTTAAAATTTTATTATTTTTGCGGGTATTTTTATGATTGTTTTGTTTAATTATTTTTATTACTTTTTTCGGTACCACAATAATGATAAAAGTATTCACAAATATGATAAATGAAAGTATAATACATAATTTTTTTTTTTTGGGTACTATATACAACTCCAACAAAATAAAGTATCTTATGACGCCCAAAAAAAAAAACAAAGAAAATAATTATTGGATTTTAACAAAAGCCTACAAAAGAGAGGAAATCTTGGTTGTTCTTTTCCATCACAAGTACTCTAATTCCACAACATTGCAGTTAATTACATTACATAGTAATAAAAATTTCTTCTGATTTCTGATTTTAAAGTTTTATCATTTTCAAATATCTTAGTTACGAAATAGATGATTTTTCTATTCAGAAAGTATCATACAAAATTTATAAACTAATCAAGTTAAATTATGATTCAAATAGGACAATAATATTAAATGGTTTAAGTTCGCATCGACCAAAACACAAATGGATCAATCTCAAATCGTTTACAATCAATCCCAAATTTTGGACGTTAATGGTTGTAAAGGGGAAAATAGTGACATTTCTGAACTGCCGATCATCAAGGGAAGCAGGTCTAACTTTTCTAGTATACAACCTAGACAATTTACTCATAGCATTTCAACTTTGACCCACTTCGTTATCAAAGTGTCGTGTTTGAAGGGAGGAAAAAAATGGGTGTTAGGTTTTGAAGGTATCACTGGACCATCATTCCTAAAGCTCCATTTATGATTCGCTCATAATTAATGTGTTTACCTACCATGAGTAATGCTATTAGAACTTAAGAATTTATTATAATAATGTAATTTTATTATAATTATTAGATTAGGGTCAGAGAAGAGTCGACATCGAGGTTCCAAAACTTCTTGTCGATGTGAAGTTTTGGGAAATATCAACTTGTTATCTCTAAAATAATTTTTATTCGTTGAGTGATGGCTCTTCCACCTGACACCGTCGGATCTAGGGGTGATAATCGAGCTGAATTCGAGCTTAATTTACACATAAACGAGCTTACTCGTTTAACTATTTACACATAAACGAACTTAAAAAAAGTTTAAACTTGACTTATTTACCAGTGCTAGTCGGATCCCTAAGACCGACTTCTATCCCAGCTCGATTGGTGGGTCTCATAGTCAAGCTCCCTTTTGTCTTTGCACACGAGCAGGAACGGAGCCAAAAAATTGTTCCAGGGTGGACATTGTATATTTTAACAAGCTTAATTTTTTTCTTGCATTTTATAAAAATAGAATAATGTATTTATATTTAATTATATCTTATTTAATTCTTAAAATTTTATTGAACTTAAAAGACTAAAATTACTAAGCATAGTAGATACAAATGATAAAAATAGATTAATTATATCTTTTTACATAACAAAAGTTAATCAAAACTATTTAGAATTGATTTTGATAAATTTTCGTATATTGAAAGTCTTGCATTAACTTTATTATTAGTTTTATCTACAATCATATTATCACTTAACTATTTATCATTCATTTGATTACACAATAAAATATATTCTCTATCATGTCAGTGATAATTACTAAAATAAATGTCAAAATTATAAGTAAACTTATGGATAGTTTTAGCTAAAAAAATAGGGTGAGTACAATGTAATATATTGAAAAAAATACTTAAAATATATATAAATAATTTTAGAAAAAAAAAATTTGAGGATGGGCATGTGCCCCCTTGGGCATAAGGTGGCTCCACCCCTGCACACGAGGGCCAATCTTAGTCCAGCTCAAGGAAACCTTTACAATCCGTTACCTTTTGAAAGGCCTACGCTTTGTTATAATGACGTAGTTTCATTATAACTATTAGATTAAGGTTAAATTTTAATGTTTGATAAAATTCATAATTAATACAAAGACTCTAATAAATTAAGTAAATTAGGTTGATAAATTAAATCTTAATAGCATCGGTTGTTTACCTTCCGTGGAGTTTACCTTTCTTGGAGTCTTTACTTGTTTGTATAGAGCAACCTGTGCTTTCTTGAACTGTCTGTCCACACTAACCAAGGTTTCCGACTCTGAACTCAATGAGTCCATCCAAAGAGAACGATAAAATATAACAAAAAAAAAATCAACTTGGAGTTAAAAATGCAATTAAAAGAAGTCTAACTTAGTCTTAAATAACGATTAGTTTCGATAACAGACAACTCTTATTAAACATATTTTTTGGACTTATACCAAACACATGACTATTACATCGAGGTCATGGCTATTACATCGAGGTCAACTGCAACGAGAGGACCAAAATTAAGTCAGGACAATTAATCCTTAATATCAACGAAACTTTAAAAAAAAGAAATTCTGGGAAAATTTTACTTTACCATGTGATTACACCCAGTGGAACTTCACCTACTTCGCATTGAAAAATCGTCGCACAGCCAAAATGCACCACTAACTTTGCCAACAACTTGAGTACAACAATCTCTCTCTCTCTCTCTCTCTCTCTCTCTCTCTCTCGTAGCAACTTGGAAATTTACGGAGCAAAAGTTTAAGTCATGTTTTCACAAAACACAATAGATCACGTCGTTTAAATTCAACGATTTATATTATAATTTAAATTTTAAAATGTTTTAATGATATTAATTCAATACATTTACATTTAACCTTTTAACCACAATTATATATATATATATATATATATATATATATATATATATATATATATATATATATATATATATATATATATATATATATATATATATATGCATAGAAGCGACATAGTAATCCAACATTTCAAGTCTTGAACTTGGTGAATCTTTCTCTTTTAATTCAAATATTTACATTTAACTTTTTAAACACGGTAAAAGAGAAACGTTATTTTGCACAAGAACACTCTAGTAATCCAACATTTCGGTTCTTACTTAACTGAATCCATCCAAAAGAGCTGGAAAACAAACCTTAATTCAGGTCAACACAATTCGAGAATAAACATTAATTCAGGTCAACTGAAGCTTAATAATAAAAAAACCTTAATAGCCTTGGTCAAATTTCACTTGCAAATTAAAATGCACCATTAACTTCGCTGACGAGTTTAGTAAAATGACTTTAATTCAGTATTGCAAGTTGGACCATAATGCGCCTTACTTCCAAAAGATGCCTTTGAAAATGATAAAAAAAAAAAAGGAAAAAATTTAGTCACATTCCTCCCATTTTACCATATCTTCAAGGACACTTACTTTATTTTTTAAATTTTCACTAACACCCCAAATTAAAAACTTTAACTAAAATACAATTTTACTAAATTGTCCATAATATATGTTAAGAAAAACTTCATCCACTTTATCTACACCTCTTCAAGTTGATTAAATAAACTTCATCCACTTTATCTACACCTCTTCAAGTTGATTAAATTTTATTTTTTACGTATTAAAATTCGAGTAGATTAAAAATTATTTTTTTTAACGTATTAAAATTTGAACAGATTAAAATTCATTTTTAATCGACTCGAATCAAATTTTAATCAATCCAAATTTTGATATATAAAAAAATATAAATTTTAATCAACTCAAATTTTAATAAGTAAAAAATAAATTTTAATCAACTTAATTGAAATTTTAATAAGAAAAAATATAAATTTTAATTGACTCAATGCAAATTTTAATAAGTACTAACAACTCAAATAGAGCTTAAATCGGCTAATATGTAAAAAAATTAATTTTAATCAACTCAAGTTTTATGTAGAGAGATTATTTGAGATTTATATAGGAGTAATTTTGGTATTTTGGATAATTTTTTTTTGTTAGAAATGGTGATTTAACGGTAAGAGTGTCGGTGATATTTTAGATTAATAGATGATGTGTCCTTGAAGATATGATAAACTAAAATAGGTAGGACAGAAATTTTTCCAAAAAAAAAAAAAAATGAAATTCAAACTAATAGCAACATCCAGATCCGTTATTTACCAAAGAAAACGGAAAACAAAAACAAAAACATACAAATCGATAATTCAGGAATCGGTAAAATCAAGTCGATTCAAATCACTTTTCAATTGCTCAAAAATGTTCTACTTTTCAGGGAGGGGCTGTCTTGCGTGTATCTACTTTGAAGTGTTAGAATAAAGCTCTTCAGCTAAACGGTCTCTATGACTCAGGAATGACCAATGACCACACACCCTTTCAAGGTTTTGTTCACATCTGGAAATGGAATAACCGAGACTCTCAAGTAAATGGCCAAGCCGCTAAAGAAGAACATTTTCATTCCAAATACCTTGTACAACATTTTGTGCAACACTTGTGATTGGTACACATTCGGAGTTTGCATAAGCACGAGTCCAAAGAGCAGAATATCGGTTCCAAAAAAAAACCTATGCATCACTGATGAGTTAGAAATAAAGCATTCCATATAGTTATCTTAAACGTGAACCGACATTTTGATTTTCAAAAATCAAACAACCACACAAAAAGGGGGTTGGGGTAGCGTGGGAGGGGTGGGGAATCATATATCAATGTGAATTACACAACATCTGAAAATTATGTTACATAGATGGGTACGAAAATGCCAAAAGAATAAGTCACAGGTCGAGTTGCTTGATTACCTCAATCGCAAGAGAAACATCAATTTGTTAGTTGCTTGATAGTTAGATTACCAGTTATACCGGCCTCCCAATTTCCCAGATTCATGTTGCTTTGTTGTTCTCTACTTTGATCAGAGATGTACACTGTAGAAAATGGGATGCACTTTGTTTGAGGATGGTTGAGAAAAAAATGAATCCACTGAAACTCACGTTGTTGGAGACCTAGGCTGGCGAAAAAATTTCTTTTCAGGTTGAACCGGAGAGCTCACATGTTGCTCATAAATTTAACCTTCATGAATCAAGAGATCCTTGGAGATTAAAGCAATCCGCTGCTTAGTACTATCTGAGCGGAGGTTTTCCCCTTTAAAACCTATCTGGAAGTCAAAAACATGTTCAAGAAACTTGCTAAGTAAAAAGGAAAGGATTGGGGCAAAACCACAGCCACATATTTATCGAGCCTTTAGGCCAGCAGTGAGAAGTATTCAGCAATTACCTCAGTCTGAATATCAGGGGAGAACCACCTTAGGAGCACCCCAAGATGTACCACAGCTGGTATTAGCTTGAAAAGCAATGGAGTAGTCACCTGCATTTTTTTGGGGTTAAATGATCTACTAATAAAATTACTGCAAACAAATTGCAGAGACACACACACACACACGCACATTGCTATCCAATCCTGAAACTGGCACACCTACAATAGACTTTCTGATTCGTCATACTTAAAAGTTCCCATAGGCTTGTATGTTGGATAATAAAATTAATAGACATATGCTTGCAGAAAACAGAGGACTATGCACCTGTGGCTTCCATTGTACTAAAATCTTCTGCACGATTCTCAGGCACTATTTTGAATTTACTTCATTGTTTTTTTTTTTTGCTTGTGGGTGGGGGAGGGGTTTGGGATATCTCCCACTGTCCATTTTTATTTTTTGGGGGTAAGTTGAGGAAATTCAAGTGGCATTGCCTGATGCCGTGGTAATAGCTCAAACAGTAAAGCATGGTAACACGTGTTTGAGTGCAGAGCAGCCTAGGGCAACTGTCCAGGCAGAATAATGCCAAAGATTAGACCTGCATGACCAACACTAGTGAAACTGGAATGCAGAGGGTTCCATCAGACACAAATAAAAGCAAGAAAATGCCCTCAGATTAAACATTCTCCTTTCGAACGATGATTACAATGCCCATACTCGATGCTATTAGCACCGCAATGAAATGATTAGATAGAAGGCAATCTCAATAATAGCAACGCTTGCGGTGAAGAACATCTTTTGCACACATGTAATCCAGAAATTATATAACGTGTCAGGTAAAACTCGACTGCAAATGATTTCATACCAGACTAAGAGCTGTTGTCCCAAGCAGCAGTAGGTATAGTTTCCCCTGAAAAGATAATAAGTTTTTAGACCTATGACAAAAGTGCAAGGCTTCCGCACCACTTACTGTTGGTTAGGGCTTCAACAAATCAAAGAATCGTCGTCATGAATATTAAACTTGGTAATTTCTAAAAATAAATCCTGATTTGCTCTTTTTTTGGGCTGTGTGCCAGCTGGGTGTTCTATTTGTGGGCAGAACAAACAAAAGTTGTAGCACTGACCTCAACAAGATGAAGATTTGAAGCCCGACTGAGAAGGACAAAAGCAAATTCCCCTATTTGTGCTAATGACATTCCGACCTACATGATACAAGACCCAGTGTCATTGTAAATGAAAAACATGAAAAGGTGAAAAAGATAACTATTATATACAAAAAAATTACTAAGTAATTTCTTACAAGAAGTGAAGTTTTGTTGTTGTAGCCAAAACCCTTCACAACTGTGGAAATTACCATTGTTTTAACAATGGCCACCAATATAACTGACGCTAATAAGATATCGACATGGTTCCAAAGGAAATGAACATGGATCAGCATCCCAATGCTGGCAAGGAAAAGGGCGGCAAAGAAATTGCGAATGGGCTCTACCTGCAAAGGTAACAAGGCTTCAAATCACTGAATGCCTAGAATATACAAGTTTTGAAGCACCATTTTAAATGAATAATCATTTATCTCTGCATAGTCCAATGAGAAAATAAGTGCAAAAAATAGTCTTACTTGTTCAAGTGTATGTTGAGCAAGATCAGTTGTTGATATCATCACTCCAGCAGCAAATGAACCCAGTTCTAAACTTAGACCCAGCTTGTCACTACACTGAAATTTTTCCAACAATTAGATGATATTACTGCTTTACATGCACTCAAAAGGAATTTGCACATGCAAGACGCAACTAGCTCAATTATTCAAAAGGGCCCGTCAACATGGATAACGCTACCTAAAACCACAGAAATGTGCTGAGTGACCTGCTGGAAATCAGATGCAAGAAATGAATTGAAGCACACTAAAGAAAGCTGTACACCAGCTAGTGTCCCCATAACAAGGCCAACCCCTTTCTACGCTTTTACCATTGCTGACAATTATTTTCTCATGAAAAAATTCTGCAATTACCGACAAAATCTGCCACCACAATTTATTTTTCCATTTTTGGAGGTGTATTTTCTTAGGAAGTGGAACTGTTTACATCTCCTTTGTGCACAAAAACTAATATATGAATTTGTACGTAGTTCTCACCACAATAAAGAAACAGGTAAGCCACAAATACTGGTTCTGAGGTCATATTATAACTTGATACAAACCCTTTCAACCAGCAAAGACCAATGTGCTTTCAGTTACTATAAGCTTGGATAGGAACCCAAGTTCATGTTTGTGGTGAACAATTTGAACGTCAAAGGCTAAATTTCAGACACCAACCCTTTTTAAAAATAAGGGAACTGTCAATAATATTTATGCACAGTAAAAAACATACAGAAGTACAAATGCCAAGGTATAAATAAGAATCCAGAGTCGTTCAAGTATTGGGAAGGAAACAAACCCAAGCAACGAGTAGGCAAAATGCAACAGACGCCAACTGATACAGTTCATTGGTCTGCACAGGAAAAATTGTTATGATAAGTGATCATTATAGCATGCGTGCACTGACATGAAAACACTTTTTCAAGGGTGTGAGCCCATGCAATGAACTTTAAAAAAAAAAACGCAACATTAAGCAGACCATCCTTACATGTGATGCTATTATTCGATTGGATGAATTCATACCTGAGATGATAGGCTTATCATCAACTTGAGGAACCAAGGAACACAAGTGCGCGATAATATGGACAGAACAACCAGAAATGCTATCAGCACCACCAACCTGGCTAATAGAAGATTCAGTAATGCACAGAAAGTTCCGACACTCACCAAAACTAAAAGTAACAGTTATCCTGCAACTCAGACCACTAATAATGCCAAATTACTGAAACCCACATTTCTCCTCACCATTTTTCCAGTACATCCATGTAAACTAACATGTTGAAATTATGAAAGAATAAAAAATTTAATTCCCTGTTTTACTGAGACCGACATCACCACATTACTAAGAAACATAGGCCACAGTCAAATACCATGTTGACATGCTGTCTTCAATTTTCAATATAAGTAGTTGGCATGGTCCTGATAAATAAAAGTACAACCAACGGACCTTTGGTCCAATGGTACTCCTTGCTTTGTGAAGACTTTGCTTTCTTGAAATCAAGAGTTCAACTCCCTCTCCTCCTTTCCCCTCCCAAAAAAAATGATAAATATAAGTACAGTGGGTTTTTCATTTTCTTTTTAAGATATCAGCCTGACAAGTAACGATTCCCTTTTGCTGTACACCGACTTGATAATTTCTACATGAGAGACATGTTTGGATTGGCAATCACCAGAAAGTTTGCTTACATGTCGACCAAACTACCTGGCACATACCACCAGCCAATAGCCAAGAAGCAAGAAGTCATAGTAGCTTTCCCAACCCACATGAATTCGGAATGAGGTTCCATGGAGAAGATAGCCCCAAAATTTCCCATCGCTTATGGTTCCAAATCCAGCATATTGACCTCTTTCCTCCACCAGAAGTACATTGCTGAATATTAGCTCACAGATTATTTCTTCAATGCCTGACAGAGCCTGTTCTGTAAATTGCCCTCTCAAGTTTTATGCTTGTTTACTGAGGGTAAAAAGAAAATCGACATCAGCACGTGCTCATATGTAACATAACGGTTTTTCTTTTGAGCTGAATTATAACATTCTAGTCCCTTGTTTGAGGTTGAATTTGCATATTCTCTTGCCACATTTTTCCACCATCTGGTGCATTGGAAGAACTTAGCAGAATGCAAGTTCTGGTACTTTTCACAAGCTTCATAATGAGGATCATGAGAAAGCCGGGAAAGAGATTCACCCCTATTTGCGATGAAGGTCCAAGGCCTGGAATTTCTTCTTTGTGGGCTCAATGTTAGATTGAAATATGCAATTTCTTTAATTTATGGATCGATTTTTGAGTATAATATTAATTTTTCCCATATTTGGACCTTTCAGGGAAAAGCCTACAAATACTAGGCTTACCATAATCAGGAACCATTGACTGACATTGGAATATTAATTTAATTCAAACTTTGGCCTTTCTCAACTATCACGTCTCTTCTTTCTTCTACCATTCTCTATTCTCTCTATATAATTTCTTTTTCTTCTGTGGGAGTTGCAAAACTCCATACATCTTAGCAATTTTCAACATGTTATAGTCATGAGCACCAGCCTCACTGTAAAAATGATGGAAATGAAAACAATACCAAAGTGTTCCTAACAAAGTCAATAAACTGCAAATAAGAGTTTGGAAACATACAGTAATAGGTACCAACTTACGATTTAGTCATGGATATTACTCCTTGCAGAACACCTGAAGTTCCACCCAAAACAGGAAGCAGAGCAAATAGCAAACCCACAGCACAGTCCTGGAAGATAAAATTAACTTAACTCAGAACCAGGTAGGCTTGGCCTTATAAACAACAGAGAACCTGCTCATATTATGTAAAAGATTGACATTGATGGTTCAAATATCATTTAAAAAGTGAAGCCCTGTTGACGGGTCATCACCAACAAGCTGTAGCTTGATATAAGTGATGCGAGAATATGATTTTACAGTGTTCAAATCTTTGTGATAAGGTTTAGAGTATGCAAAAATATACTGTGAATGGGCATCTATGCAAAGATGAATAGAAGGAACAAAATACCTGCAAAATAAGGGTGCCGATCGTAACTTGTCCATGAAGTGCATTGGTACTGTTCTTTTCCATCAAAAACTTCAAAACCTATCGCGCAAACAATGTGAATTGCAGCCATGAGCAATGGACAAGTGTATAGACATAGACAAAGAAGTAAATGTATCATGAGACTAATCCAAGTCAATAATTACCACTGCTGTTGAAGACATTGAGAGAAATGCACCGACAAACACCCCCTCTGAAGGTTTACCCCCACATAACTGCCAAAATCATTGAGTTGCATACATTAGTACTGCAGAACAGAGAATAGAAAAGATTATTTTACATACTCGATTCAAATAAATGCTTGACTTCCAAGTTCCCATTAATATTAATGGCCTTGGAGAATCTATTTATACACACCATCAGCTCATGAATGAATTTAAAAGGATTTTAAAGGCAGCAAGGGGGTTACTGGACTACAAGTACAGAAAGCAGCAAACTTAACCTTAAATAGCCTCAGATTTAATTACATCTTCCAACAATAACAGATGTTGGTCAAGTAATTATGATGCCATTTAAAGTGTATCGCAATCGAAGTTTTGCTAAAGAGTCTGTCACTTAGTTGGGATTATTTGAAATGGCAAGCCGAGAATTCGGCTGGCGTAGCACTCTTGTCACACCCATTTACCTGATATTAGAGGGCTATAATCATGTAACCTAATTTAACAATTTGTGGTGGCAATCAAGACCTTAAAAGTCTTCTATGAGTCCATTCTGATGCCTCTTCCAACTAATTCTCATTATACATAATCTCCACATACTTTCAGATAGTCCAATTTACTGATAGGCTGCCTTCATTATCATTATCAATACTTCAAAAATCCGTACTGTAATGCTCATTCATTGCCTAGATATCTTTCCAAATAGATATTTTTTATAGTTTCTTTGCGTCTAAACAAAAAGACTAGCAACCACAAACACAACTAGAATAGAAGTTAGATATCGTCGACATACCGAGGCTGTAATTCCACAGAGACCCATAAAAAGGAAGATTTGTAGTAGGCCTCCAAGAACAGCAACCGCTCGTACAACTTTAAGCTGATATTACACAAGTGTGAATATAACTTGCAATTTTTTGTAACAAACCGGGATTTAAAAGCCACTCATCAAGGGAAGGTGAAATAAGAACACAACCAACCTTTGTAGTGGAGAACTCCAGCCCCAAAGCAAACAGAAGAAAAATGACACCAAACTGGGCCACCGTCTCAACCTACAGTGTTAAGATGAAGTGAGATAAGAAAATATCTCATAATTAATAAGCCCATGGCATGGAACATTTTCTTCATGTTTTTCAAATCACCAGAAGAGAAAGTTCTTCATGTTTTTCAGATCATATGAAGAGCAAATTGTTAAGAGAATGCTAGGTTCTGTGGTTAAAAGATTGTAAGTAGAGATCAACTACTAAACGGTGAAACATTGGAACTTGTAGATGCATGTCCTCGAGCACTACTCAGTGCACCAGGCTCACTATCTATATTAGGTTAAAATGCATAGAATTTAGGAGCAAAAACTTGATGATATGTATTTCTAAAGGAAAGTGATAAGAACAATGGTAGACTTTAGCTTAACTAAGAGACGAAGTGAATCAAAATATAGACTGTTGGGCATCGATTGTCATGTCACATATTAAGGGGCTAGGCCAAACTATGAATTCCTGTGCATAGCTAACCAACCACTATGTTAAGACAAAGGCAATTTACCTGCACCATTTCACTGATGACATTCAGCCCTCCAGGTCCAACAACAGATCCTGCTAACAAGTATCCAGTAATAACCTGAAAAACTCAAATGGAATATAAAAACTTCAGAATCAATTAAAAGAATTAAATTAATAATTGGACAGTTGGTGTAGCAAGTATGGATAAAGAATAATTATCAGACCGGTTGTCCAGCACAAGCAAAGGCGATGCCGCCACAAGTTGCAGACACGATGACAACTACAAGATCTGATATCAATCTACCAAAATCAACATGTTAGACAGCTTAGACAGTAAACCAGTTGACAGAAGAAATTTTAGGTATGCTAACACCATAAAGAACTTGTAAATTTACCTCAGGTCCAACTGCAGCATTGGATATTTTGATTTGAAATTTGATATTATAAAGACGTTATCCTGAAAGTGTAGAATATCTACAATGCATTAGGCAATCAGAATTCAGAACTGCAACTGCATATTCAACACCTAACTTTCCATTAAATTGATTTTACCTTTCTGTCTATCAGTGTTGGGGTATCTTCTGCTCCATTGTCATTATCCAAATTGAAAACATGATGAAGTTGGAAGGACCTGAAACCATTGTCCAATAATGTGAGAAAATACAACTTTTGTACTGCAGGAAAAAATTTATGAGTAGGGGAATGATCCTTATCAATATAATAAACACAAACAAAATTTATTGGTTCACAAGATAGAAGGATGTACTTTTCCTCCTTCGTGTCATTTTTCTTGGATTTGACTCTAGCTACAGTTTCCAACACAGCCTGATGACCAAAACATGCAAACCAGATTACACTCAACAACAGCCTCAAGAAATGAACTACTTGTAAATTACAGCACAGAGCGCAAGAAAAGTACAACATTAGTCTTCATTCAAGTTTTACTTAAAAGGACAAAATTAGAGTACAATACTATGACCACTGACCACTTATTCCACTTATTCTGGAAGGACAAGCACACTGCAATAGTAGAAGAGAGCAACACATATCATTGGACTACATCTCACCAGAACAATGACCAGCTATAAGGCATGGACACAAATGCAAAGGCAGATATGTCAAGGGTTAGATCTATTCCCAGTCCACCCCTTCCAAAACCCTTGATTAGCAAACACAACCCGAGTAATGACCCCTAATGACCCTCATATAATCCACAACAACCAGTATCTTACCATAGGTCAATCTCAAATCTCCAGTTGTAAATCTTAAATATGTAGCATGAAACTTTTATCTCATAGATTACGACTATTGACAATAGCCAATCTCCTATAGCAACATCTCAAGTATACATGATTATAGTGATTACTTTCTTCTTTTCATTCGCACTCCTTTGATATAACTAATCTTTGATTATCTCATTTTGCCCTTGATATAGGTCAAACAAGTAAGTTTATGTATAGAAAATCAATTTGATTGCTCTTAACAATTATACCTTTGCAATCTAAAAACAAACCATATCCCAACATACAAACTCATTTGTTATATGTTGGCGGGTTTCCTATAAGTGTCAACCAAGTGTCCCAAGTTACCGATTTCATATTTCAAGTATAGACATGGCCAAAAGGCATTAGATGCGTGCCTGAGATTTCCGAGAAGTGGTGGTGCTTGATATTAATCCTGTGGGAATAGAAAATCTTCTTAGAAGTGTCCCTGCTTCTTCGAAGACTGGTACTCAAAAAGGTTTTATTATAAGAGTTTGATTGTCTTTCATTTTGATTGAAATTTCAAGCCATCAATGAAAAATTTAGCTAAATAAATTATATCTACCCATCATGATGTGATGTGTCTCAAGACTCTCAACTGTACTATTGCAGTGCATTCATCCCTCTTATGCCTATATACTAGCTTTTCCAGAAAATCCGCTAAGAACATTGAAAAAGGAAAAATATAAACAATATGACATCACCAACCTGTTGTTCAGCGACACTGTTGTTGAAGCTACCAGCATCATTTTCTGCCAATTTAATGCAACTTTTAAGAACTTAGATGAATGCATTAAAACTTCAAACAATTCTTTTCATGTAAAATAAACTTATAGAACCACATAGTTTGACACAATAGATATAATGAATAGGGAGAAACTATTGGCAAGTAAAATTTGAAACTTCGAACTAATCAACCTCAGCTGTATCCACATTATCATATATGGCTAATTGTATAATTAGGGAGTCCCAGGGAGATGCCAAAAACCAGATTCACATGATAGAACATCACCTAGGCCCAAATGCTTAACCAAGAGGGTGTTGGGTCCATATAAGTCCATCCAATACACACCCTTCATCTGTAGTGGGACAACCTGCACTCACCCATGACACTAACAAGAACCGTCCGCAATCAGTGTAACATTCATTTCAATCTCACAGTCATATTTACCCATAACACTCCATTTTGGAGCACAGAATTGTGACCCATCTTTATTAGTCCAAAAGGCTTGTTTGGGGGCTCCGATGCGTACTGGACGTCAAGAAGTCTCTCAAATAGGCCCCCAGAAATGGAATGAGAGTAAAATTCGTGAAAATTATAAACTAATTTTGCCCCAATGCCAATTCCAAGACCTCCATCACAGCATAAGTCCAAAGTGAGATATTATGGGTATTAATATCACCATTACTTACCCCCAAAAAAACACATCACCCTTAATTACCAGCAGGTTTCCTTATTTGGAAATCACAACTGCCAAGCTAGAAATTTATTACTGCCTAAATTACCTTTTGTTTACGTAAATACTACTACGTAAATTGTCACCGGAAGGTTAGCATTTCGAAACCCATCTCAATCTCAAAATCATATCAAAACCTAAGTTTAAAGTGAGGTTGTATATATACAAAAATTAGTTTTCAACCTTAGCCTCCGCCAAGTAAAAAGTCCCAAGGGTTCGTCAAGTAGACAAATTAATTGACGCCATAGTTAACCTTTTTCGTCATTAATAATGCAAAATATGAGAAGTTTAAATTCTTCGTATCCAGATTTTTCCTCCAAATCCTCAGCAATCAAAGAAAGCTTAATTCTAGTCCCTAATTAAACATATTTTCCAAGACAACTTAAAACAGAGAAGTGATTACAATGAAAAAGAGCTCAGATCTACTACCGACCTTCATTCTGCTCATTCTCAGGAAACTCCTTTTCCAAAGCCCGGTCAATCATGTCAGCAAAGCTGTCCTCCTTTGGTTTAGACAGAGAGACATTGTTCGATTCAGTGACATTGATATTACTATCGACCTGATCCGATTCACTAAGCATGAGCGATTCTGAAAGCGAAGAAATCGAAGCTAAAGATATAAACAAGAGAGTAGAGATTGCAACGACGGAGGACGATCTCCTCCTACTCATTGCACGACGGCGCCGGCGCACGATGCGCAGAACCGGCGCAGATTAAGAGATGGAGGAGAGAGAGAGAGAAGATGTCGGTTTGTCGCTATTCACCGATAGGACCCGTACACCGTAGTGAGAGAGAGCAGAGACTATAGAGGAGGGGGAGAGGAGCAGAGAGGCTGGTTAATTAATTAATTAGACAATTTAAATGGTAATCAGGGTGATTAGGAGTAATTAATGGATGGAGGATTGTGGGTTAGTTGAGTCACGGAGGCGCCGGTCACAGGTGGTCGTGTTTGTATATTGGGTTAATCTCAGTTTAGACTCTGAAAGATCGTTCGAATTTTAATTTATACCTCCAAAGATCAAAAATCTTAATTTACATCCTCAAAGATAGAAATTTGTATCAATGTGTACCCTCAAAGATCAAAAATCTCAATTTATACCCTCAAAAATAGAAATTTATATCAATGTGCACCCCAAAGATAAAAAATCTCAATTTGTATTCTCAAATATAAAAATTTGTATCATTATGCACTTAAAACTAAATTGATAAATTATACCTAGATCTCCTCATGTTTGTCACTTAATCATTTGGACCTCTTTACATTTAGAATATTACTCCTACATCTCATAACATTTATGCACGTACAACATGTAACTCATTTTCATTGATATCTGTTAATATAACCGTTAAAAAATATAATTTTATCCTAATAAAAAATTATAATTTCATATTACCTTTATTTTATGGGTCCAATATACTCTAAAATTCAAAATCAAGCTTACCATTTGAATGTCTAATAAAATGTAGATATTTATATATTGTTTTTCATATTTTCCTTTATATAAATATCTATATTCTATTAGACATTCAAATGGTAAGCTTGATTTTGAACTTTAAAGTATATCAAATCCACAAAATAAAGAGTAATATGAAATTATAATTTTTTATTAGGATAAAATCATATTTTTTAACGATTATATTAATAGATATCAACGAAAAGTGGTTATGTTTACACATGTACAAACGTCATGAGATGTAGGGGTAATATTCTAAATATGAAGGGGTTCAAATGATTAAGTGACAAACACGAGGGGATCTAGGTATAATTTATCAATTTAATTTTAGGTGCACATTGATACAGATTTATATCTTTGAGGGTGTAAATTGAGATTTTTGATCTTTGGGGGTGTACATTGATACAAATTTCTATCTTTTATGGTACAAATTAAAATTTTTAATCTTTAGAGGTACAAATTAAAATTCGAACGATCTTTCAAGGTACAAAATGAGATTAACCCTTGTATATTTGGCAAGATCACAGGTGGAAAAGGCTTTTGGTGTATGACTAGCAGATAGTAACGGGGGTGCGAGCTTACGAAAAAGAAAAAAAAAAAACATCATCAACTCATCTGTCATAAGTAAGAATTAAAATTTTGTTTCCGTCTATTATTCCGGTCATTCAAGAAACAAAAATATTGTGGCATATTTTAAAAAAAAATTCAATCCGTTTCAAAAAAAATAATAAAAAATTTAAAAATTATTTTTTCAAAATATTGGTCAAAATATACTAAAATATTTTAAAATACATTAAAATATTTTGAAAGAATAATACTATTGGAACCTAATTTATTGATCTAATTCATTAAGGGTGTTAATTGTGTCGTGTCGTGTCATTTCGATCATGTTATTTCTTGTCGTGTCACTTTCGGTACTTGTCAGGTTCGTGTCAATATTCGTATTAATATAAAATTATTTAATTCGACAACAACTCATATAATATTATTTAAAAAATTATAAAATTCTTATTTTTTTGTCTACAATATTCGTTAAATAATTATTTTTGATCTACAGTACCCATTAATCGTGTTATTCGTATCGAACCTTAATTTGATTTATTTATTACTCGTGTCAATTAATCATGTTATTTTCGAGTTTTGTGTCAGGTCGGGTTCGTATTAATGGATAAAATTGACATCCCTTATAACATTTATACAAATGTACCTTTGGTCCAATGATATTTATCGTCATGTGAAAGCTTTGTTTTTTGAGGTCAAGAGTTCAAACCCTCTTTCTCTCCCAAAAAAAAAAAAAAAATTCATTACGGCATTTGGATTAACTATGGACTCAATCAAACATTAGAATTTAGTGTTAATCCAATGGTTCCAATAGAGTCACATTATTGGGTCAAATTTTTAGATCTAAATAACATTACCCTTGTGCAAATGTATTGACATGTTATAAAATACCTTGAAACGTTATGAAACACCTCGAAATATTAAAATATTAATTTTATTACTAATTCATTTCAATCTCCTTAAAAACGAAAACGTTTCAAATATTTCAAAATAAATTTTTAGTCATTGATCATAAAATACTCGACTTTAAATTTTAAGTGTCGAGTTTTATTTTGAGTGAAGAAACTTGACCACCCACTCTGCCAAAATATCCTCCCGCACTACATAACCTTTCTTTGTTTTTATTGATCTCTTGCCTCTTTTCGAATTTAATCTGAATTATGAGCCCGAAATCAACTTGAATTAGTTAGCCCCAATATAACCTAAGTTTAAAGAGATTAACTTGGACAGTATTTAGATTAGATTTAGTCAGGATTAGAGTTTTTATACCGTGGGTTGAGTCTGGTTTGACCCTTAATTCGTCTAAGTTAAACCCCTAGTCACCTTATTACATCACAAAACATTGTCCCTACTTCACAATTGTTATTTTGTTGGACAAAACAGCTTTTTGGATTCCAAAAATTGAATTTTTGTCAACTTTGATGCTAAATTAAAGTGAGGGAGACCTACTTATCATTTTGAATAAATTTTTGTACGTCTATGTTCTACTTAACAAGGAGAATAACGTAATATATTCATTTGTTCAAATCAAGTACAAGTTTAATGAGAAAATAGACTCAAAAACAACTCACTTGGAAATGTGAAAGTAGAGGTTGAGACGTTGCACATCAATCTTACATTGGTTGGGACATGTGGGATTTAACACCACTCCATGCTTGAAAGAGAACAAAATTGGACATAAAGATTACTCCGTCTAAACACATTTCATGCATCCGCACGCACATATTACAAATTTGGCCTAAAAGTTAAATCTGTCCGAACATGTATTTTGTATCTGAACACGCAATTTTTCTATTAAACATGATTTTGTGTTTGTTCACGAATGGGCAAGCATCTAAGATGTCTTCTGGTTACATGGTGACTATTATGATCATTCACCAATCTGTCTATACATATGTACAAACATCATTAACGTTAAGAATTTCAACATTCTGTCATTACAGAGTTATTACATTTATAATTTTTGTCCTTAGCAGTGTCTAAATTAAAGAGTACATAAACATATTTCTGGTTTATCAGATACACAAATTACAGTGCTTCTTCTATGTATATCCGATTATTGTATCCTAAAAAATAAACACTTAAGGAGAACAATAAGCACTAGTGTGGGGGAGACAACTGTTTTAAGGACATATTGTCAAACGTTAGTCTTGATCAAAATCTATAGTAGTTCCAGTTCGACAATTGATTCAGTTTAATTTATTTGTTCTTGTTCTTACTTTGCATGACTAATTTTGAAAACCATAATAAGTATTATGTGTATATGATACATCCTCCCAATAATTTTCCTTATACTAATCATCATTGTTGCCATTGTCACACTATTACCTTTTCCACCTTCCCACCACCTCCATTTATCGTCTCCAATACCACCATCTTCAGCACTATTAATACCACTACGTCAACCCCTGCCATCGTCACTACCTCCATAGTAGCCATTGTTGTGGGATAGAATGATGGTGGTTGTGGAGGTGGCAACAATGGTAGCAACGTAGGGGCGGTGGCAATGACAGGGAGTAGTGAGGGTGGATGTAATTGGGTGATGAGTTTGTGGAGTAATGGTGACTGTGGCAATGGTAATGGTTGCAATTGTGGTAAGGTTGTGATGAGTGTAGGATGGTGTCAACGGTGATGAGGTGATAGTTTGGATAATGAATGCCATAATAAAGACAGGTCAATGTGGAAGGGTGATGGTCACGATGGCAGTTGTGATGACGAAGAGCGACAAAACAATGACAGTTGTGGTGGCGAGTGGGCAACAATGATGGTGATAGTGTTAATAGGGTCAACAACGATGATGGTGGCAACAACATCAGTGACATTGGAGTATGTAGTGGAAAGTTAGAGTGCAAGATGACTTGAAATCAAAGCATTTGTAGGTAAATTGACTCATCATAAAAAATTTATAAAATCCTTATTCTCTAGCATATTTAGCATCTAATGATAAATGTGTAAGTTGTTACGTACAATTTTAATCTATTTTTAAATGATACTTAAATTTGCAAATGATTTGAGATTTGCTTCTCAAACACACTAAATGAAAAAGTGTAGAATATCTTTTAATTTTAAACATGGAGTTGGAGTATCAAACACAACTTCTTTAATGGAAGACACAAAGATAACATACAAATTGTCTAAAATCATTACAGAATTACATAAAATCAAAAAACCTAATAAGCTCAAATCCTCCGATACATGGTAATGAATAAAACTACCAAATAAGAATCACCATGGGTGGAGCCACCCTTGGCCTAGGGTGTTCTCCGACCCACCTTCAAATATTTTAACAACATTAGACCTATATATTGTGGTCATTTTATGTTTTTTAATAAAATTACTTGATCTTTTTTGTTATTATGTGAAATTAGGGTCATTTAGTAGCAAAATATTCAATCATTTTGAAACAATATAAAAAATCATGGTTATAAAAAATCAAGGTAGGAATTGAGATTTATGGCAAAACCAAGAGAAGAAAATGTGTGATCGGTAACTGCGCTACCCTCCGATGATTGTGTGATGCCCCCAACAAATTATGATTTTTATTTATTTGAAATATGGCAATTGGCGATACTACTACCATATTTTTTTAAATCTCTTGATCCTTTTACTCATAAAGTTTGTCATTGTTTAGTTTTTCTTTCTTCAATAGTATTTTTATTCCTGAGAATATAAGTTGTGATTTATCTGTAATTTCACATTTAGTGTTATATAATCAACCTCATTTTTTTTTTTTTTGGTGATCGATTTCCATAGATAGGGCCCAACCTAAATTGAGTTCTTAGCTCCGCCTCCGGGTGGGCAGCTTAGAAGGCAAATTCCTCTCTTCTTATAGGAAGATCATAATTCAAACCTCGTATGATATTATCATGGTTCTTTTTGTCTCACGATTCCTTTTATCTTACAGTTCCTTTTATCTCACAATAGGATGGTCGGGATTTAAGTCTTGTAAAAATATTTGTGTGAAGACAAAGACTAATCTTTATCGAATATAAGATTTAAATTCGACCATCCCTGATTCTTTAACGATCTCGATCTCCAATTCTCCATACCCTCTCTGGTATGCTAAATTCATTAGGATATAGGGAAAAGAAACTATGTACTATGCATAATACCAAATAATGAACAAGTAAACCAAGAATCCAATAGTCGAAACTTCTGAGTTGCTTCCTCCTATGTCTCTCCTAGTTAGCAAACCAAAAAACATACAATTCATACTAGTACCTTAACATCACATGGTTCTAGAGTTGTCACAAAGCATTGTTTCATTTCTAGGGACACACATGATGGAACTTGTTTCATAACATTGTGGTCAAATATTGCAATTTTTTTGTCTCAAATTGCTTGGACATATGTAGTGAACATAAATAAATGATTCCCCTTCTAGGCCAGAGCCACGTGATTTAGATAATATAGGTGATATTTTTTACACACGCAACCAACAAGAAGACATATTCTGACCAAAAATAAATAAATTAGGTCAGGCCATGAAGAATTTACCCTTTATAAATATCATATTTCGGACGTGGATCGTCTACATTTGACTGGACGGGAGAGAAAATTAATTGAAATGCGCATAAACTGGAACGAACATGAAAGTGCTTTCCTCTCCCCTTTTGAAAAACAATATGCTTTTTTTTTTTTTGTAAAGATTTGAATCCTTAAAATTAGTATAATGAACACTATTTATTTCTGTTTTAGGTTATGGGAAGTTAGCATAGATCCATGTTGCATACACCAGAAAGAAATGTGTGTTAACTATGCTTTAGCGACTAAGCATCTTTCTCGTAAGTCATTGGATGAAATTGATTAAATGTAAGCGAGAATATTGATCAGCCAATAGGTTGTAGATATATTGAATGAAACCAATGAAGAGATTACCTTACTTATTAGTCTTGAAAGGTTTTAGAACCCTTTCATTAGCAAAAATTTGGTTCATAAGTGAAAAAGATGCTACGTGAAGCCCAACTTCTTACTCATGCTGCACTTTTATTTATATATGGATATATAGAAATATATATAGTTAATCACTAAGTATAATAAGGTCTGATTTTATATCATTTTCAAGTCTCAATATTTGATACGTCTCACAGTCAATCCGAATCATAATAAATTAGATTAATAAATTAGGTTTCAATAACATTGCTCATCCACGTAAGGGCTAAGAAATTGATTGTTTAATTTAAAAATCTTCCATCGAAGGGCTAACCGATCATGGTTTAATAAAAAATTATGGGCCGCTTGTTAAGATAGATAATTTTTTTTCCACAATGATGGAATAATTCGATACGAAATTGACATAAATTTATGGAGTAGGAGTTTGGCATTAATGATTTTAAATTCTTAAAAGATTGCCCAACCAGAACTAATTAACAAATTGATGGACATGAATCTTACTTCACACGATACGAACGCAACACGTAATTAGGGGGTATGAATTTTTCTTAAACCATCAGTTTCGTAAATTAGTGGATCTAACGTGACATGATTAATAAATGAATTGTGTATGCGTGAAATCAGTCAAAAGAAATATATAATATGACTCATTTATACACCGATTATATACAAAACACAAACATGATATGACATGATTCATTAAATAAAAATTAATAAACGAATCAAGTATGAATAAGATATTTTTTGACACGAACCCACTAAAATTCAACACAAACTTTTTTCACCCAACACGATTGACAGACCTACTTACTTTTTTGGGGTTCAATCGTTTAAACGACCAAATTAAATTCTAATAGATAATATAATCGTAAACTAATTATGATTTTTTAAGAAAAAAAATTAGTTTTAAATTTTTGATTTTATTTCTATAAATATCATAATATAACATGAATTTTAATTACAAAATTTAAAATATTTGATATTCTATTTTTAATTGGAGTATTTTTAGTTTAAGTATAATATTTAAACTTAAAAAGTCTAAGTATTACATGCATACAAAATTTAAGGGATTCGGGTGTAATTTATTCAAGTGCTTTTAATCATTGTTAATTGAAAACTAACCTAATAATTGTTTGACTTTATCATTCTTTTTTGTTTTATTAACATCAAGGCATCATTTAAAACAAGAAAGTTTCAATATGTCTAATATCTAAGTTGCTACGTGTAAACAGCACACTAATCAACTAAAATAGTATAAAAATATGGATGATGCATGGTAATAGTATGATGCTTACCTTATTATTTGTTTAATATCTCTTTATCTAAATTACCCATTAATTGTGTTATTTATTTTAACTTTATTTTGACTTATTTATCATTTGTGTTAATTGATTGTATCATTCTCGAATTTTATATCAGTCGGATTTGTGGACACCCCCTAAATTAAGAACTCCAACATTATGCTATTAATACGTTCTTGAATTTGAATTTTAGTAATTCATTAAAAGTTAGGTTATAAATGATTTATCCCTCATAAAAATCCTAATTTCAACGTAAATGACCTGTTTTTGACCAGATTAAAAAAAGAATTAATTGAAGCGCATGTAAACTAGCACAAACACTCTGATGGTTAAATTGAAAAAATAAATAAATAATTGGTGCTGTACGGATGACTACTAACTTATATTATCTATGTTAATTAAGTCCGGAAACTAATTTTTGCATCAATTTAGCCCATCAGTTGTGCATTTTGATTTAATGTAACTGTTCTGTCCAAATTTATTGTTATCTTTGACTGGCCAACTTAGGTGCATACCACGAGTATGATTTTAACTATCGTAATACTTGAACCACACGATGTGTTCACTAAAAATTATCAAGAAGGATCACAATAAATCAGATTACATACTTAAGGAGCTGAATTAGTACAAAAATTAGTTTATGAACTAAATCAACACAAAATGACGTAATTTAGAGGGGTCATTTATGTAGTTAACTCAATTGGTTTTACATTATCGCCTCCTAAATGATTAAGATAATTAATCAGAATTCATTTCACAACTAGTAATAATAATGTGATGGACCGATGGGACAAGATTAATGTACCCCTAAAAAGGGTATCCTACCGTCAATTTTTAAAAATTATAAAATGATTATAAAAAATTATACATAATTCTTAAATTTTATTAAAAAAAACTCATAAAATTTGTTATTGAGGTAGATACCAAAAAATTCATCGTAATATTATTAGTGGGACCTATTCATCAATCATATGTATTTGAATTGCAACATTTTTTTTAGAATAAATTATATATATAATCTTCAATTTATAATTTTTATGTTAATTAAGTCTTTAAATTTTTTATTTTGTGTTAATTAAGCTCTTAAACCTCTAATTTTGTTAATTGAGCTCTTATGTCTACTTCTATTAGAGCATGCCACTCACATATCTATATGACACAAAGAATTCAACTGACACAATTAGAGAATTCAAGAGGTCAATTGACACAAAAAAAGTTTGGGGATTTAAGTGACATAAATGACATAATTTAAAGGTCATATATATAGTTTACTCAAACTATTTATGTTATTTGAGTGACACACTTCTCCACTTTTCGTTAAAAAATCTAACGGAGGTGGATAGAAGGGTTTAATTGATATAATTAGAGAGTTTAAGGGTTTAATTGATATAAAAAAAATTTAGAACTTAATTCACACAGTTTGAGGGGGTTCGTGTAATTTACTCTTTTTCGTTATATTCATTCCCACACGACTCTCTCTGCATTTATCGTCGTCACCTTATTGGAAAACTCGTTCATGTTTTGTACGTAAGAAAGTGCAATTTAGTGCCCCAGATGGGTGGCCTTCGTTTGCCAATGCTTTAGAGAGAGAAAATCTGAGGAGTTGCATCACGGCGCCATGGATTCAACGAACAATTCTTTGGTAAATTCATACATACATGTGTATGTATATACATGCATGTATCATAGTGAATTCTTATAGAATGAGTTTGTAGTTTAATGGTTTGATTTTTTTTTTTTGTTATCTGTGGTGTTAATTATGAACAGAGTTCGAGCTCTCTTACGTTTGGGGAGCGAATCTGTGCTGCGTTCATACCGTTTATCGCGATAATTGAAGCTTTGATCTACTTTGTCTCCGGTTGTTTTGATTGCCAACACCCAAATAAATTGAAATACGAACACAAGGATCTCGTTCGACTCGCCCGTGAATCTCGATGTAAGGTTGTTGTTACCGTTTTTTGTTTCGATTAATTGTTTTGATTTTTGAAATAGAATAATGTGGGTGTTGTGTTGATTGTTGGTGTTGCAGTTAGTGTGAACGAAGTGGAGGCATTGTATGAGCTGTTTAAGAAATTGAGTAGCTCAATTGTTGACGATGGATTAATACACAAGGTAGACTTAGTATTTGAGAAGTATTGACAGGTTGTCTTGGTAGATTTTAGTTTTTTTTTTTTTAATTTTGTTATTAGTTTCTGTTGGTATATTTTAGTATTATTGTGTTTTCTTGAATATTGTTAATTAGTTTGTTTTTTTTAAAAAAAATTAAAATAAAGTGCACTTAATTTTATTTTGCTCTTTCTTTGTCAAGGATTTTACTTGGTGGAAATTTTGTGGCAATTCCATATAATGTGCAACTTGGCAGTTTTAATGGTTTTTTTAATGAATGAAAATAACCTGAGAACAATTGGTTTGGTAGGAGAGCAGTTGGATTGAAGATATGTTGTACCGACTTTGATCGTAATGAATTGGGATGATTGGAATTTCCATCCTTTTTCTGTTGGCCTAAAAAAGGGCTTTGAAAAAAAAGTATGTTTTTGCCTTTCAAGAACGTCATTCTTTTAATATTCAATGTATGGTGGTAAAATTAAACAACAGCTAGTGTCTTCTGCCTTCCTTTCTCAACAGATAGAGGTTGGCTTCAGTTTTACATTCTTGTACCAATTGGTGTAGAAGAATGTGAGATGTTTCCTTAAGGTCTTTTGATTGTAATTGGATGACCCGTGACCGCTTGAAGTTTATTAGAAATTAAGATTGAGGTCATCACATTGGCAGCGCTTGAGTAAATCTATGTATCTTTTGTCTAACATTTTCCTCAAATAAGAGTGTTTTGGGAGTTCAATCAATGCTGTAATGCTAGAATTTGTTGCCTCTCTTTATTCACGTGAACATGTCAAGTGCCTCTTTTTAAGAAGTAGTTGACAGATGGCCTATGAGGATCCGGATATACTGTTTTTAGGAAACAATTTGCTGGCCTTTTTTGTCCTTTGTCTTGCTGAAGAACAATAAGTTAGTTTGTTTTGTGTATTTAATGTATCCTTGTTGTTTCTCATTGAAGCTGTGGACACCTGTTTTTGGTAGGAACTAAGAATGCATTTACTTATTGGTTAAGTGGTACTAAGGCCAATTTAAATAGTATGAATCACTTTATGTAGATCCTTCTGCCTGTAAAGCTGAGTTATTAATGATGCAAGCTAGGTAGCATGTGTGCCTATCTATCCTAGGCCTGTACAGCAATGACAGACACCAACTCCTTCTGGTCATGTTAAATGTCTAGGAGACAAAAATCTTGCACGATGGGAACAAATTTTGGATACATGGGGGACATATTTATGACATGTTTTTTATTTTGACGAGAAAGTGAAAATAATTTGGAAGACGTGAAGGAAAGGAAGTTACAACCTTCCAACATTGGATTTGAAAAGAAAACTAGGGAAGAGGAAAAGAGAAAGGGAGGAGTGTAGAAATACTATCTATTACTAGGGGTGTTAAAATATGACTCGACACAACATGACATGAAATTAGAGGGTTTAGTCTGTTAACTTTTGTGGCTTGACAGCTTTTAAGGCTTTGACCAGAAGATAAAGTTGGGCCTCAATTTCCAAAGGAAGAGTGGCTTAAAGTCGAGAGAAATGGGCTGCGCGTGGAATGCTTAATCATGCGTAGATTAAGTTGTATTATCTATTTCCTCTCATATTTGGAGGGGCTCAGGATAGTGTCCAAGGCATCGGAAGCTTGAATGAGTTCAAACATCAGAGCTTGAAGTGTTCAATGCTTCAAGTAATAAATGAAAGTTTCTTTGAGTGATATTTTGCTATCAATTTGAGTGTTATCAAACCCGTGAGTGGTGCTAGTGAGATAGCAAAATGATCTTCTTTTGTTCGAGCAAGTATTTGTGATGTTTGAAATAAGTGTCTTGTACTCCTGTTTTACTTCAAATAGTGAAAATATCTGATCGTACTTGTCGTGGATGTAGGCTGAACCACGTAAATTGTTTTGTCTTGTGTGATTGTTCTTTTATTTTTTTACTTGAGTGTGAGTGTTAATATCGGTCCAAATTCGATTCCTAGGATCTTTTCCGCAACATAGTTTTTCTTAAGCTATTTATTTTGTAAATGAGTGATCGCGATACGACATGATTAATAAATTAATCAGGTATGAATAAAGTCAATTAAAAGAAATAGACGATACAACTCGTTTATATACCAGTTATACATGATTCATACACAACATGGATTCGATATGATACAATTTATTAGACAGTAATTAATAAATAAATTGGGTATGCGTGAAGTATTTTTTAACACGAAACCGCCTCACTAGACACAATGGTAGCCGGTCTCATACCATCATATCATCCAATGACCTCGCTATTTTCCAATACCTTACACTCACTTGACATATCAAGCATGCTTCCATTTTCATTAATGTTTTTTGTTCAGTTTTGATTTTATGACTTTCTTTTGTTGGATCCTATATTGGTGTTGTCAAAGTAAGCAATGTTTGAAACTCTGAATAGTAGATCAATGTCTTGTATTTGATTACAATTTATGAGTATTTATATATGAACATGTATATTGTATTACATGTTATTCTTTGGTCCAATGGTATTTCTTACCTTGTAAAGGTTTTGCCTTCTTGAGGTCAAGGGTTGAAGCCCCCTCCCCCCCCCCCCCCCAAATAAAAAAGAAAAAAAAAATGTATATTACATTACATAGGTGTATAGCAGTATATGTTCACACCTGCACACAAAGTCATATATAGATGTGTCCTTCTGTATCGTGCCCAAAATGTAAAATTAATTTTGTGTCGGCACGTCCGTTTCGTGTCCGTATCGTATCCTGTGTGTATATTCGGTGTGTTTGCATACCTTGCCAGTATTAGTATTTCTTTTGATGTAACTGTCCAAAAACTATGAATGATAATTGGAACTAAGTAGCAGCTTGCATTAATATAACTTGTCACAATTAATTTTTGCTAGAATTGCCATTTTTCATTCAATCATCTAAGGTTATGGTTAATCAAATTTCAATCTCCTTCGTTAATGCATTCATTGGTATTTATTATCTTACAGGAGGAGCTTCAGTTAGCACTGTTCAGAACTCCACATGGTGAGAGCCTTTTTCTGGACCGAGTAAGTGACTTGAAACAACTTATTGTTCAGTCCTGATTTCGTGGATAAGGTGTCTGCATGATTGCTAGGAATAGTAAGAAATGGTGTTCCGAGCACTTGAACTTGTATTAGGACATGAAGAAATGTGATTGCGTGTACTTGATTTGATCCCATCTAGGGAATTTAATTAAATGTTTTTCCCCCTAGATTCTGCAATCACTCCCAGTTTTTTCTTGTAACCAGCTACTTTATTATTGGAATCTGCGACACTCTAACAGTGTTATGTAGGTCTGGATCCTGGTCACCTTCCTCCTTGTGGTCATCTTCAATCCCTTCCTCTGCATTTCCATTTTCAGATTAGATTTGGCCTATTAGAAATCTTAATTGTGATTGCAGCTTTGGCCTTCTGAGATTTTTCATCACAATTCCAGCAAAGCCAGAAGCTGATCTCAAATTCACTTCTGCTCAAGTCAACTGTTGCATTGGTAAAGCCTTAGGTAGAGGTCATGTGGAGCTGGTTTGATTCATGAGGATGGGAAAGTTGATCCTTTGAAGGGACATTTACCTTCATTCCCTAGTTGTTCTTCCTGTAAGCATGAAAAAGCATTGTTAATGACAAGTTTTGAGGCTTGTGCATTTTGGGTTTAGGCTTGATATCTCATTGAACGCCTTCGATGGATGTTCCAATGGGTTATCGACCAGTCCAATCTTTGCTGTTTGAACGACATTGGAAACGTGCTTAATATTCAGCAACGATTGATGTTTGCTGAAGTTTAGAAATCGTAGCATGTACATCTGTATAGCCTCAAGTTCTATAGCGCATCATTAGACCATCCATAAATTGGTCCCAGGCTTGTGGTCCTGAGTCAGCTCGAACCAGTCGTACCCCTACATATCTTCACTGAGTTTAATGGATTCAATTTCAAACTTAAGGTCTTTAGCCGTTTGAATAAACCGGAAGTACCTTTTTGCCCTTGAGATCCAGCCCATAGGATAACCTTTCTCAAAATGGGAAATTTACATTCATGGAAAGTCACGGTCATAGGTGGTTCATTTTTGTGGACGTGAAGCTTTGTGATTGTTATGATTGATACGTGTTCGACATGGCTAGAAGTATCCTGAATAGTGAATTCAGTCGGATACGACCATGGTTTTTTTTTTTTTTGTACAAAAGATTGTTAATTATTAAGAGGGTTGTGATTTCTTTATTTTTTGTGTGTTTTTTGTTATGTAACTTATAGACTATGAATGTTAATGGATATAATGATGTTCGATGAAAATTGTGTATATTTATTTTGATCTATTTCAATTTTAATCAAAAAATTAATATTTGTTGGGTGTTATTATTAATATAATTATAAAATATGCTTTGTTTTTTATATATTATAATTTTATTATTCTCTAAAAAAATATAATATTATTTTAATTAGCCTTATGTTTATTATACCCGTGTCTTATATTTTTTAATTTTGTTGTATTCCCGTCTCCGTATCCATGCTTCCTAGGTTGCTGACATTGATTACTTTTTCATTCTTTTCTTCATTTTCATTAGTTTTGGATGAAGCTGTTTTATCCGGTCTGTGACAGTTGTGGAAAACTAGGGAAGCTATACTTGTTTTCGGAGCCTGAACTACCTGTTGAATATTTTAGAAAATTAAAAAATTTCATTTACTAGTGCCAGTATCTCGAGTTAAATGGGTTTGGATTTCTACTATTGAATACTGCACGGGAGAATTTCTGTAATGAATAGAGATAGTGATGCTTTAGATGATGAACCTGAAACAACCAAAAGGTTAGGAAAGGGATCGGGTGAATACCCGGGTTATCCCTTCCGAAACTTAAGTCTGTAAGCGTCGGAGACTTTCGCACAGTATTTTTTCTCAGTTTAGTTTTTCGTACCTTTGTTCATCTTTCTGAGGAGTATTTATACTTGAACTAGTAATGAGTGCAAGGGTTTGGAGTACCATCTCAACATTTAATGACTTGTACCCTTATCCATGCGTAATGAGTGTTCTCCACTCAGATTCTCATGACTGGTTCACTCGGACGGTGGGATGACTGCTCGGAGCATCCCGAGCACTTATGACCCTCTCCTCCGTCATTTAAGTCCATCTGATCGGCGTTTGACACCTACTCCGGAGTGTTTAACGCGCAATGAACAGCATCTCGGGGTTTTTCGAGGACATCGGGTCGGCGCAATGACTTTTAAAGTTTTGCCATTATGACTGTCAGTTTGGGTCTCGAGGATGCAGAGGCTTAGTAATAGCCCAGTCATACTCACTCAAGTCTCCATTAATAAGCTGTCATATCTCTTTAAATGCTGGTCCCAGCCGGTCTACTCGGCTCCTCTGAGTCATTACTCCTCGACGCTATCTCCCGGCGCCTTTTGAGTTCTATAACGGCTATAACTATCCATTTGTCGATTTGGGGACTACTGAGCCGCCTAAAGTCCTGTCAAATACAATATATCCTGATTTGTTTGATATCATGCCAAAAACGTGTATGATAAGATGTGGTATAATTTAGAGTTCGGTGGTTTGCACTTTTATCCAGCCAATAACACCCAATGGTTCCTGTTTTGACTCAAATCCATAGCAATCTTGGATGTAATAATTCTGGTTTATTTCTAGCCTAAATGATCTTTTTTGAAGCTAAGATGGGTAGAGCAAGCAGTCGCATTTTTTTGTTCTCTAATATCCCTAAAACAGAACGAGGAAACATGCTTGTTTCTTTCTATTATGTTTCTCCTCCTTCTAAGTCATTTGATTTAGGTAGGTCCTTATTGATGATTACAGAAGCACTCATTATTTTTAATACTAATGGAAATATTCTTAGAGGTTAACTTAGGGAAATATTCTTAGAGGTTAGCTTAGTGGAAACTTTCTATTACAGAACTTTTGCATTTTGATGATGTTGACGAGGAGTGTTATTTCTCATTTTAATGTATGCTATTTGTAAGGACAAAAACGATATCCCTATGTGGAATGGATTGTCCCCTTACGATTACTCACATGTGATTAGACATTACCTAGAGGGGGTGAATAGGTTAATTAAAATTATGCTTGGACAACCACTAAATTTCAACTTATGTCTACCGCAATTACCAGACCTGGCAATGTCATGGAGCGGATTATAATTTGAATTCGAGTCCATTTAACTGGATATGGATTAATAGTTTAATTTATTTACCCAAATCCGATTAAGTTTCTTTAAACGGATTTGAATTTGGATACATGTAAATTTGATTCGATAAAAATTTAAAATATATATATATATATATATGTATGTATGTTTAAGTGAGAAAACTTATTGTATATATATAGAGATACTTAGTTAGATTATTAATGAGATTGATATGAAATTAAACAAAAATTATTGAATAAAATGATTGATTTATTAAATTATGTTACAAGTTAACTTAAATTTGGTAAAATTATTAATTTTTTATAAAATTTTGTTGGGATTCAAATTGGATCGGGTAATCAGATTGGATATTCGATTATTAACGGATGTGGATATGGATTAAGATTTTGAAATCCGTCGGGTAAACGAATCGGATTCGAAACTTGAATTTTTTATTGGATTCGGATTTGGATAGATTCTATTCGATTGGATTCGTTGACAGTCCTAACAATTACATTTTCTCAAAATAATTTAGCAATTAATAATTTGAGAACTCCTTCAACAAGGACAAGCCATTAAGCCCATGATAATTAATGTCATGAATATGTTATCGATTAACACTTAAATACTCATAGCGGTCCCAACCCGGGACAGCAACCCATTATCAAACCAATACGGACGATATGAACATTCACATAATCATAACATCAAATACATGGTGTCCGTATGTGCTATAAATCTTAAGTGTATTAAATAAAACAATAAAAAAACACAGACGATTTATTGATGCGGAATCGAGAAAAATCACTAGGAACTACTTGGGATTTACCAAAACCTAATTCTTTATCCCACAGTTAATTTACAAGTACTCAAGTTTTATACCTCAACCAATACTATAGTTAGACGCACCTTTCCTTTAATAAATCTCTCAATCGGATACACCCACCGATATCATGGATAGCTTCACCCGAACTCGTCATCGCACTGTTCTTTTAAGCCTTGAACGCTCGTAGGATGTACCCAAGAATCTCGGTATACACATTCTTCAAGTGGGTTTGGTAGAACCAAGCAAGTTTTTGTTTTCCACTGTGTGATGTTGGACAGGAATCAGAAGATGAGTTTTGGTCTTTTAGATTTAGAAATCTATGGGGAAAAGATTGAGATCGGGAAGCTGCTCACAAGTTCTCAAGGTTTTTTGATATGTAGAAAATACTCTCAAGAAGCATACTCAATGATCTCTCAAGGTTTAAAGGTAAGAAATAAGCTCACATGAAAGATAAGAAATAAGCTCACATGAATGCTCCTTCTATTTATAGGCTCGGAATAGGGTTTGTCTTGGGGACTAAGAAAACACAAATTCACGAGCAGTGGGAGGGCGGTAGCTGTTGGAATTAAAAAACAATTCAAACTAAGGCAATAAAGTAGAGATAGCTCGAGCAACCTGAGAACAATCCAGAGGGCGGTCTCCAATGTCCACTCGTTCAGTCTTTCCCGATTTTATTCTTAAGTATTCAGAGACTGCTCTAGTGGAGGTTAGCGAGCATAGGGTAGTCGCTACTGATTTTTAAACTATAAACTAAGCAAAAACTTGTCCCCTTTAATGTTGCTCAAGTGGGGCCCGATTAATGACTCAAGTCTAAATTTTCAATACATTTTTCTATTTATTCTTGAAAAATACCTAGGAGTCATTACCAGAACAATCACCAATTCCATTTTACCTAATCAAACCTAAGTCTAATAAATTAAACCAATGGTATTAAGGTCTCTAAGTTATTATCTTTGTCTTAAGCAAGAAAGTGCATGCGGATAATCTCTTGACGTAGCTTAAAGTACAATTTTCTTTTTTCTATTGACACTTTCGAATCTTTAATGTTGTATCATCATGAGCATGGAATAGGTTGAGATTTACAAAAGGACTTCAACAAATTAGTCAATTACAAACATAATCCTAACACTGCTTGCTATGAATTGTTATTTTTCCTTTTCTTATTTGTTCTAATTTCTGAAAACATATAACTGATTCTTAAATCTATTGGCTTACAAGTACTAAATGAATTGGAACACTATTCTCCATGATCTGGTATGAATTGCAGTACAACATTTTTGTCCATCGGTGCTATTTTGCAAGCAGATTTCTATCTTATGTAAGTTAATGTCCTTATCTAACTGTTGCTTTTGCTCTTCTAGGTTTTTGATCTTTTTGATGAAAAGAGATATGGTGTCATTGAATTCGATGAATTTATTCATTCACTCAATTTCTTTCATCCCTGTGCCCCTATTGAAGACAAAGTGGATTGTAAGATAACTCAACCAGTTTCCATGTCATACATACAAAGCCATATGATGAATATAAACCATTTGTCCTACCTTCGGATGTCTTGCAGTTGCATTTAGGCTTTATGATCTGAGGGAAACTGGTTTCATTGAGCGAGAAGACGTGAGTATTCTGCCCTGTAACTATGATGCTCAGCAGTTGTTTTGACATCTAATAACCAAGCAAACACATGCTTTAACAAATGTGGGTCTTTGCTGGTTGTTGCCGTGGGCTATAACTTATCTGATTCTTAAGGCTGCTTGTAGATTTCTGTTTAAAATTAGATGCCACAAATAAAGTTGAGCTTTATGCACTATCTTGTTTTATTGGGGGCATTATATTTTTGACTTCACTTTTGATGAAATATCCTGGGAGAATAAATGTTTGATTCCATGGTAACCTGATCCTCTTTAACGACAACCTGAACTTGTTAGATATGGGGATCTCAGATACTTGTCAAGGATATGTCCAATTGTGTGTCCCATATTTGACATGCCATTCTTTGGTATGCTTGTGTTCTATGTCAACCAATAGGAATGATGAGATGGAAAAATTTCTTTAGATTGAACAAAATTTGCGTTGGTTGGTGGGGTACCATGGTATGGAATTAATTTTATATGTATACCTGTTGGAGTTCGTAATGAATTTGGGTAGGTTTGTGTGTGTGCAGAGAGAGAGAGAGAGAATAGAAGTGGAAGTCAGATAAACATGATTGTTGAATGCTGATCCCAAAGAAAAATGCATATTCTTTTCTTTCCATCTAATTTCTCACTATCTGAAATCCGTCGGTGGTGTTCCATTCGTATTGACAAATTATAAACTGAAGTTCAGAGATCAAAATATTTTGAAAATTAAGCCATGAATTAGTTATCCTTATTCCTACATCATAACCGTGTCTATTCTGTAAACTCATGTTCATAACTTTGATTGTCAGGTTAAGCAAATGGTCATTGCAATCCTGCTGGAATTTGAATTGAAGCTATCTGATGATATTGTTGAGGCTATAATTGACAAGGTATAAGTTTGTATCGCCTGAAGGTCTCCCCGCCCAGCTTTTCCCAAATAAAAGGAAGAAATAAATAGTAACGACTAGAATTGCATCATTTAGGGAGCACATTGTAATTGTCAGATCTTCATCTTTTCAACAGACATTTGTTGATGCTGATGCTGATGGGGATGGTAAAATCGATAAAGACGAATGGAAGGCTTTTGCTCTTCGGAATCCCACCCTCTTGAGGAACATGACTCTTCCTTGTTTGAAGTATACATTTCCACCCTTATTCCAATTTTTTCACTTACTCTTTCAATATTTCCATAGCATATATCTACCATAGTTACATTTCCAGTCTTTCCTTCCCTTTCTTTTTGTCTGTTTCTATTCAAGTCACGTCAGTCCTCCCCCCTCCCCAACACCCCCTCACACACTCAAACTCGACCCAAAAGAAAAAATCTCCATATAAGTAAGAAGAACTCAATGTTTCCATAATAGAGACCCCTCTGCAAGATTCATGGCCAGGCCCATATGCTAGGCTACTTAGGTGGTCGCCTAGGACTTCAAATTTTTTTGAGCCTCAATTTAATTTTTTAAATCTAGGTGCAATTGAGTCCAATTTTATTTTATGGATCGCAAATAAATTTTTTTTAACCTTGTGTTCAGTTAAATACAATTCCCTATTTTGAGCCTCCAATACATTATTTAGACTTGAGAGTCAACTGAACCAGTTTTATTTTTTTGATTTAGACCACAATCAATTAAACTCAAATTTTGTTTTTAGGGCCCTCTAAAAATTTGATAGGACTGATTTTAGACCCAGATTTAGTTTAGTTGAGATCTAGTTTTGGGGCCCCTAAATAAATGCGACAATCCCTAAATAAAATTTTTAGACCTAATTTTGTTTTTAAGGTCTCTTAGAAATCTAGTACCAAAAATGTTAAGACTCATGTTCAATAATGACCCCTAGACAAATGTGAGACTAATATCTTTATGCTCCATTTGGTATGATGAAAAAATGGAAGGATAAAAAGTTGGAGAGATAAATAAAACATCATGTTTGGTAAGGTGGAAAGTAAGAAGGATGAAAAAGTAGATGGATCAACTTTCTTTCCAACTTATCAAAATCAATCCTTTCAAAATCGGACGGAAAGTTAATTATTTGTGTCGAGATGTATCTTATTTGTTTATATATCTTTTTATTTATACATATATTATGTATACATTAATTTCATATAAAAATACAATGATAAAATATGTATTTATATATATATATATATATATATATATTTTTTTTTTAAAAAAAATTTAAAAATAATTTTAAAAATTAAAAATTAAAAAAATATATTTCCCATTTTAATTAGGGGTAAAATTTTTTAACTAACACAATGACACAACTCGAACTCGACACGGATTTTATGACACGAACTTGATTAACTCGAATACGAACACGACACGAAACGAAAATAAACATGTAAACTCGTAATTCAATACGACACAATTAGTTAAATGAGTCGAGTTAGGTGTGACTAATGTTCGACACAAAGCTGTAATGACTTAACACGATACGACTCGATTGTCACTCCTAATCCTAATCTTAGCCGATACAAAAAAAAAAAAAAAAATTAGTCATTTTTATTTTTCATCTATTCAACTAAATACAAAAGAAGGAAAGTGTATCATTCTTACTTTCTTTCCTTGAAGGATAGAAAATGTATTCCTCTTACTTCTATCTTTCATATTTTTCATCCTACCTATCAAACTGAGCATTAATGATAATAAAATTTATACTTTGTAACCTACCATGCGAAAAAAAAAAAAAGGATACAATTAATATTTTTAACTACTTTGAGCAGGCCTTTAGGCCCCACATTTTATTGGGCCGCCCTCGGCTAGATTAAGCATATAGTGAAGAGGGTGCTCTCTAATTGTCATTTATACACCACATCAGCTGTCATGATTTCACTTTGTTGATAAATTCGTTTACCTCTAGGGACATTGCCACTGCATTTCCAAGCTTTGTTTTCAACACCGAGGTTGAAGACTGAGACTGAACACCGAGGTACCATCTGTATCTGACTTTTTACTGTCGTCTGATCATTGCTCAGGCTTTTTATGTTTGTTCAATATATAATGATTGAAGGTCATTTGGATTGATTAATCGGATCAGTTAGTTGATTGTCAGCAATTAAGATGGTTATAATTATGATCTTGCATGTATTTCGTGCATATTTCACTGGTGGATAAAGTGTCTGTAAAATTTGTATGGATACAGATTCTAAACATAATAATAAAGAGAGATCAAAGAAACTTATCAGGTTGACATTGTCGGGTCCCTTCATTTTCCCACATCAATCAGTAGGTTGAATTTAGGTTCATTGGTGTGGGGAATGAGTAGCAAGGTAAGAGGATGAGACATCAACAATTGTCAAGGCTCATATATTCATATTTGTATTTTTACATCAATCCATTTACTAAATCATGTTGCAACATTACACCACTAGACAACACTTTCCTAAAACAAGAACAGGGGACACCCAATAACAATGCATAAAGAGTAATGAAAACTGTACATAACTATCATATTGGATCCAACTACACCACTGAAAAATTACTTATCGACACCATAATATATACTTCATTATATGGAGTGGTAAAGGCTGTTGTCTACATGCCAGCAACTAAGGAATACCAGGTTCACCACAAAATGCGTCGGCCTCAAAGGATCTGGCAGACTCTTCGTTGTAAACTCCAGGTACAGCCTTACCACCAGCTTCTTCTGATGATACATAAGGGTTCTTTTGGCTGTCCTCAGTATTGATAAAGACGAGCGCACATACAAGTAACGATGTAGCAAGAACCACCAGTGTATTCTTCAATCTGCTGAGCACAGGCTTCACCTGTAGGAAAACCAGAAATGAAGGCACCTGAGTTGAACATTTGAACTTCACGCAGACAATTTCTCATCCAATGTATTTGCAATCAAGTTGTCTCTGAATTAAACTGCAGTGGATATCAGGGAACTAGATCTGACCAAAGGCATTCAAATAAGGGAACAATGATGTGATTTTAAGAAATAAACTACTAGTTTTAAAGAATGACTTGTTTAATGAAGATTAATCATGTCAACCCATATAAGACATGACATAAGACAAACCCATTAATTTTGTGTCCAATTCTAGCTATATTAGTAAAGTGGAAAATTGCCACCCCTAAGATTCTTAGCATCACAAAGCCAAAAGTCAATACTTCAATTGTACAAAGCTGGTGCCAATATCAATTACTTACTGAAAATGAACCTAAGAGCCGGTCACGAGCCAAAACTTCAGCAGTCTTCACCCATATCTGTTGAATAAATCTCATTTTAGATTCATCATTGCAATAACTCTAATGTAAGGGATGAATATTAGTTGAACAATTATGTTGCATGGGGTGCTATATCTCAATAGATATAAATTTGCATTTTTTTTTCTTGGCCATATAGTCAACCACATCATTGTTTAACTCCTTGTTTGAAGAAAAATTATACTTACACCCCTCGTAGTTTATTAACATTTGTCAATCCCATTTTACCCCCTTGTGGTTTCTGGTGGAAGCTCCACTATTCTTCTACTATAGAAACCTATCCTCCCTCTCCTTCTATTTTCTACTGTTTTCTTGTTTCATTCATCATACTACACCACCCAACCTCCTAAGTCTGTAAATCAAACTAACCCACAAACATAGCCACCAATCTCCTACTACAATCACGAACAATTTCACCTTTCTCAACTGTGATTCCATCTTTAAATACAAATGCCTTCATTTTGATCCTCCTCCACTAAGCCACTTGTATTACCTTCTGTAGTGCATATCAACTGTTTGACAAAAAGCCTCATGAACTCATAATCCCGAAGTCTCTTAGAGACAGCTATGGGGGAACTGGACAAGCCACCAGACCAAGCAAACAAACCACTCCCATACCCCAAACTGAACCATATGCCAAAACCCATACAACCTCCCCGAGATTCCTTGCAACAAAATCTCAATTACCCCAATAACCGAAAATCCATCTTCACCAGCCAACTAGAAAGGCCTAATTTACAAAATACCCCTCACATTTCCTAAAAGAATGCCTTGGTCCCAGGAGTCACCAAAGAAATCTATGCCACCACTTGGCAAAAAAAACTTGAAAATTTGAGGATGATTCAGGCAGTCCCAAAATAGTCCTATCCAAAAAAGATGAAGCTAGAATTACGTATCCTTGGACAGACGCTCTTCTTTTCAAAACATATGTGCGTACATACAACTATCACTTGATTGGGAAGTTGACTGCCTTATGACAACCCAAAGAAAAAATGGAATGCATAGCTTTAGGAGAAGGCTACTATGTGACTCGTTTCCAGTCAAAAAAAGACACCATGAGGATATTATAGTGAACGCCCATGGTTCCTTGGACAACAGTTTATTGGGGTCAGACAGTGGGAGCCAGAATTCCAAATCAGTTGCGGATGCAAATACAATGTGCTATGGATTTGTCTGCTTGGATTATCAATTGAGTTTTATGAATCTCTAGTCCTTAAGAAAATAGGACTCAGGATTGGAAGGTTCAATAAGATTGATGCCAGAACTGAAGACATATCCCATGGGAGATTAGCAAGAATGTGTGTTCAAATCGATACCTGAAAACTACTGGTCTTACATATATTCATTGGCAAATAGAAACAACTGATTATGTAGAAAGGCCTTAAAAAGATTTGCTTCACATGTGACCATGTTGGTCATAATAACAAGCAACAAGTGACAAATACAAGGACTTCAGAACAATAATATGGGAAACTTTGGCCCACGGCTTCTAATGCATAGCAAGAAATCAAGTAGAATGACCATGCAAAATAAGGAAAAGCTTGAGATAAAGTCTAATCCCATGCAGCCAAACATCATTTTTTATCAGTAAGGAACAAGGACTTCGGAGAAAGAAGGCCAAAGATAACTGACAGTCAGTGAATCTGGCAAAACAAAACCAGTTGAACCTCAAAGATCAGGACCTTGGTGAACCTCTAGAGTGTACAATCAAGCCACAATCATGCCTCCCTACATTGGAGCTAGGAACAAGTCTTGGAGATAAGTCTTCATCCTTTAACACGATAGTTTCTTCTCAAAATCAGTTTGCAGTGTTACAAGATGAAGAAAATTGTGAATCTACCAAGAAGATCTCCATAAAGTTGAGGTAGAACATGAAAACCACTCCACCTCAAGTTCATCATCTAGGAATTTAGAGCTAGCAATTAGCATCAACCAATCTGCCCTTCAAAGCCAAATCAAATCTATTTACAACCAAATGGAAGGGAATGCTCATAAACATGAAGAAGATGGAGTGGGCAACTTTGCCTCATATGAATCAGACCAATTAATAGATGACTATTGTATGGAATTGGCTTCGACAAAACTTGCACTAACAAAGATGTTCCAAGGATGTGGAGCCAAATCTCGCAAACCATCATTGGAAAGAAAGCCTTTTGGAGGAGTTGCCATTAGACAGCGCAAGACACATATGACATTTTGTTTAGTTAGCCTCCTCAATTGTGGATGTCTTTATTTTCTTAGACTAGCTTGAGAACCACTATGTATGGTCTTGCAGCTTGTATCAAGCCTTGGTGCTTGATTACATTTGTACTCCTTATCCCTTAATCTCAATTTTATTTGGTAAAAAAATAATAATAATAACAACAACAATAATAATAATTTAACAAAAACTGGAAATACCTGACCATCATACCACCCTGTCTCTTCATCTGCAACCAAAGAGAGAAAACCATGACTCCATTAATACCCACATTCACAAAATCAACCCCCAATAAAACCAAAAGGAGCCCAACAACCAAAAAAAAACCAAGAAAATTACATTCAACAGTGGCACTGAGTAATCTATTGCCCACATAAGCCCAACCCAGATACATCCTCACAGCAGCAAGTGTAACCACAAAGAGCCCACTAGAAACAGCACCCAAGACCCGTTTCAGTGGCTCCGACTCTGGCCCAACCGACCCGAACCACGAAACGGGTAGACCCACGAAGAGGGCAAACGAAGCTCCGGTGACAAACAAGCGAGAACAGTACTCGATCAATTCGCCGGAGGCCCATGAAAATGGGAAGGAAGAGGACAGTGACTGGTACTCATTCACAGGCTGCTGATCGAGTGGGACAGGACACTCTGTCTCTGGTGGGGTCCTGTTATTTCTGTATGATGAGAAGGGTATTTTGGGAATCAATCTTTGGTTATGGAAGTGAGGGTGGTGATGGGTTTTGGGGGTTGTGATTGAGGTGAGGGTTGGGGGGTAGAGGGTGGTTGTGGAGGGGAAGAAGAGAGGTGGTGGTGAGGTTGGTTTTAGTGAGAGAGAAAGTGCAGTGGCCATTGATTTTCAGTTTGTTCTCTCTCACACACTCACACACTATCCAATTTCATAATACAATTTTGGAAAACTTTCGGCCACACCCCTCTTAATTTATTATATCTTCAAGAGCACCCCGTTATTATAAAAAACATCACTGACACCCTTTTTTAGTTTATATTTAAATATCACTACCACTCCCTACCATTAAACTACAATTTATAACCAAAAACAGTTCATCTAAAATACCAAAAATGCCCCTACATAAACCTCAAGTAATTTGTATACATAAAATTTTATTAAAATTTGAACCGATTAAAATTTATTTTTCTACATATTAAAATTTGATTGAAGCTGATTAAATTTTATTTTTTTAATGTATTAAAATTCGAGCCTATTAAAATTTATTTTGTACGTATTAAAATTTGAGCTGATTTGAGATTTACCCGAGTTGTTAGTATCAATTAAAATTCGTTTTCAAGTTAATTAAAATTTATATTTTTTTACTTATTAAAATTCGTGTCAATTAAAATTCAATTTATTAAAATTTGAGTCAATTAAAATTTATTTTTTTTATGTACTAAAATTTGTGTTGATTAAAATTTAATATGAGTTTATTAAACTTTGATTTGAGTCAATTAAAAATAATTTTTAATTGGCTCAAATAGAATTTCAATTAGCCCAAATTTTATTACATATAATTTTTAATTAGTTCAACTTTTAATATGTAAAAAAAAATTAATTAGTTTGAATAGAATTTTAATCGGTCAAAATTTTAATACGTAAAAAAAAAATAGAAAACAGAGGGGGAGTCTCATTGAAAATATACTTATCTAGAGAGAATGTGGATGAAGTTTGTCCTCAATTATATCAGGCAATTTAATAAAAATATATTCTAGTTAATATTTTTAATTTGACAGAGGTGTTAATGAAGATTCAAAAAATAAAAGAGGTGTTATTAAAGATATGATAAACTAGAAGAAGTGTGGTTAAAATTTTCACTACAATTTTCCATCATTTTTTGTCTTTAGAAAAGAAGAAAAATATCTCGTGTGAGGTCCACAAGGTGGATTTAAAGCTAATATGTGCCTTATCCAAATCAAATAATACAAGTGCACCCCAAAAGATTTTAAATTTTTTAATTTGTACATCCAATTATTACTTTTTTTATATTAGACCCTCATTGTTATAAAATAATTACAATGTGACCATCACACTACTTCCGTTGTCATTTTTGTTAAATCTCACTACACTTGGTGTGAGGGACACATAGTCGATTGACAAAAATTGTAACAAAAGTTAGTGTAAGGATCATATTACAACTATTTTATGGTATTGAGGGTGTCATATATATATATACTACTTAAAAAGTGAAGATACATGAAAAATATTTATATTTCGTTTTTACCCTTAACTATTGGTATAAAGTCAATCATATCCGCTATGTCATTTGATTTTCCGTTAGAATCAAATTGATTAGCTGCATTGTTAAACAAGCAATGCTAGTGCACGATTATCTGATTATATTTAATTTCCTTAAATTAACCTCAAAATGTTTACAACTCATTCTCTCTCACAACAAACAAATCTTTCTCAGTTGATACAAAAAGTGTTACGAATAAGACATCGATTAAGATGTTTAATTAGCTATTTATTTGTTTTTAAGAGAGAGATTCTCTCCATAACTTTCCTCTCCTTCAATTTTGCTATTATAAAATATTACAGAAGTTCTCTATATAACTTCTCTTTTTCTATAATTAACTAATAATTTTTCGTTAATCTTGGCTAGCAGAAAATTTTGAATTTTATTTGGCTAAAAACTTGTCATAGGTTAAGAGTTATTTTTGTATTCTATTGTGGGTAATGATGAAATTATACAAAATTTTTAATATATATAAATGTTAACAAAACAACACTAAACTTCTCTTTAGTTACAATTCTTATTTTACTATTGCTAACCACTGAAGCAGTTTGGAGTAACAACAAACTTGAATTATAGATAACTAAATTCAATTAAAGGAACACTCTACTTAAGTTAAGTTACATGATTCCTCTTCTAAATTATTAGGTTAATTTAAGTCTGTTATGTTATGGCAAAAAAAAAAAAGATTAATTGATTTTATAACAAGAATGCAACAACAATTGTTATCACTCACGCAATAGTCGGAGAAGATGATGACAAACACAAAAGCTTAAATTGAGACAAGAAATATCTCCTCCAAGAAGTAAAAGCGCAGAGTAAGGTTCTCAAGATAAAAAGATGCGACAAGAAGGGGTCCAAGAACAAATTGAAAATATTCAAACTTGAAGATGAGGAGTTCTTGAATTACCTAAATTAGTATGTGATAATTATCCTTTTTGTTTTGTTGAAGTTATCTAAATCATGAGTTTATTGGTGAACTATTGATTATAATTCTTGGTTATTAACTATTTGCTTAATTATTTTTTGCGAATACTAAATAATGTATACCACTTAACTTATAGTCGACATCTAACTAGCAAGAGAGTTCAAAAACTGGTCTACAAAAGCCGACAAAGACACGACGAATCTGTATGATTTATTGGAGTTCATGATTTTTGACCTCAACAATGAGTAATATTTGATACTTGAAGAAGTTCACGTGCAATGCACGTGTGCACCAATTAGTTAATTACTAAAAGTATAAATTAAAATTTTTAAAATCTTTTAGGCTGCATAGTATGATTGGACCAGAAAAAAACTTGATTTGGATGAGAAAAAAGACACCTTTTTACTGAATTTAACGCATGAGTTCTTAAGTCGAAAGTGTTGGCAACAGTGTTAGACTCATTGCTTGGCCTTTTTCTTATGCAGGAGGTTTTAAATTCAATACTGACGACTGTTCTAAAGGGAATCCAGGTGCCGCAGGAATGAGAGGGCTGATAAGAGATGACCAAGGTCATTGGATTGCGGGATTTTTTGGGAAGCTCAACATAACTTCCAGTATTATAGCTGAATTGTGGGTGGGCACTGTTTAAAGGATTAGAATTGCTGAAAGCACATGGACTGCAGAGAGTGGAGGTGAAATCTGACTCTTACGAAGCCTGTGTTACTGTTGAAGCAACAGCATTTGGAGAATCATCCCTCTAGGGTGCTTATCGAAAATTGCAGAACACTGCTGAGCCTCACAAACAGCTCAATTAACTATGTCCTTAGAGAAGGAAACTATTGTGCTGACTTCCTTGCAAATTGAGGAGAAAGACAAGAGGGTGACTTTGTTCTCCTCGACAGTCCTCCGGAGCAATTGAGGAGGTTTTTTGAGGCTGATATGGCCGGTATTTAGATTGTTAGAGAGCCTTAGTGGCTCCTTGAGTGTTGGCCAATGAGAAGGCAAAAGAGAATGTTGAAGTTGAGTAGTTACATCAAGGGGTTTGACCATACGTTAGCTGTGATTAGGAGAAACTGATTTGGTTCTTCCCTAACCCACTCGCTTTACAAATGGGTGAATTCGACGCGATATAATTAATAAACAAATGTAATATAAGTGAAATTAATCAAAAAAATATACGACACAATTTGTTTATATATTGATTATACATAATTTATAAACGATACGAAACTAATATGATTCGATTCATGAAACACGAATTAGATATGAATAAAATATTTTTTGACTCAAACCCATTAAAACTCAATATAAATTCACCTCATCCGACACAATTGACAGGTCTAATCGCATCCAGTTAGCGTAAGACTAGTGATATAAATCTACTAAAACTCATTACGAACCCACCTTACCTGACACAATTGACATGCCTAATCGTGTGTAATTAACTAGGCCTTGTGATTAAGCTGAGGAACTCCACGTTGCTTGGCAGTTTTAATGACTCATAGCAACAACCCATTTGGGAAAAACAAACAAGATTTTGACTTCTTTCTGTTAAAAAATTCCACATATGCAATTCTCCATATTCAACAACTTTACATACAAACATTCACTACCCAAATTTTCAAGAAATATGAAGAGGCGGGCAGAATAAGAATATATACAACCCACAAAATGAAAATAATCCCTTTCCTTTTTTGCTTTTTATTAACACAATGATTGGCCCGAGGCCAGAGACCAAATGTTTACAACTCTGAAGCCACAATTGCTTCCCCGACAGCCTTCACAGATGCCATTTTTTTTAAGAAAAGAAAAGGAAAAAAAAAAAAAAAACATTTTTTCATATTTGGGACGGCTTACATATAAACAGTGTAACTACACTTGCCACAAAGAAAAGAAGTTTTTGGTCATTATTTTTCCTTTCTTTTTTAGTTTTCAATTTTCGGTACACTCCCTCACAACCCACTATTGCTACTAAAAGCTACCTCCTAATGGTATCCTCCCCCTGCACTTCGTGCAACTGTCGATTTGGAGAATGTTCGACCTTGTTCCGAACTGGCTGTGCTGATCCCCACTTCGAATGAATCCACACTTCCCAATCCACTGAACTCGTGTTTCTTTTCATCTTGAAGACTTTTGCAACCATAACCTCTGCTGTGCTTCGGCTCTTTTGAGTCCCAGAAACAACAGTTTTCATTGTTGTCGGCCATATTGTTGATTTCTATGATTTTTTGTTCTGTCAACAACTAGACGCTGAAGACACCTGAGACGGGTGATAATTTGTCCAAAAGATGGGCGCACATGTGGAACACTGTAAAAGAGAAGTTACCATCAAATCCTCGAAATGGAAAGCAATGAGTGGGAATAATAAACCATTGTAAAGCAGCATATAGATTAAAACATTCCAATAAATTGATAACATGAAGGACTGCCAATATATTAATGTTAAGATCTTTTTTATGTAAAAATTTTGTCAGGACCTTTCTTATGCGGAATTTCAAGGATAAAAAAATTTCAGGACTCGAGCAAAGATTATATAATCGTAAATGCTGAGGCAATCATAATCCAACATTTAAATAAGCAACAACAACATTTAAAACTTACAGATTCCAACAGTCGGTTATTAGTTCCGCGACCATTGGATCAACCTCATTTGGAATATCAAGGTGTCTATCCTGAAACCCAACAGCTCCAACAACCTGCATAGAGTTCATCTCGGTCCATGGTACACGCAAAGTTGCAAGCTCCCATAAAATCACACCGAAACTATACACATCAGATCTGCAAACCAGTCCAACCAATTCGATGAGCAATATTTGAAATGAAAAGTTCATAATTCTCTTCACCTTTTTTCCACATGTTCTAATTGTAAAATAAACAATTCACTTACTTTTCATTAGATGGTTCATTCCTCAGAACTTCTGGTGCCATCCATTCAGGCTGCAGTGTAATGGTGCACCTTCAGTACATTAGTGAAATAATATCCTAACCTAGTAAAGACATTTTACTATTCTTATTTTTTCCTTGCCCAGGGAGGAGTAAAGAGAGAAGAAAAAGGAAGAGAGAAGGGGGGGGGGGGAATTTGAAGAAAGGTACAGGAGAGATGGAACAAAACTAAATAAAATTCTATATTTTAGAATGCAGTACCGTTCCAGCAGTAGACTTTGAAGACAGAAACGTGTGGTGCTTCATGCGCGACATACCAAAATCACAAACCTGCAAAGATATACAAACATTGCCAAGCTAACAATCATGCTGTCCCCAATGCAATCAGTAAAGAGCTCGGTGAAAAACATGCTTAATTACGCATTTCATATGTAAACAAAAATGCACAACATTATGGATTACCAAGGACAAAGGGCAAGAGATTTAATGCAAAAAAATTAATTTGCCAAACCTTAACAATCCAGTTCTTATCAACAAGGAGATTTGGAGTCTTCAGATCACGATGAACAATGATAGGATGGCTCGTGTGCAAGTAATTCATTCCTTTTGCCTGCAAGCACTTAGCATAATTTACAAAAAACAGAACTGATTCTGATAATGGAAACAAAAGAGAAACACCACCAACTTATACCACATCAAGAGCCATTCGCATTCGCCTCTTTTCATCAATTTGAACATTTGGACGATGGAGCAGCTTATATAAACTCCCCCTGCACATAAATAAATGGATTTGTAAAGCACCACAAATAATCAGTGATAAAATCTTCTCTAACTATATCATTCGCATGTACAAGCAGAGAGATCTTTCAGATGGTCGAAGGAGCCATGCTCCTTACACTTTTCTTATAGTCCTATTATAAATATAAGTGAATTTTCTATTGGCCATGCACGGCAATGTGCAAAAATGTGAGCACAGCAACATGACTCATTGATGTATATATATATACAACATACCATCAATGTGTTAATCCAATGACAACCAAAGAAAAACAAATTCTACAAGGACCCAAGAAGAAGAGCATTATGGCCCTAAAGAACAAGCTAGGGAGCTACTACAAAGAAAGGTAAGGAAAGTGCCTGCAAGTCTAGAAAAGGCTAACTTTAAGTAAATGTGGCAATGAGGATGGCTATAGGCACACATTTTGAACTACGACAAAACTGCAAACATCAGTGCACATTTAATGAATAGAAGCTATATTTATCAATTGTCGAAAATGAAAAAAATATTATTTGGTGAAACTATTAGATCTGGAAAAGATAAAACCTCGGTAGGAATTCGGTCAAAATGGAGAGGTTTGGAGGACGAGTAACCGCTCCCATGAAAAGAACAACATTAGGATGTCTCAATCTTAACATGATTTCAATCTGCACAAAGCAACCAGCAGGCATTGAGCGGAATTCTTTTGAAGAATACTAATTAGATCATTCATGACAGTACATAATGCACAGTAAAGAATCTGGCACGCACTTCGCATTTAAACTGCAACAGTGCATCACCCGATAGATCTTGGTTCATGAACTTCTTCACAGCGACTTCCTGTCATGCAATACTATTTTAATAACATTAATGTTAACAAAAAAAGTACTGTGCAGTAATAATGAGTGGATCATAGGGGTGTTCACCCTACCCTACGGGCAGGAAATATTGTGTTCTGTCTTCCGTTCTAATTCTTTGCGGAAGAATTTTTTCTTGACCTACCCTACCCGATCAAGTGTGGTATTCCTACACAACTTCCTACCCGAATAATCGGTTAGGAAGTCGGGTAAATACTTTTGTAGCTATTAATTTTTAGAACATTTTAACAATTCAAATAAATAACATGCACCAATTTAACAACACAATAAATCAATAACACTAAAACCTAAAACAACTACAACAACAATTACAATAAAATATAAGAAAGTATGAACATCACTCCATCATAATTGTTACACAAATACAAACAATTATTTTAAGTTTAAACCATATAAAACACATTAAAATCATAACTGCTCAAATAGTTCACTAGTTCATCACAAATCATGTAACCTAAAAAAAAAAACAAGTCTATATTTTCGCAACTCAAACATCCACAACAATAACAATGTTATAATATAAATTATACCACACAAATACTCTTACAATTATTATAAAAATATAAAAAAGTTAAATACATTTTTTGCGGGTATAGTTGGGTAGAAATGCTGAAATTGATGGGTATTCCGCATTCCTACCCGATTTAATCGGACGACTAAAAACTCTTCCGCATTCCTACCTGATTTTTGCGGCTAGCCGTTCAGTAGGATTGGGTAAGATCGGGTAGGGTAGAAAATTGTGACCAATCGAAAATTTGAACACCTCTAGTGGATCATTAGGGTCATAATGAATTTCAAACACATCACATATAGTCACGACCAACTATAGCAACATTTATTTTGTCATAATGTATAGGAATGTGAAGAAAGATGTCCCACATCAAAAAATTAAGTAAACCCTAGGTTGGTTTGTATACTTGAGGTGTCAATCCACTCACTACCAATTGAGTTTGGGTTAATGGGCTAAGTCACTCACTCAGTTGAATTCTCCAGTCTGTTTATTTGTTTGTTTCAATTCGGCTTCAGTCGGTTTGTCTACCTGTTTGAGTTCGATTTGGTAACTTGCATGTGAGTTTGAGTCACACATGAGGAAGGTTGTGAAGAGAGCTACCTCACATCGAAAAATTTAGACCCAAGTTGGTTTTATATATTTGAGGGACCATTACAACCATTGTCAATTGGTTTTGGGTTGAATGCTTTAACAAGTAACAAGTGTAATAATTTCATATTATAAGCCAATTAGATGTAAGTTTGACCTAAAGATTTCATCATAGAAATTTATTTAAAGAATGCATGGATGCAACTTTTAACGAATGGCAGTACATTCTAGACCTAGACAGGGACAGTTTCCTAAGAACTAATACAAGTGACCCACACAGCCCGAGCGAGTGTGTTACAACTTACAAGACAAATCAGTTTATGTTCAGGTTATAAAGTTACTCAAGAAATCCATCTGTTTCAATCAACTTGTGGTATACATCAAAGGCAATGTAATAATGCATTGAACATCATACAAACAACATTCTGCAAACAAATCAACTTCAATAAAGAAAGTGTTTTATAACATCATCTCCACTCACTCATTTGCTACCAACATTGCATTTTATCAAAGCATTTTGAAGGGGAAAAACAATATGATTTTTTAATAAGTGCCATGATAAAGGGTCAGATTATATTGATTCATGTATCTATGATATAACTTACAGTGCCATTCCATTCTCCACGATAAACCTCACCAAATGAACCTGAAACGATAGGATTTGAAATTGCATAAGACTATGAATGAACAACCACTTGATACTCAAGTATAGATAACACTCCAAACAGAAAATTCTTTATTTATTTATTTATTTTTGTCGAATAATGTAAAGGAAACATGAATCTCTCATACATTCACTTAACATTCAAAACCTAAGAAGCACAAATTCTTCGTTTGGGGTAAAGTATCCATATCCAAAACATATCGAATACTAATACTCATTAGATACTTGAGGATTGAGGATACAAATCAGATACTTTATGTCCGTATCAAACAATTAATAATATATTTGTTGTTGGATTTGCTCATTATAGATTTAAAAAGATTAGCTAATTGGAGGCCCCACACATACCTTCCATGGAGATTCAATTAAAAATATGAATGGTTTCATGTGCCTTAGGGAAAGTGAAGTTGGGCTAAAATTCAGAGAATGGTTTACAACTTGTTTGAATTAAATCACTAGTTTCTATGACTAAAGTCAAAATCAATGGGCTTGGCTTCAGTTAGATGTTGAGTCAAAGTTGAGGAATCTTGAACGATGACACATGTTTAGATTTTGGATTTCATAAAACACTGAGATGAACACACCATTCTATGGTTCCCTATGTTAGCCTCTTAGCAACATATTATTTTAGTTTGTGATATTCTCACATTTTTATCAACAAATTATATAGCATGTTATAGATGTACCATAACCATATCTGTATCCTACTTTTTAGGATTTTACATTACCGTTGTATCCGTATTCATACCCCATATCTTGTACCTGAATCTGTGCTTCCTAATTCAAAGCCATGATTCTAGTATATACTCCGCAGATGATTTCAATTCAACATTCTAAGTCATAATGACAATATAAACCTTATTATCAAATGACTATTTGGTCCATATTTATGCATAATAACAAATTGTGTGGTTCCAGGAAGAAAGAGATTTCATAATTCAATGAGATAGGAGAATAAAATCTTACCTATTCCAATTCGTTCTCCAATCTGAAGATCTTCCCATAAAATTTCCCATTCAGCAGCCTCACCCAGCACTGGGTTAATACTGCCATTCTGTGTTGTGCAAACATCAACTTTTGCTACAGCCCCTTTGTCTTTTCCAGTATCTAAAACCATTCCTAACTTGTTTTCATTTTTCTCATCACAATGAAGAGCACTTTTAGGTTGTCCTTCAAAAGGTTTCGCAGCCAGAAACATAGAAAATTCATAAGTATGTTCCCCATCTGAAGCTCTTGAAACCAGTCGAGATGGATCAGCAAAACCATTACACAAAGCTGCATCATCAGCCTGGCTCATTTCTTTATGTCCGCTACTGATAAGCACAAATTCCTCATTTGCAGTATCAGAAGGTACAGCCTGTCCACGATTCATGATAGTGGACTTCAGTTCCTGCTGTTTTGCTGAAAACCAATGCCCTCCACTGAAGGGTATAATAGATTGCTCATTGTTTGACAAGAGCATATCCGAAGAACATTGAGCCTCACCAGCCACCATTCTCAAATTTGATTGCCGAATATTTTCAAGCAATTCTTCTTCTCCCAGATTACAAAGATTTATGTTTGACAACAAATCAGGAGGCAGTGATGCACCATTTTCTAACAAAACAGCATGAAGTTTTTGAGCAAATTCTGGGTTTTTGGCTGCGCTAATGACACATTCAGAAACATCTTTAACTTGCATCTTTTGTGCAGCTGATGCTTTCTCGTGAGCACCTGATGAGCCTTCATGCGATCTGCCTAGTGGTGGATGAAGCTTCCCAAACTCATGCTCAAACCTCTCAATTTGATTTTTCTCCACAACATTCTTGTCACCCCGTTTTGACTGAATGCTAAGAGAAGATGCTTCTGTTAAATTTGAATTCCCAACTTTGGCAACTCTGTCAAGTTTAGGTGAAACTGCCCTTGTTCCATATCCTTCTTCAAGCACTGAACAAGGATTTTCTACAAAGTCGGCAATGGATGAAAAGCTCCGCAGATCTAACCCAGAATTTTTCCGATGACTGCTGGATACTTCAGCAGGAATTAGTGTGCCCGGAGCACCCATTAAATCAATAATGAACTCACTGCATTAATCCAAAAATCAGCTACATAACCACACATTGGCTCCTCACAGACTTTTAAGGATGCTATTGTCCTTTCTACTAGGACATTAAAAACAGTGGAAGGAAGGAAAATAAAAAAGTGATAACAGCATATCGTACTTCTTTAACATTAACATTACTCATTATTACTACATGATGGAAAGACCTGTTGACAATTATAAAGAAGAAAAGCTGTGAGAAGAAAATGAACAACAGAGAATATACAATGAAAGGAGATTTTATGTTTATAACTTGAATATACGTTTAATCATTAAAAGAAAGACTCAAAAGTCTCCACGGAAGAAATGATCGCAATTTGGAAATTGTATTTGAATGCTGTATAAAAATTGCACCTACATATGCAGAAAAGTTTGTGAAGTCCTTATCCAGAAATTAAAGTATGGGGCAGTAAAGTGATGTGCAACGCCAAACCTACGAGGGTGATACCACAAAAAAAGTGAACAAATCAAGAAGATAACAAACATGCATAAAGGGGTGACGGTCAATTGGCGAATCAAATTCATAACATTGCCAAATTGCACTTCTGGATCATAGTTCTAGAAGATCTTGTTAAGCATCAGAAGGAATGTATAAACTCCAAGCTTGGTGCCCATTCAATCACAAACTCCTTCCCCCCACCCCCCCGGGGCACCGGAAAAAAGAAAGAAAAAATCCAGCGTAAAGAAAAATGGAAAAAAGAAAAGAAATATGAAGAGTTACAGCTGAGTAAAGCAACCATCAACAACCTTAAGGATATAGATCCCTGGTGCATGCTATAGCTGAAATATCTTCTCAAATGTGAAACTGACGAACTAATGGGAAAATAAATATTTCAAAAGGAATTTTCGCATCAACACTGCACAAGATAAGCAACTAAAAAACTCTATATAAGGGATGTAACGTTCAAATGACCAAAGAAAAAATGTAACCTTAACAGATTTGCAAATGCATGTAAGTTGATCAATAAAACATGATATCACTACCTTCCATTATCAACCTTAATAAAGTTCACAGCTCCCTCATCAGTGCCAGTATAGTAGCTCCCTTTGACCAGCATACACGGAAGGTTGATCCTATCAGCAAGAACCTGGCATCCAAAATACATAATTTCAAATGCTTGAGAAAGAGATCACCTAGAAAGCACGAATACGGATACGATACGATACAGCGATATAACAAAACTTGAAAAAATAGAATACGGGTATGGCTAAGATACGCCTATAATAAAATATATTTATATTTTACAATTATTTAACTAAATAAAAACTACAATTTTTAATATTTATTTAACAATTGTAAGCAAAATTAGCAATTTTTTTTTTGAAAAATGTGTAATATTGTTTCATTATGATAGATCTATAAAGTGAACGTGACTAATTAAAAGAATCAGAATCAACATGTAACAAGTCAATTTGTTTATAAGATTATAGTGTAACTAATTTATTTCTCTATACTTTTTTGACATTCTTAAAAAATACTTGTGTCTTCAAATGGAATTTTGTTGATGTATATTGTATTGTATGTGAACTTTAAATGAGAGAGTATAGATTAAAATTAAAAATTGTACATCTTGCTCCATGTGTAGAAGTATCAATGAAATATCCACATATTTTCTTAATTATCGGATACATACGATGTGTATCTGATACATATCATCGAATATCCAACAAATATCATATCCGACACAGATATGTCAATCTTGACAAAATATCCGTATTTCATACAAGACCACCATATGAATCAAAAGGGTAAACGTGTTAGAAATGTGAAGTTGGTTAATAGTGTCTTAAAATTCTCACTAAATAAGTGGTTCAACAAATTGAACAACAAACTTGCACTCTAGGGTTATCTGATATGTCAATTTAAGTACTAGTTTCACTGGCACATTCTCTACGAACCTTCAAGACTTCAAACAAGGTTGACAATATGTCCTCTTCTATTGCATGAAACAATCAATATCAGTAGTTATATATGGGGCACTGTTGAGGCAATGAATGCAGAAATGACCTTCTAAAGGCTTCTCTCCATCTTGGATTAATTTACAATCATTCAATGATTACCTTGGAAATGGATAAGAGATGATATTGCAAACAATCTAGCATAGCATATGAGACATAGAATAATTTAACTCTATCATGATGTTAGTGTATGATATTGCCCACAAAAATGAGGTGAGCCCTTCACATGAATTGAGATACAATCCCAGATTAAAGTCCTAACTACAATACAAAAATAATTATCTCAATAAAAAAAACTAAAATAGAACTAGAATGCAGATACTCTATACATGAATCAATTTGAGTTTAGGTTACAACATAAAGAGAGGTAGACTCGAAGAACCTTAAAGAGCAAGGCCCTGTGGCGTGAAAGTCCAACATCAAGACAGCCAAGGGGAAGGATTATAGTGTTTAAAGAATTCCGCAATTCATAACTCCTGGCAGTCCATCTTCTCAACATTTCCTCAGCATCACTAACCGGACCACCCATTCTACCAACAATAAGGTCAGCAATTTTCTGGATCAAACCACTCATAATTGAGCCATCATAAAAACCTTGACACTCCATTGACATGATATACACCTTTTCCTCAAGCTGTCGCAGTTCCGAGTCAGCCCCACGGTTCACTATAATAACTTCATAATCTACATTATCTGAAACAGAAATTGCATCGAGATCCACCAGTAAAGGCATTTTGCCTTGCCCCAGCAGAGTTGAATTGATTCCATATACATCATAAAACCCATCCATCACTCTCTCGTCATAATTTATAACATTATAATTCTGCAAATACAAAAAATATTACTTTCCCCAGTTAGTTGAAATCCAAGACATATTCATGGGAAACAACTACTAGAAGTAAAACACTTCCATTCAGTCTATTTTGTGCAAGAGAGAGAGAGAGAGAGAGAGAGCATTTTCTTTGTCTTTTTTTTTCTGTCGAGCCAATAGTCGGAGCATTTTCTACTTCCAGGATTGCATAGTAGTTAATAATACAAACTTTTTGTGCACAGCGAATTCATCCCAACTTAAGTGTGTGTAACTAAACAAAAAGCAACAATTTATGTCGAACTTAATTAACGTGATTTGTGAATTGAATTTGACCTGAAAAGCAAATAATCCATATCCATCATCCAAGAGAATGAGATCTGGAATCGATCATCAAGTCAACCCATTCAACCTAGTACTATCCCGTGTGCGTATATATAATTAGATTTAAAATGCAAATCATTAATCTCAAAAATCACAAACAATTGAGATCCAAAATTAGCAAAGTTGAACAAATTTGACCTAATTCATCAGTCGATGCAGCCAAAACTTGAAAGGAGAAATTGAATGATAAAGACGCTAACATATCCGCTTACCCAATACCGAAGAGAAAGACACTCAACGAGGGTTTCAGAAGGCCGCGAGCAACCCAATCCCAAACCCAAGCTTATCTGCTTGGCCTTCTGGATCTGCGCCGTGTCGGGATCTTCAGTCGCATCTGGATCCGAAACACTGATCGCCAACGCAAGCTGAACCTGAAATTCCTCTTCAAAGAAATTGAAATCCAAGGAATCGGAATTCAAATTCTCCGCCGACTCAACCGCCGTATTTGATCTCGTCAATGCGGACGAAGAAGAAGAGGTCGCCGACACGTCCGTCGGTGAACTTGCCAAATCAGACGGCGCCACTTGAGGAGGCGGTGGAGGACTGATATTCACAGGTGGGTGGGGGTGATGATCGGCGAAGTGTCCACCACCGATGTGAAGCTTCCGGAGTAAGTGTTTCATTTTCGACATGGATGAGTCGCATCGAAGAGAGAGAATACAGAAAGAAGACTGGGAATTGGGGATGGATTAACCTACGCCCCCCACTAGGCAGGCACAAAGGTAGATTCTCTCTCTCTCTTAATCTGCACACCTTCTTCGTCAAGCTACCACCACTGGAATTAAATTAACCGCTCTCGCTTCCCTCCAATAAGACTCTCTCTCTCTCTCTCTCTATATATATATATATAGATATATTGTAATTTTGTATACGCGTACTGCAAAAATAAATGGAAGACGCTATCCATTTCTTGGGTAAATCTTGGAAATGTTCCATGAACTATAGTCTTTCTTTTAAATTATCTATCGAATTTTTAATTATTTTAATTTGTCTTCTAAATTATGCAATTTATTATCATGAATTCCTTTTATTAAAATTAAACATTAAATAAGATAAATTAATGAATAATTTTAGCAGAATTTGTCTCGCTTAACAATCAATCTTAACAAAACTTATTTTATTTATTAATTAATTTTAATAGAAAAGATTGATTGAAAAAAATTACAATGTTGAAGGGATAAATTGGGGCAATTAAAAATTAAGGAGACAATCTAAAACTAGGGTTGTTAGTCGAACGGACTCGAGTCGAACTTGAAAAATTTGTTTCTTAATCGAGCTTTAAAAATTGTTGAAGTTCGGCTCATTTAAGAAATGAATCAAGCCTGAATAAGTCGAACCCGAGTCGAGTCCGAGCCGAGCCCGAATATTTGCACATAAACAAGCCGAGGTTGTCAAGTTTGAGCCGAACTTGTAGGGTTTGTTTTCTAAACGAGCCTAAAAATTTGTTCAAGTTTTGGCTCGTTTAAAAAACGAGCCGAATTTGAACAAGCCGAATTCAAGCCAAAATCGAGTAGCTCGGTTTGATTAACAGTCCTATCTAAAATAAAGCAATTGTTCGAGCAGCATTTATGACATTTACCCCAAAGTTTTTGATCTATCACTCAAAAAAATGTTTGTCACTCTAGAAATTATAGTATTTTTTTTATATTATTTTTTTATATTTTGGATCAATAGTTCTTAGTTTTCTTGGGCTCTTGTATTATAAAGTTTGTATGTATTATCTCATGTGTTCATAAAAAAATAATGAACATAAATTTAACATCGATTGTTGTAGGAATATTAAGTTAATGGATAAATTTTCGTCTATTTTTTGAAAATTTAGGCCTTTTTAGAGGTGGTAATTTGACTTAGGCGCATTGATCTTTTTAAAATCTTATGATTGTCATATGATATCAAGTAAAGTATACTACAAAATATTAAAAAAAATATTTTTGGCAGAGGTAATGTCACATCCCAATTATCTAGAAAAGGGTTAAGATCTAACCTATAATCCATACATCTAACACTTACACAATGGATTAACATCGATTAATCTAAGCTAAAGAAGACCAGATAATTACATATATACATAACAAAAAAGTCTCATCATTTAAACACCATATCTACAAAACTTCCTAACCAGCCACATACACCATGACTCATGACATGTCGTACAGCACACAACAATTCCCTCAGAAGTCAAGTTAGACTCTACAATGGACCATCTTCTAAATCAACACTTGAAAACAAATAACTGTTGGGGGTGAGTAGGTCATAGGGTTAGTGAGTATACTTGAGACATATAAAAATAAAAAATATATATCACAAAACTGTTAAAAAAAATCCTACATATTAAATGTGAAAAATAATATTCGACTATTCAACAACGTCTGAAAATCTTGACGAGAATTAACGACTACCAATTTTTGCTGGGAGTCTCATTAATTAGGGCTGATAATCGAAGCGCTCCTGTTAAACTCATTTTTTTTAAAAGAATTCTAAAAAATTGTTCAAACTCAGCTCATTTTAGGAAATGAGCTAAGTTCAAAAACAAGCTGAATTCGAGTTGAACCTTAAAAACTGTTCAAGTTTTGCTCATTTACAACACGAGTAAAGCTCGAATCAAGTCTTATTTGAGTTGAATCTGAGTCAAATCCAAATAATTCAACTCAATTATTAGCATTATCAGCAATCACATCATTGTCGTTTATGCCCCGCAGTCTCAACAATCAATAATATCAAAAAACACATAACCACCATAAATATCACTTAAGCTCGTAGCCAATCACAAATTCCACAAATTAGTAATTTACCACACCAGATTCCAACTAATAAACATAAGTATAACTATTAGTTAGGCAATCACATTTCTAATCAATATACTCACCTTAGGTTTAACTCTAAACCCACAATTAATCGCCCTGTGATATTTTAGACGTAATCGGCGTTGTCGCCTCCGCACCGAACACACATCGTCATAAGACACGTGAGTATTATTCGTATATGCTTATTCTATGTGTACTCATACATAAATGTGTAACCATGTTTGACTTAATATTAATCCAATCTCTTTTCTAAGGGATATAATGTGAATCAAAACCTTAGTTTAAATTATACAAACAAGTACATTAATTTTCACGTTCAAATTTAATGGTTAGGTGAGTCGACCCACAAGCTCCTAGTTAAAACTCTCTATGTACATTTAAATTTTACGTGGTGAAACCACTATCATCTTAAAGTAGACATCTTAAAGGTCATTGTATAGATTGTATCGGTTCATCCCTTCCCAGAATCCACTTGTAACGGTTCATCTCTAGGTTTTCTCCTCCCTAAGCCTCTTCAAATTCTTCCTACACCCAATTCTTCCATACACAACACTTCCATAACAATACAAAATCATATAACCATATGAAAAATTCCAACCAAAAGACCCTTCGTAGCTATTGTTCTTGTGCCGAAATCGACACCACCGAGATTTACAACAATTATATCCAAACCTTTCTCATGGTTTTACATAACAAAGATGAAAAAAAATACTTACTTAAAAACCCTTACGAATTGAAGATTGATTCTTGTATGGAAGTTCTTAAACTCAAAGTGATGAAGAGAAATCAAAACAAAGTGGGGAAGTTTGGCTCCAAGAAATCTCGTGTAAAGAAGTAAAGCTTCAGAAGGTTTTCCAACACAAAATTCGTAAGTGAAGAACTGGTTCTATATACGAGAGAAGGCAAGAGTGAGGGAATTGACGGCCAAATCTTTCCCTAAATACACTTAGACCCCTTTTGTTCCATTTAATCACATACACATCCTGTTTTCCACACTCATTAATTCACACCCAAAACTCTGTAAATTCAATAATTGAACCCCTAGTGTTATTTATTTAAAATATCACCTAACTCTCGTAATTTTGATATCTCTAATTTAACTCCCATAATTTACAGCACAAATTACACATTAAATCCTAATATTATAATAAATGTCGTGCAATCCATGTTTGGGTCTCATAGGTAAGGGAATTTATTGGAATTAGTCAAGTTTTTTTGAAGTGCACAAAACTTTACAGATCTCAATATCATCTCTCAAATACTTTTATTGCCTTTATTTTATTTCTTTTTGGTCAAATAAGTCACTGTGAATGAGCGAGGGACTTGTTTATATGTAACGGGTCCAAGTTAAATTCACTTGATGCACCAAGAAAAAAAAATAAAGAGAAAATGTATTGGAATGAATTTTAATGCACTATATCAGATTCAAATCAAATCTCTTCTGATATTTTTTATTTTATTTTCTTTCTTTCCAAATTATTTACCATTAATGAGTGATGGATCAATTTATATACAATAAGTCTCACTTAAATTCATGTTATGTAATCTAGTTAGAAGAGAAATATAGAAAAGAGATTTGAAACCAATATATTGGAGGAGATTTTAGTTCGAATTTTGGCAACTCCTTTAGGCTATCCTATGAGAAATTTTTGTCCCTTATGAATACCCTAGTCCCGATGTAAATGGTTAGCAGTAGCGGAGCCACTAGTGGGTCAAGGGGCATGGGCCCACTTGAAATTTTTTTTAAAAATTATTACCTATATATTTTTCATTTTTTTTGGTATATTTCATGGTGCCCATCTTATAAATTTTGTGTCCAATCTATCAATTTATTGTTCTATAGTATAGACAAATACTTGATTAACTATAAATTTTTGAACCTATTTTATACTTTACGAATATGTCTAGACAAGTTTTTGATATGTCGAATTTATTTTTTTTAAGTTATAAAAAATGTGAATATTAAGTTACATAATCAAAAGAGTGATTTAATTATTTATATAGAGAAAGATATTTTTTATAGAATGGATAATGAAATTATCATACAACATCTTTAAAGTATAAAACTCATCGAAATCAGTTATAAATATTTGCAATTAACCTCTTTTCATTATTATTTTTATTTATATGTGCAATGTATATCGATGTTGAATCATTTTGTATCTAATAAAATTTTAGTATTAAATATAATATAATAAATATAAACGTGTTATGTTACTTTTATCAAGAGGATGACAAAAATTTAAGTTTATAGTTAAGGTGTTTACTCTGAATAAAATTTTTGATTATGTTATTAATGACTTGTTTTTGATTAAATTAGAGAAGAGATTAATTAAAATACGTGTAAATTGATTCAAACACTTTAACATGTAGAAAAAAAAAATGAAACATTCGAATGATTTTACTTGATTACCAAAGTCCACAGGAACACTGCATTTGGCACCATTTGTTTCTGCAAGTCTTGAGTGATTTTACACTATTACCAAAATCCACAAGAACACTGAATTTGGCATCATTTTGTTTCTGCAAGTCAACTTGGAGGCAAGAGAGTTTGGAGACTTTGGTCTAGCAAGCAATAATAACAAATCATGTACAAGACTTCAGTTTTGAATTCTGGAAATCACGTTGAAGTTTAATGGTCGATAGTTATGCTGACTTAGTTGAATTCGTTTTGAGATGAGTAATAGACGTGATCAGAGTATCAAGATGATCTCTAGACGCTCTCATTTATCCCACTATTTTTTCAACCAGTAAAAAAAATGTATAAGACTTGAAGAAAGAGAAAAAGAAACACAAAAAATTGATAACCTAGGGCCTTAGGTATATTTTTCCTCTTTTTAATCCCCTTGGATTTTTTTTTTAAAAAAGTAAAACAATTATGCGATATTCCAGTCTTTTACAATATCTGGTTAATGCAAATAGATACATACAGAATACTCTTTATTGCACATGTATATGGTAATTGAGGGACAAATTCCGATAATTGATCTGAAGATAATATTTGAAGTTAAGAACTTCGATATTTTTCGAAATTTATTTTGGTATCGGACTTACCAATCTTCTTTTTCATGCTATTTTTTTAAATCTTCGTTACATTACTTCTAGTTTATGACATTCTTCTGTATATGGTGCCAAATATGGTACATGTCAGCGTCAACCATACCAATCCAACCCCTCTCACCTACCGAATGTCACCTAAACAAACTAGAAAACAATGAGCACGCAAGTTACATTTGGCGGGGCATGGGCCACGGCCCGAAATTCTATGTCTAATGTTTGATACGGGTTCAACCAGGGGCAAAGTCAAAAATTTTGTTTAGGATGAGCACTTTAATTATGCACTATAATTTTTTTCTTTCTAACCAATCACACTATATTACATATTTATATTTATTATATTATATTTGATATATGAAGTTCATTAACATAAAAAATTTTCTCAAAAAAATATATATTGTCAGGAGCGGAACCATAAATATCTATGATAGAGGCAAAATATAACTGGTATAAAAAATATTTAGCCGAAATTAATACAAAAAAAAATTCAGTTCAAGAATAAAAAAAAAATAAATCAACACTTAATTATTGGAAATAGTAAATTCAATTTTTTTATTTAATCGAAACAAATTTTAACAAAAAGATAGGTTTTAGTCAAGTGGGTATGGCAATGGGAAGCTGGGAGTGAGTGTACAGAGAGAAAAAAAAAAAAGATAAGATAGGTTTTA